>JAUPFT010000006.1:36223466-36570966 GCA_036936625.1 Parnassius smintheus behrii
TTTCTTGAAAATTATAACCAACACCTTGCAAGAACAAAGCGTGTTATTATCTTCGGCGAATTTAATCTTAACCTACTTACTAACGACAAACACGTAAAAGAATATAAAGAACTGCTGCGAGAGAATAACATAAGAATATTGAATAAAATCAACACCGAGTATTGCACTCGTGAAACCACAATATCCAAAACTATTATAGATCATGTATGTACCAACTTACAAAATAATACTTTCCAAATATCTATTATTGAATCCCCCATAGCTGATCACAAGCAAATATATCTTGAGTTAAACAGACCGAAAACCGAACGCATAAAAAAAGTTCAATATAAAGCAATTAACTATAACAACCAGCAGAACGATATTGAATAAATTTCTCAAAATAAGTCATTTCAAGTATATGAGGAGCTAGAATGGCAACTACTACAAACTATTGCAAAAAATGGAATAAGAAAAACAAAAGTGGTCAATCCGCCTTGCAAAGAGTGGATAAACAGGGGCCTAATTGCTTTAATAAATAAAAGGAACCAACTACGGTACAGCTTAAAACAAACACCTGAAGATGAAAATTTGAGAACAGAATTTATAAAACAAAGAAATCTTACGTTTGCAAATATCCAAACAGCTAAAAAACAATTTTATCATAAGGCTTTCACAGATTGTAAGAAACGTCCTTTAAAAATGTGGCAACTAATTAATAGACTGTCAAATAATAAATCAAATCTGACAGACCTAAGGTATTTAAAAATAAATACCCCCAATGGTCAAATCTCAAATATTAAAGAAATATGTGAGTATTTTAACAGATTTTTCGTCACTATAGGCCCTGAACTTGCAAATAAAATACAGCAAAAATATCATAAAAGCTTTACACAAACACTGTCATACAACAAACCTAAAAACAACAACACTGATTTATCAAAATTAAACCCAACGACCGCAGACGAGGTACTGAAAATAATAAAAGACTTAGATTCTAACGCTAGTTCCGGTTTAGATGGCATGAACACAAAATCCTTAAAGTGTATTAAAGACAATATGGTAGAAAACCTCGCTATTTGTATTAATAAATGTTTAAGTGCTGGCTATTTTCCAAATAGCCAAAAAACTGCAAAAGTTAGTCCTATTTATAAAGCCGGAAGCAAACAAGACCCAAACAATTACCGACCAATATCGGTACTTCCAGTAATGTCGAAATTATTTGTAAAAAATACTACATAAACGACTATATGACTACCTGACTTCTATTGATTACCTCTATAAAAAGCAATATGGATTCCGCCCAAAGTCTAACATTGTATCTGCAACTGTTGATTTAGTAACCAACATAAGACTTAATATTGATCAGAAAAAAATTACATTAGGTATTTTTATTGACCTAAAAAAGGCTTTTGACAGAGTCAGCCATGACATCCTATTATTAAAACTAAAAGACATAGGTATCACAGGAAAGGCATTTGACATTTTTAAATCGTATTTTTCTGATGGATTTCAGGTTGTCAAAATTAATAATCAGCAAAGCAGCCCCCAGCCGGTTATTTGTGACATTCCACAGGGATCAATATTGGGACCCCTTTTGTTCCTTATTTATGTAAACAACATATATGAAATTGGACTAAAGGGAGATATCACTTTATACGCCGACAACACCAGCCTCTTCTACTTTGGTCACTCGTTACAATCAGTACTAAGTGAAGCCCAGCAAGACTTACACATATTACACATCTGGCTACAGTCAAACTTACTAACAATCAATGCCTCAAAAACAAAATACGTAATCTTTAGTGCAAAAAATAGAAAAATTTAAAGTCACAATCCTCTTACTATTGATGGTGAAATATTAACCAAAGTTAACAACGAGAAATATTTAGGCCTTGTTCTTGACGGTCGACTTACCTGGAAACAACATATTGAGAAGATCCATAGTAAAATCTACTCATTAACAGGAGCTTTAAAAACTATAGTTCGATGTCTCCCGAGACATGTCAAATATACCATATATAACTCTTTAGTTAAGCCTCATTTAGATTATTTGATTGAGGTATGGGGCTCTGCTACTAAATCAACGTTGCAAAAACTACAAGTTACACAAAATAAAATCATAAAAATATTATTCCAATAAAAATACTTAACACCTACCACTCAAATATATAAAGAAACCAAATTACTTAATCTAGCTCAAACGTACAAATATAAAATATGCATTTTTATTAGGAAAATACTTACTAATGCTACTCACTCTCAAATAACATTTACAAAAAAGACAGATTATCATAAACGTATGACAAGGCAGTCTAATAACCTATGTTTGAGATTATATAAAACAAACTATGGAAAAAGGAGTGTTCTTTATGAGGGAGCTCAACACTACAACAAATTACCTAAAAACATTAAAAAAACAAAATCCCTGTCCACTTTTAAGAAATTGCTAAAAAGCCACATTTTAAAGGATTTTTCATAATAACTTAATAATCACAAATCTCTAATCTACATAATATATGAAGTACGCATGCAACCTTAATAATAATATTTACAACATAAATAGTTGTATAGAGATAATACAATATAATTACTTTTACGCAATATGATTATAGATATGAGACAAGATAACTTATACATATATTTGTGTATATATCTTTATGTGTGTATATATTTATTTATTTATTTATTTTCCACTATACAATTATGAGTATGTACGTACGTGTGTATGTTTGTATATATACGTTGCATTATGCGTATGTGCAACACTACTTATATTATTACAAACAAATTTATACATAAATATATAATATACTAAATAAAGAAATACTACCTAATTATAGTATCGTATTACATATAGTAATGGTTTTAAAAGATAAACACAAACAATAACAGCTAACACTATAAATTAATTTCGAACACAATAAAATAGTTAATGTGTCATAGGCCTTAACAAATAACTCGCCACATTCATTCAATTTTGACCGAAGTAACGATGGTCTGCTTAGCTTTGGTACGAATACTTTTGCAACTACCCTATTTACTTATGTGTAATATTTACTAAATAAGTTATTAAGCACTCAATTAGAAAATAAGTTTTAGCGACCTATTATAATACTAGCTCACTACGCCAATCGGCTCAATGTTTTTTTTTTTCTTTATAATGTGTATTTTCTCTGTAAGTGATTTGTAAATCTTTTGAGAAAATAAATGTCTTAAACCATAAAAAGAAAATATTTTCATCATAATATTTTAATATGGTAACAAAAAAAAAAATAATCAATATTTACCTGTAAGACCACATGCTCAAATTGAACAGATACATCCTCCAGTTAGTTTTCCTGTGTATATAATTATGTGCCGCAACGGTTGTCCAAGCAAGGCTCAGAGATGCAACTAAATATGATGCCATTACAATCCAATAATCCTTAGAAATGCATGATAAAGCGCTTGTTGCCATAAAACTAATGAATAATCCATCAATAATTCTATCTGTTCTTTCATTGACATGCTTTGGCAACTTTTGTAGTTCTTCCCAAACTGCGCGTTTTAATGTACGATAGAACCCATCGTCTTTAAAGGTGAAAGGAGAATTCCTGGGAGTTTGAGCCTTTCGAACATAGTACTTTTCTAATATTTTGATAACTGCAGGATTGAGATGGTGACACTCGAAAGCTTCAGTTATATCAGTTCCCTACAGTGGTAAGGAATATTTTTATTAAATAAATAGTAAAAATTGAGAACTAACACAAACTAATATCAATTATAGTGTTTATAATTGTTGTTAAATCTGTAGGTATATATAAATAAAATTTAAATATCTGTCTATAATATCGAAATAACTGCCATAAATTAAGCTGATAAAGTTGAATGTATAACCATTTTCATTTTTTTCTGTGTCTGTATTTTTTATAGGATAGGGTGGGCGACAAACGAGCACACAGTCTACATGATGGTAAGTGATTACTGTGGCCCATAGACCTTTACATCTATCCTCGATTACGAATCAAAATGCAGATGCGTTGTCATCCGTAAGGCCTTAGGTGGAACGCCTCGTTTCCAGTAAAAAGGGTCTCCGGTTCTCTACACTCACCATACGAAACACAGCAGCATTAAGCTGATATTTTACGCTGGTATTCTGTGAGAGCGTGGTCCTTCCCCGGTCGAGCCGACCCATTCGTGCTACAAATATACTACTAATATAACTACAGAATCGCTCTACTCGTACCACATATAAACTGTCTACTACTGTCCGGACAGTCTTTAGAACGTCTGGTCCGATTGTAATGAAATTGCACGAACAGATTAAATGTGATCACGATGAGTGATCTAATGACATTAAAAATGCAAGATTAATGAAATGAATAATCTTTGATTATACTTTGATATTACCCAGATAAAGTTGGGGTGGGTCGCTAGTTATTTAAAGTTATATGATATATCTTTTGCCTTGGCTCACTATAAACATTCGCGCACTTGCGCACATACGCTATATACATCATACATTATATTATACATTTTAAATGTATTTCGTTTCAAAAATACCTTTGTGAGCTCTATCCATTCTGCGCCACCTGGATGTTTATCAAGAAAACTTTTTAAGTCGTACAGTCCATCGTGCACGCGCCATAAACCTTCGGCTCCATCATCCATAGCTTTTCCCGTTAACCATTGCACCGGATCTCTAAGTCCGTCATCTCTAAGCGATGGGTAGACAAGTTGCGGGAAGCTAACATGAGTTTTCTTTTCTGCTGCGCGTTTTATCGCAATGTCCAAATAGTCACTATGAGGCGGCATTTCTACCGACTTTTATGTCTTTCTTATTTATTGTTATTCTGCAAACTCAAAGTGATTAATATATGCTTTAAAAGACTGCGTGCAAACATAAAGTATAATTCAACGATATATGATTTGTATTGTAGTATTTGGTTTTATATATGTGACCCTTAAACTTACTATATCTTAAAAAGATGAAATAAAACAAATAGTTAATCTTTGTTAAGGTCACCAAAATGGAGTAGATATGATTAATATGTTTACTTAAATATAAGATAGTGATTTACGTACAAGAGAAATTACTTGTTTTTAGTTATCAGCCCGGTATAATCTGGACTTCTTCTGTATCAGTTTAGAAAGGATTTTGCTTTACTTAATCGTCACACTTGGTGAGCGGATCACGATCTTATTCCCGAAAGTCGCTATATATACGCTGCTACCGGTCGCCAGTTGGGGTATTTTACGTTTGACGTAAACGAGTTGGTTATACCACAATATATCGAAGACCATAAGACTTTTTTAATACAGTTGCTCAAAAAGTGGAGTATTGCAGGGACGTATAGCGTTTGGGATGTGGGCTATATATACTCGAGCTTTTTCTTTACATTTTCCGAACTCGTGCGTTCTCTTTCCCAACTGTCAAAATAAGGTCTATTAAAAAGAAAAACAAACCACAAAGATTTTACTAAAAAAAAATCATAGGAGTTTTTACGATTCATGCAAATATTTCTAAAAAGAAGCTACTAATTTGTTTCAATATCAGATTTAATGATTTGATTCAATTAGTTTGGTTAGGTTTCATTTCATTTTATCTCATTAAATTTCATTTTCATTTCATATCAATAAAAATTCTACTGAAGACTTGGCTGTATGGGTATAGTTCCCTTTGTCTACCCAGAATGGATGAAGAAAAAAAAAATCCCTGCTTATATTCTTTTACGCTTGGCGTAATTTTCCAATATGTTCTTTGCGAGTTTAGTTGTTTGTTGCACAAAATGAATAGTTTCTACGATATTTTATTTGAATTAACACCACCGGAACTCAGTATAATTGCGCAAAATGCTTCGGAGAACATTTTACCGGAAAGGTCAAAAATTCGCTACATATCTACAAACGACGAATTTATTGCTTGGAGAGAAGAGAAAAAAGCAAATAGTTGTTCAGAAAATGTTATGTTGGCACACTTCTCCGAACTCTCAGCAAAATTAAAACCTTCTACGTTATGGTCGAGGTTTTTGATGATAAAAAGTATGCTGATGATAAAATAAGGAACAACGTGGATGTAAGTGAATACCCGAAACTAAGTTAGTTGAGTTAATTGTGTTTTTATTTTTTTATTATATTTCTTAATTTTTTCGCAACTGTATTAAAAATAGTTGTTCAGTACACGTGCGTAACCGTCATTGCAACTTGTTACGACTGTCAACTATACCTTCGGCTGCGCCTCGGCTCGGGTTGACATTCTTCGGAATTCTTTGCAATGACGGGCTTTCCGCACTAGTAATGAAATATACTATTCTGCCATTTCCCATAGCCATCTCTAGCGACACCCATTCGAAGAAATGAAATTATATTATATTTTCTGAAGTCGCTACCAAATGTAAGGATGATATTTTATTAGTAAATATTGTAATATTAAAATATTTAATCAACACTACTTGTAAAATGCACGGAGGTGGACAGCCAACCATCGAGATTTAGATTTGTCTTCGCTTGATATAAAATATAAAATAACTATATTTTTTCTTTTTATTTGCCGTAGAGGGGCTGACATTTAAAGTGTGCTTATGCAATACGTATGCCAAAAGAAGTAAACAGACATCAGCCCTCTTGTTCGATACGTTTAGAAAATACATCTGTCAACATTTCATCAATCAAGTTTTCACATTGAATGTAAAATTGTGTATTAAGCACAGATCATCGCTGTGTTGTGCTGGTTTAAAGTTCCTGAGTCTTATAAATATTAAAAGAAGTATAAGTAAAAGGTTATATTTCATTCGCAATTTTCTTGTAGAAAACATAAGTAAAATGAATAGTACGATATAAGAATTGCCTCATACGTAACCACCTTTTCTATAGTCTGCCAAGCTGAAGACAAGAAAATGTTTCTTCGTCAACTGCACTGCTTTCCATATTAATGCTTTTTTAAGAACCGATTTCAAATACAAAAATACAAGAAATACAAGTGTTATAAATAAAAAAATACAAGAGGGACTATTAACCGTGTAGTGGCGGTATTGGAGAACAAATGCAAAGCCGACGGTGGCGGTGCGTTGGGGACAGCGAGGAAGCGCGCCCGCACTAAGAACATTCGTCTCGCCAGCTTGTCATTTGCGCAAAGGAACCCACCCGTGATGATAGACAAGCAAATATGAATTGTAAACATCAGACAATATTATATTACGTTGTCAACAGTCCACAAGTCCCTAGTGACCCCTTAAAATTTTTTAAGAATATCTATTACCCTATAATATCATCTCGTGGGTTTCGTAAAAGGCGACAGGGGGAAACAAACCAGCAGATGGGCAGCAGCGTTTCCCTAATAATAACTAGAAAATAAAAAATGCGGTTTTTTATAGTATTAGGGTGACAAACGAGCAAACAGTCCACCTGATGCTAAGTGGATGCTGTGGCCCATAGACATCTACATTTAAACTCGATTAAGAATCAAAATGCAGATGCGTTGTCACTTCTGAGAACTAAGATGGAATGCCTCGATTCTAGTTGCACGGGTCTGTGGTACTCTACACCCACAGCAGCATCAAGCTGCTATTTTACGCTGGTATTCCGTGAGAGCGTGGCCCCTCTCCAGTCGAGCCGACCTTTTCGTGCTGCAACCATAATGTAGTTGCAGCGTGGCTCGCTTTTACGCGTTTGAACGCGCCTGCCAAGCGTGGCTTCTTTTGAGGCAAACTAAGGAGAGGATTATATTCATGAGGTTACGTGATGAGTTACTCAAATAACACTGATTAAATAGGCCTCATAAATAGAAAATAACTAAAGTTAATGTTCAAAACGTTGTCCATTATTATTGTTTTTAACATGCGTTTTTCAAATCTTATCAATATAAATCATATACTTACTATATACATATAATAGGTTTTTATATAAAACTCATGTTTCACAGATACAATTGACTCGGGATATCATCTACTGTTGTCATTTTTGAACTTTTTTTTGGCGAAGCCGACAACCCAGACCAGCGTTTGTACCTTGGTCCCTTTTCTCACTACGTTCATTTATGTTATTGGTGGGATAGAAATTACGCTGATAAAAGACCTGACCACACCTTCAAAATATCTTTTTATTAAGATTATTGTTAAGTCTTCAAAGTACTCTTTGGAAGTGTTAAATTTTTTCCTTAATTCATTATATCAGGTTATAACATTATTTTAGTTTTGAGTTAAAATAAATAACGTTAAATTTCTACCAGATAATCAAGCTCAAGTTTCAAGTAATAAGAAGTGTATGATAAATTTATTCAACTGCTACTAAGTTTGTACTGTTTATCTTATCTAGTACAAAATAATAGTCTTTGATATATAATATAATATATTAACTCTCCTATATCCGCGCATCGGTCCCATAGATCCACCGGTCTAATAGACCGTCGCGCGGATATAGGAAATAAGATTATTTCACGTTTTTTTCCCTATATTTTAAATGCCTGGCAACTCGTACTTTCTTTTAGATGCATGATACGTTACTAACGACATTTTACATGGAAAGTGTCTTCGCACAAATAGCAAGTGTATATTTAATCTAATCAGTATGTGTGACTGACGAAACTTTTCAGTTAATAATGACTGTTGTTGTACTTGTAATATAGCTTTGTTTTATAATTTTGTATACAGTGGCGTAGTTCAAGCATTCTTTTTATTTTTAAGTTAAAATTCACATAACGATAGACGAAAATCAAATTATATTGATGTTGGAAGAAGCATATTCGTATTCCAACTATGAAGTGAAAACGACAGCAAGTTGGAGAACTTTCGTAAAATACAACACAATAATAAATAGATAGCAGTAAGTGGGTCATTTTGTAGAGAAAGTGATTCTCAAATTGAGTTGGAAGGTCGCCAGATGTCTACTAATTATTATTTTCTCGCAAAGTCTTTCGACTCGTCAGACGAAATGGACTACTGCTTAAAATCCTATAAGAAGACAGTTAAGGATATCTTATCTTAACTTCGAGTTACTCAAAACGTAAAATGCCGCTATAAATTTGCACGTTCGAACTTTTTGATGTTTTTTTCCTATGGATCCTATGTTACGCAATTTAGCTATGCTAAATATGTATATAGTTTTCTTTTATATGGAACCTACTATGCTCTGACTGTAGCTTAAGGTTAGTTGATAGTTTATTGTTTCACATCATGACTTTAATATTTCTGGGTTTATTTATGTTTGTAAGAAGAAAAGAAGTATTTTTTAGCGTTTTTTACGTAGCTTTTAAGAAAAAATTACACTTTCTCATAATATGTAATAAAATAATAATGTAATAAAACTCTAAATCAGTAAATAAGTAATATAAACATTCGTAATTACTTGTATTGGATTTGTTAAATATATCCTTTAGTTTTGTAGAAAATGTAACTGCACTATAGTTTTCGTGGAATAAATTTATAGAACAGAATTCTAAACTTTCGGTCCGCAAGACCGAGTGCGGTAATGAGTGTTACAAAATTTGACTCGGATGTGGGAAGGTTTATTAGCACTTCAATCGAACATATACAAACCGCAGCTCATTTCATTATTCCTCAGATAATAGTTCGCATGTAGAGTATTGTTAATATCTATTAGTGCTAACTGCTTTAGAATAAATATTTATGAAAATTTAAAACAAGTATATGACAAAACGGTTTATAATAAAATAACTATAGTAAAATCAAATGGCTCCTAGAGAAACTAATTGGGATCGTATTGCACATACTCGGGCTATACAAAAAATTACTCATGTCAGCTTTCCACAACTCAAATATCCTTCTCTTAGGGATTCTGGGATCAGGGATCCAGTGCAATGGCTTAGTGGAAAGGCATTAGATGACGGAGCAGAGGGCCTCTGGCGGGTTCATGACAAATTATATGATCTAACGAGTTTTGTTGAAAAACATCCAGGAGGGGAAGAATGGCTGGAACTAACAATGGTAAGGAAACTGCATTTTTTTTAAAATATTCATCATTTTATTATTATCATCATCATCATCATTATACAGCCCTTCACAAGTCCACTGCTGAACATAGGCCTCCCCCAAGGTATGCCACAAAGCACGGTCCTGAGCCACCTGCATCCATCGACTTCCTGCATGTCTTACCAGGTTGTCACTCCATCTAGTGGGGGGTCGCCCAACGCTTCGCCTACCGGTACGAGGCTGCCACTCGAGAACCTTTTTTCCCCAACGGTTGCCGGTTCTTCGATCTATATGGCCGGCCCATTGCCACTTCAGCTTACTAATCCGTTGGGCTATGTCAGTTACTCTGGTTCTACTGCGGATATCCTCATTTCTAAGTTTATCACGCAGAGAATCTCCGAGCATAGCCCTCTCCATAGCTCGCTGAGCAAATTTGAGCGTTCTCATACGGCCAGCAGTGAAGGACCACGTCTCAGTTCCATATGTCATCACTGGCAACACGCACTGGGTGTCGTAGGAGGCGACAAAGTGAAACCAAAACAGGAGATGGATGGATGGAAACAGCAGCATCTTCCTGAAAACAGCTGGAAAAAAACCTGCAGTTGCGAACAACTAAAAAAACAGCGAGGTAAAACTCTATTCACTCTCGCCCTGAAGACGAATCATTCCACTCAGATGTTGTTTGCATTACGGACAAACGTTTGGTTGGCGTTTGGTTCAAATCTGTTAACAATTAAAGTTAAAACCCGAAAGAAGGAGGAGGGAGGAATTATTTTATTTAAGTAATTTCTGTACACTTTCTCCAACATAAATATCTCATAGAATATCGAGAGCCTAGGAACTCTGCGCCTGTGCTCAATACTTGCTAAGATTAACGTTAACCAAAATGAAGTTATCGAAAAGCCTCAAATGACGCCTGTATACTGAGCCCAATTTAATTTTATTGAAATTATGTGTATAATTAAAACATCCTTTTCGTTGATTTCAGGGAACTGATATAACAGAGGCATTTGAAACTCATCACTTAAATCCTACAGCTGAAAAAATACTTCGTAAATTTTACATACGAGATGCAAAAACACCACGTAACTCTCCTTTTACATTCAAAGAAGATGGTTTTTATAAGACTTTAAAAAAAGAAGTTTATCAAAAATTGAATAACATGCCAAAAGACGATTCCAAGACAACCAATTTAATAACTGACGGCCTATTTCTATCACTTTTATGCAGTTCCGTTTTTGCGTGTTGGTCTCATAATTACTGGCTAATAACATTTTGGTACATTGTTTCATCCATGTGTTTAGCATTGCTCACTGTAGCTTGTCACAATTTCATACACCGTAAAACGAACTGGAGAATGTTCTTATTTAATATGAGTATGTGGTCTTACAGGTAAGAATAACATTTTATTTCCAAATCAGGGTCGTTAAAATAACATTTATTGACATATATACCTAAATCTAACAAATGTAATGAACAACGTTCAAGAAAAGATACAAATATTTTCCGATGGACCCCAGACTAGGATAATCCTTTATCTTGGGGTCCGAGAGCGAAAGTGAACTAGGGATTTGGAGATGTATACACGGTCTACCAAAAAAGAACAACACATATTGTAGTGTAAATATCATATATATATATATATATATATATATATATATATATATATATATATATATATATATATATATATATATATATATAGGTGGCGCTATCACGCGCGCACGCTATCAAAATTCCGAATCATAAACAGTATATATAGAACATCTCCGAACTATCACATGGAGTGTTGGCCGCTCCCCGGGCAGAATACCTTGCCCGGCGGGAGATCTCCCCTTTTCCCTTCTACGGCCACACACACACGTGTGTGAGTGAGTGTGTCACATTCGCATTTATGTGCCATACTCTTTTTTTTTAAGATGTTAGTATGCAGGCAGGGTGGGAGCCTTTGTATGACATCTCCTTGTTAATTTTAATCTTATTATTTCAAGACAAGACAAATTAAAAGCCTTTCCGGTGGGGAACCGACCTTTTCAGTATGACCTTAAGCAAAGTTTTTTGAGATCTCTCCATTTTTAACATATAAGTATTTGCACCGGCTCCTAACGTCGTAATACAGATTGTGTCACAGAGGGATATTTACCATAGTTACCACGTTTCTAAAGCGGGTTGACAATCGCTTTTTTATTACGATCAACTAACATTTGGTGATTATGATGCACGCTGCCCATTTTCTGTTTCACTTTTTTTCTGTTGCTCTTACGTCACCCACTGGATGATATTTTGAGACCCACGCGATGAACACTGAAAACTGAAATCGAGTGACAAATATTAACTGAGTTAAGAGAAAAAGGAAAATTTCACAGGAAAGAAACATTTTTGTACTTAACATTTTATTTTTATGTTTTTTTATAGAATAGGTTGTTAAACGAGCACACAGTCCACCTGATTGTAAGTCGATGCTGTGGCCCATAGACATCCATATCTTTCCTTAATTAAGATTAAATCGCGGAAGCGTTGTCGCCAATGAGGACTAAGATGGAAGGCCTCTTATGCAGCAAATAGGATCTCCGGTTCTCTACAATCGCCATACGAAACACAACAGTTTTAAGCTACTATTTTACGATAGTATTTACTATTTATACTACTATGTATAATATACTACTAATATTATAAATTTAAAAGTATGGTAAGTAGTGGATTGGTGTGTGGAAGTGGAATTTATTTAAAAATACTTAAATTAATATTTAGTTTTTACGTTTATAATAACATAAGTTTCAAAGTTTAAATGTTATTGAATAAAAAAACACAATTTCCAGGATTTGTTGAAACTGCATGACGTATAATTATTTTCCTAATATGTTTTTCAATTTCAGAGACTTCCGAGTGTCACATGTATTATCACATCACCTTTATACTAACACACTCATGGATCTTGAAATCAGCTCTTTAGAACCAATACTATTGTACAATCCCAGAAAAGATAAACCGTTACATGCTAGACTTGGATTTATTACCGAATTTTGCTTCTTCCCCTTCATTTTTATCATCAGTTTTGCTAAGAGGTATTTTTATGATTATTTTTTATAACACAATAGGTAGTATTTTACATTATTTAGAAGGGAAGGTCCCTTCTAAATAATGTAAAATACTCCTCTCCTCCTCCTCTCCTTTATGTTAAGTTAATTGTGTTAAGTAAGATTTTTTATAGGATAAGGGTGACAAAAGAGAACACAGTACACCCTTTAATACGTGAATGATGTGGCCCATAGACATCTACATCTATCCTCGATTAAGAATCAAAATTCAGATGCGTTGTCACCTCTGAGAATCAAGATGGAACGCCTCGTATCTTTACACTTACCAAACATAACATCAGCAATAAGCTGCTATTTCGCTTGTGACGCATCTCTGAAAGCATAGTACTACCTATTTAAGTCGACCTATTCGTGCTACAACTATTATATAGCTGCTGTATGACTCTACCACATATAAGTTTTTGTTTATAATTCTTTCTAAATTTCATTTTTGTCCGTGTTAGAAATTAATGACACCATTTTTGAGAATAGTTTAACATTTATAAATACATTTTTGTTTTAAATATTTCAGGTTCTTTTCAATCTTTTTCCGGGAGGGATTTTTGAAGAAACACTATCGTTGGCATGACGTGCTCGGTTTTTTCCTTCCTTTTTGGATGTGGCTAGTTACAGGAAGTCCTTTTACTGAAGTATTGGTAACGTGGTTATGGATTGTCTGTACCGGTAGTTTACTTTTCCATTTAATTGGAGTGAACGCTGCTCATCACCATCCCGATGCCATTAAAGACGGCGATCAACCCAGGTAATAAAAATTCAAATAATTCAAAATTCGAAAATTCAAATAACGTTGAATAAAATCAACAATATAATAAAACACTTTTGTAAGCAGAGTGATTTTGTAGCACATTGAATACCAAAAAAAAAACCACGCTGTTGTAAATCTTTTGGGACTTGGCTCACTGCATCTATTAGAGTCTGTCGCTATTGATTACTGCTGTATAAAACATCGCAGAGGGAAACATTTATTAAAACGTGATGTACAGAGATTCAACAACATTACTTAATTAAATGTTATGTGCATAACACTTCAACTAACTTTTCGAAGAAAAATCGTAAAATAAACTGAAATTATAAGAAAATATAATTAGCGTCCGCGAAGTTTTCTTGTATTCAACACTCTTTAATCACTTTTCTGGTAACCAGTGGGTAATAAAATATAATTAAATAAGGTTTATAATAATTATACAGTAATTATAAACCTTTCTTTTAATAGAATATGAGTGACAGCAGTCCACCTGATGGTAAGTGGGTACTGTGGTCCATAGACATCTAAATGCATGCTCGATTATGAATCAAAATGTGGATGCGTTGTCATCGCTGTGGTTGAATAAAAATGGAATGCTTCGTTTATATAATAAAATGGGTCTCCGGATCTCTATACTCACAATAAACGAAACATAGCAGCATTAAGCTGCTATTTACGCTGGGTATTCAGTGAGATCGTAACCCTACCCCGGTCGAGCCAACCCATTCGTGCCTCTTAACCTTCCTGGACCCTAACATAGCTGCAGCGTGGCTCTACCACGTACCTTTTTACCGTCCCTATGAATTTGTATGTCCATTAAATTAACAGGACTCATTTTTAAGCACTTGTCTAGGCGGCAAGAACCCGTTTTCAGAAGCAAACTAGTTTTTTGTTAAACTTACCGTGCTTTTCTTTCATAAGAAGATGTTTCCTATAAGTATCTACTTTCTTAATTTGCACATGAAACTACCATGTCCGGAAAAAAACTTATAGGGCTCAAATTATTCAGAAATCAAAGTCTAAATTAATATCGTAATGTCTAAAGTAATAATCAGAAAAAAAACTAATTAATAAGCGAAAATGTTTTCAGAGACGAAACTCCTGATTGGGGTGCACATCAAGTCGAAGCCCTTCTCGATCGTAATGATATAAATGGCAACCTTTTCGCTGTAGTAACACTCTTTGGGGAACATGCACTGCATCATATGTTTCCGACATTGGATCACGCAGTCCTTAAAAACTTGCATCCCCTGTTTATAGATATTTGTGAGAAATACAAAGCCAACTATCGAACGTCAACACAATTTCAAATGGTTATCGGACAAATTAAGGAAACAATGCGCACCAGTTTCAAGACTATTGATCATTAAAGCGCTGATTATAATTCAACTTTCTTGCTAAAATTATGAAACAAGTGTAAGTTATTAGGATTATAAAGGCAAACATGTATTCAACTGCTTTCTTAGATTTTTACGTATTTTATTAAAATACTTTTGATTAATATTTTGATTTCCTTTCTTATTTACAAAATATGATTAAACTAAGGCTTCGTAATACTTGAGTATGAAGTAATCCCTTTTCTATCGTTACTTTTGTACATATGCATACATAAAATAATAGAAAACTAACGAATGGGCGTATATTAATACCGACAATTTAGCTTGGTATATTAAATAAAAAAAGTTAATTTAATGACAAAACATAGGTATGTTGCAAAATCATGTGATATAATTTGCATCTTAAGAAGGGGGAAGAATACATCTCGCTATCTAATACTAAATTTAAACAAAGATTGATAATTTTTTCACCCCTTCACAAAGTGAAAAAGGGCAGATTAGTATTGCAAACACCTATATTATAGTCTTGAAAAATTTCAAATCTTGTCTTTGTGTGTTTGTTTCGAATACATTGTGGCAAAAAATTCAAATCTTCTAATGTATAACACTTCAAATAGTTAGAAGAATCAGATATTTCATTTGTAATCTGAATTAATTATATCCCTCTCAAGACAGGGGTAAAGAAGAGGCTTTTTTTATAGAAGAGGGTGCAAACAAGCATGTGGCTCACCTGATGTTAAGTGACTACCGCCGCCCACGATCAACCGCAACACCAGGGAAATTGCAGGTGCGTTGCCGGCCCTTTAGAAAGGAGTAAGCTCTTTTCTTGAAGGTCCCCAGGTCGTATCGGTCCGGAAAAATCGCCGGTGGTAAATTATTCCACAGAGAGGTTGTACGCGGAAGAAAACTCCTTTTGAAACGTACAGTGGTGGACCGCCAAGCATCCAGATGGTATGGATGGTATCGGGACGTTTGCCGCGTAGTGCGTTCACGAAATTTGGCGGCTGGGATTAATCTGAACAATTCCTCGGAGCACTCTCAATGGTATATGCGAAAGAAAGTACAAAGGGATGCAACATCTCTTCGCAGTGCCAGTGAATCGAGCCGATCGGAAAGCACTCGGTCGTCGACAATTCGAGCCGCTCTGCGCTGGATGCGGTCAAGTGGAAGGAGCTGGTACTGGGGAGCCCCAGCCCAGAGATGGGAACAGTATTCCATGTGCGGCCGAACCTGCGCCTTGTAAAGTTGCAGGCGGTGTGCCTGCATGAAATACTGTCCCGCTCTGCTGAGCACGCCAAGCTTTTTAGAGGCCAATTTGACCTTCCCTTCCAAGTGACCACGAAACTGCACGTCACTCGATATGTCGACGTCGAGGATTCCGATACTGGCTGAGGCAACAAGGGGAGTGCCTTGAAACTGAGGGGATACGACAAAGGGATTCTTTTTAGCGGTTAACGCGCAAACTTGTGTCTTGTGGGGGTTAAACTGGACTAGATTTTGTCGCCCCCAACCCGAGACTCTGTCCAGCAGAGACTCGACTTCAGACACAAGTTTGTCCCGGCACTCAGAGACGTTTTCCCGAGAAATATTGGCTCGGCCGGTGTAAAGAGCATCACCAGTGCTGTCATCTATGCAATGAATGTTACGGGTTTGCAACATATCATTGATATGCAGAAGAAACAGCGTTGGCGATAGCACGCAGCCCTGTGGAACACCAGCATTAATAGGCTTGCAATCGTAGCTTGCACCGTCTACAACGACCTTGATGCTCCGATCTGCAAGAAAACTGGTGATCCAATCGCACAATTTCTCGGGAAGCCCATAGAAAAGGAGCTTCGAAAGAAGCGCTTTGTGCCAAACCCGATCGAAGGCCTTCGCAATGTCCAAACTAACGGCCAATGCCTCCCCCTTGGACTCTACTGCCTCCGCCCATCTGTGAGTTAGGTAGACCAGAAGATCACCAGCTGACCTACCACGGCGAAAACCGTATTGGCGGTCACTAATCAGCTGGTGATCCTCAAGGTACCTCATGAGCTGGCAGTTTACAATGGACTCCATTGTTTTGGAGAACAAGGAGGTGATGGCGATAGGCCGGTAGTTGGACGGGTCTGAGCGGTCGCCTTTTTTAGGAATCGGGTGGACGAAAGCCGTCTTCCATAATTTTGGGACTACGCCTAGGGAGTAAGAGTACCGGAAAAGACGCGTTAAAACCGGTGCCAACTCTGAAACACACGTCCTCAGCACAATTGGGGGGATTCCGTCAGGCCCAGTCGACTTGTGGATGTCCAGGGAGAGGAGTACTTTGCAAACCGAGCGCTGAGTGAACTGCACTTCCGGCATGGAGCACTCACACCGCGGGATGGTGGGCGGCGTACTCCCCCCATCATCGAGAGTCGAGTTAGACGCAAAGAAAGAGCCTAGAAGATCGGCTTTCTCCTTTCCGGTGTGGGCCAGTGAGTCGTCCTCGCTGTGCAGAGATGGAAGAGATGGCTGACAGAAATTCTCCTGGACAGCCCTGGCGAGAGACCAGAATGCACGGGTTCCAGAAGGAAGACGAACTAGTTTCTCGCCAATTCTTCCTATCTGCTCTGACTTTGCCTTGGCAATGACTCTTTTGAAGGTCCTAGAGGCGGAATTATACTTCTTTTTAGAGCGCTGGTGTTCACATCCCCGGACGCTAATGCGTCAGCCCGGGCTTGGTAGCACTCCTGCTTATAGCATGATGCTATTTTACAGGAGCGACCAAACCATGGCTGAGATTTGCCTCCAATGGGCACCACAGAGGAAGGAATAAAAAGTTCCATACCCTGAAGTACCACATCTGTGACAGAATCCGCAACAACGTTGGGATCGTCCGGCGAGAAGCAAACCCGCCCCCAAGGGTAGGATGCAAAGAAAGACCGCATCCCATCCCAATCGGCTGACCTATAGTGCCAAACACGGCGGCAGCCTGCGGAATGCAACCGCGATTTTAGCGTGAGTGGCACCACACTCCGGACAAGACAATGGTCCGAGGAGCCTAAAGGGGCGTCGACGGAAATCTGATATCCGTCCGGGTGAGAGGTCAGCAGAAGGTCCAACAGGGAAGGTGCATGATCCTCCACATCTGGAATCCGCGTAGGCGAAGTAACCAGTTGTGTCAGTCCATATGCCAAGGCAAAATCTTGAACAGATCTCCCCGCATAATCGGTTAAACTTGAACCAAGCCATTCGGCGTGATGGGCGTTAAAGTAGCCGAGGATCACGATCTCTGCGGAGGGGATCTGCTGTAGCAACGAATCTGCAGCCATTTGGACGTGGTCGAAGAGTCGGTCTATTTCGGCATTACCGCTATGAGACCTATATAGGCACCCGTAGATGCACGGATGGTCGTCGCTTTCTACGCATAGCCAAAGGATTGACAGGTCCGAACCTTCAAGTCTGCCGAGGCGTCGAGAACAGATGTCCTCTCTGACGTAAACGCAAACTCGAGCCCGAGGGACAAAGGAGTGTTCCAGTTTGTACCCCGGGCAGGAGAGATACGAGACATTAGCCGGAGAGGACACCTGCGTCTCGGTCAGAAAGAGCAGAGCCGGCTTCGGCGTCTCGAGATGGTAGTGGATGGCGTTTAGGTTAGAGTGAAGTCCCCTGATATTGCAGAAATTCACGGACAGAGTAGCAGGGGTCACCTTGGTCTTGTTGCTCCGTTTGCCCCGTGCAATTCTAGTCTTGAGCGGAATTTTGCCCCCCCCCCCAGAATACGCGGGGCAGCCTGAGCACCCACGCTCAGAAGTAAAGAAACATGGTCGTGAATGCTCAGCGAAGGATTCTCCAGGGGTGCTTGTATCCTCCTGGGGTAGTCTATCATTTAATTCCGCTACCATGTTGATGGGGGGGGGGGATTTGGGCCTCCGGCCACCTAAATATATGCCATATTTCCTCAATAATTGAGCGTTTATCAAAATACTCTTGCCATAATTGCCTGCAATTTACTTTAACCTCACGTAACAGTTCGTAATGTACTAGTAACATCCTGTACGTAATACCGTCATTTATCGATTATTTAGCAGCTTTGTCAGCCTACTCGTTACTGACGGCACCTGTATGGGAAGGTATCCATTGGAATATTCCTACTTTATTTAATGGATTAAGATTTCAAATCGACTCTATGGTACTATAAGCCAGATAATATAAACCAAATGTAAAAGGGCACTTTTGAAATCGGCTATTGCAATTCACAGTGCATTTTAGGAACGCATATGTTCCTTTTCCTGGTGAACAAAAACGGCATTAATGTATCTATCTAAGTTAGTGCGTAAAGTTAGTGCTATATTGGTTTTTAGGAGGTTACAATATATATTACGTAAATTATCAATCTTGATGTGTAAATTTATTATATTTTTAACCAATTTAAGACTGAAGCTAAATTTTTCAAAAAGATAGCTCCTACGACTAAGCAGTGGTTGTACACATTCACTTTCCATGTCGTAGATGGCATTCATATGGAATCATTCCTGAAGTATATAATCTATTTAATAAAAAAAGGTAATAAAAAAATATTGACAATCGAATTGTATGTTTTTTTTTTTTGGATATATGGCAAAAGATCCAATATTTCAAATAATAACCCATTGCAGAATTTCAAAATGTTTAGCTTTTTCTTAAAAGTTTTCATTTCTTGTCAATGAAAGATTATGTTGCGACATTTGTTAGCTTCTGTCTGGAAACTCTAAATAAGTCAGAATTTATTCGGTTTAAATAATCTGATATGATTGATACTAATAAAACGGCAAAACAAAATTATTTAATCATGAAATAGTGGATTCGGTCTTTCATTCGAATGCAGTATGCGACGAGTGGAGGGGATTTTTAGGGAGGAAAGCTCACCCACAAAAGGAAAGGCATTCTGGTTAGATGCTTAGAAGAAGTAACTTGTAAGTAAACTTGTTGTAGTTGTCATTTAAATTATTGGAATTCTTAATCCATTCCTTCCCACTGTCATATTTTTAGGACACTATTTACAAAAAATATTTTTACGTATTAGGACTTTTATTTTTATTATTTCTGATGAAATTCATATTTTTACACTATTTTTCTAATAAAATAAATTTTTTTCGCAGTAAAAAATGTTTACGTAATTTTAATATAATTTTTTAAAATTGATCAATATTGTTGACTGAAGGAGAGCATTGAGTTCCGATTGTATATACCATAAAAGAAAAACGTTGCCTACTTCACAGTACAGAAGACTTATTCTTAGATCTCTATTATTAAATATAAAACAAATAAAAACAAAAACAAAAAAACAATTTTTGAACTTGTGATGTACATTCAAAATAAGCCGTTCTATAAATATGACACTGGGAACCTGTCTGTACAATTTGCCGCGAAAGCGTATTCGATCCTGTCACGCTAAGTACAGGTTCAAACTGGTCAATTGTTTGTTTTTTGGGGGTCTTGCTTGTATTTACATTAGTCGATTATCTACGCCGAATACATTGCATCTTGTCTATAAGGTATATGTAAGGTTCGGATATAAGCTTTGGGCACTGTGTGGAGTCAGCGGATATTGTTCCAACTTTTCGTTTTACACGGGCAAGGATGCTCAAACCTCTGCTAGTAGTAACGATGGCTCGGGTGCAACAATGGTAAAGAAGTTGCTTGTAGTTTGTACAGATCCCGGAGTACATGTAGTCTACTTCGATAACTTTTTCAGGAGCATGCAATTGTTGATTGATTTGAAATCTCAGGGGTTCAGAGCTACAGGGACAGTCTGAGAAAATAGGACTAAAAAATATCCTATCATGACCAAACAGGAGACGAAAAAGAAAGACCGAGGTTTTTCCGATTATCGTTTTGATAAAAATAATGAAATTTTGTGCGTAAAATGGCATGACAACAATGTTGTTTGTCTTGTGGCGAATTTTGATTCTGTTGAACCTTTGGTAAAAACGAATAGGTACTCATAGAAAGTAAAGGCAAAGTAGCCGTGAATCAGCCAATGCTTATTCATAATTATAGTAAAAATATGGGAGGAGTGGATAAACATGATTGGCTGATTTATAAATATCCAATCTGCTTTAGTGGTAAAAAATGGTATTGGCCTTTAGTCATCCGTGTTTTAGACATGTCCCTTGTGAATGCATGGATTATCTACAACCAGATAAATAAAGATGAGACCATCCCTCTGCTAGATTTCAGAGGAAGTGTTTGTTTTGCTTGGATGAAAAAATTGAAAGGCAAGGCAGTAAACCGACACCCGGTTCTTCAGAAGTTCTTTTACAACCTGTCAGGTTTGATAATGTTGGTCACTATATGACAAAGAGGCAACAAACAGAGACGTTGTCAAGGACAAGGTTGTAAGAAAAAACCTCTAACCTTTTGTGCTAAATGTGAAAGAATACTTTGCAGTGTTTGTTTCATACCTTATCATAAAAAATAAGCTCATAATATTTTATTTTTAAGACTGTTTGTGGACATAATTTTCAAATAAAGCAGATTTTGTTATAATAGTTAACTTGTATTATTTCTGATCACATGTCCCCACTGTCATATTTATAGGACAGGCTGAAACAGGGATGAAGGTATATTTTTTATTACTTTTGTCGTATTCTTTTTTCTTAATGTATTATGAACTTAATTTAAGGAATTGATCAAAAAATTCCAATGTTTTCGAAGCTTGGGAAGTAATGGGTTAAGCTGTTAGTACATTTAATATTATTTTTCATGATACTATGCATATCCTGTGATATTGGAAAAATTTATCATAATATAAGATGTTAATATGTGAAATATCTTTCTTTTACGATTCCCTGTGTTTTTTTTAAAGAATTTATTAATATAAATATTAGGAGTGGGTACGAAAGCAGCTTGTGAATCTTAGATCAGATTTTTCCCCCCCGAACGGGTTCCCGCCTTGTCGTGGCGGGGGGGCTTAGTAGCCGTGGCTTGGTCGCCCGCGGTGAACAAAGAGGAACCCACGAGGCTGGCCCGAGGTGAAGGGCCGGCCCGAGGTGGCCACTCCGAGTGGGCTTGGGGAGCCCACTTCAGATGTGTGTTGGTGGATTGTGGCGAGAGGGATGTCTTCACCACCTACCGCTGCAGCCGAGGTGGAGTCGCGGAGGAAGAGAAATGTTGGTATGGCGATGCACCACTCGCCCTATCCTCCGCGACTCAAACGGGGCCGCACCGTTGATGCGGTAGTGGTGGGGCTGCGGGGGGAGAGGATTGTCGGTATTGCGAGGCGCCGCTCTCCCTACCCTCCGCAGCCGAATCTTGGTTGGCGGCGGAGCCATAGACCAGATCCGCCGCTGGGGTCGGGAAGGCTAGTACTTCTAAGTGCTCGTTTACCTGGCCTCATGGCCTTCGTGCATCGGACGCGGGGGCGTCTGTTGCGCAGATGTAATTGGAGGCCGTGGAGGAAGGCGCGCCATGAGTTCTGGTGCGCCTTACTTGGGAAGGAGAACGGGGAGGAATATTCCTCTCCCGAGCAGGTGCTGCCATAGGGCCGCGGATGTGTGCGAAAGCGTTCCTGTGGCCCTGCCAATATGCGACAAAGGTGAAACACCATGGGTTTTTAGTCGGTGCGAGTCCGACATAACCCGTCTTTGCCCCCGCGAGGCGGGTATGCGTAGGCATTGCCCCATCTAAAAAAAAAAGATCCGATTTTTACATACATACTATAAAGCAACAAAAAATTATTAATATGAATATTTCATCGTAATTGCGATGGGCATCATTATATATTACATACAATATAAGAATATCTTCAACTCTATCCATAAATAAACTTAATGAAATATAAAATATTTAAGCGAGCTTTCAAGATTGTTTATAGGGCAGCATCGAGGTTCATTATTAGATCAGTCCTATGGTACCACATTATGCAAATTCATCATTATCATTATCAGGGAATACCCTATTTCCAGTAAAATTGGTCTCCAGTGCTCTACATTCACCATACAAAACTCAGCATCTTTAAGCTGCTATTTTACGCTGACTGACGACAATTACAAATTGCTTACTAATAATTTCGTTTTAAAATTTGAAAACTAAGCTATTTTTGTGTGGATATTTACAATGTTATTTTAAACGTCTAATATTTAACAAAATAAATGAAAATTTAAGTTATAAGATATGTACTTCAATCAAAAATACCCATTTAAATATAATGTGTATGTCTATTCACAAAAGCTTTTAGAAAATTGGGGTAAAAGCGCGACAACAGCGTTAAAACTTTTTATTTCTCTGTAACACTTTTATAATATTTTAGTTTTCCACTATAATTGCATGGCTCGAGATTAAATAATAACGTATTTACAACATTAACAAGAAATTTTTTAATGTTTATAAATTCAATTTTCGAATAAATTTTATTTGTTTTTTGTTTGGTTTTCCTATTTTAGAATTCAATTTTCATCTCCTTTTTTAATAGGTGAAATTTCTTCGCGATCACCTAAAGCAAAACAAAGGTAACTGACATAGGCTAACGGTATTCATTAAGCTAAAGTAACGGGCCACATAGCTCGAGTGCCATTAGGTATACTTTTGCAATTACCGTGCTTACAACTGGCAACTCCTAGTTAAGCACATCTTCCTTCCCTTCGCCTTTATTAGTCTAAGTTCATTTCTGGCCATAGATCTCTCTCGTTATAGGCCGAGCCGATGAACAACTGCAACACTAAGAAAATTAGATGTACGTTTCCGGCCTTTTAAAAAGGAGTAGGTTTTTTCCTTGAAGTCGTATCGGTCCTGAAAATTATCTAGTAGTAGCCGATTCAACAAAAAAATCGTATGAAGAAGAAAGAAAGAAAGCTTTTGGAAAATGTTTACTATATATATTTACTATATATATATAATTGATTGAAATATTTTTTAAATATACCAGACGTCTCACGTTTTTGACTTCAAGCGTAGTAACTATAATTTAATAATATATATAAATCATTACTTTAGTTTGAGAAACTTGTGCAATAAGTTAAAGTAAGATCTTATGTTAGTCTTATGTAGTTAAGTCTTATTGACCACTGAATGACAAAATTCATGGAAAGATTGATTTTGCCATCTGCGTTCATTTTCTGTCAAGACTTTCCGATTTGCAATAGTTGAACCTAATATTTAGTCATTCTAAAGTTGAAAAAATATGTTATATAATCAAATGCAGCTGTTGTTTCACCTCGGACTGACAGTGAAACTGCATGTTCCTTTACCTGCCGATGTGCCTCTTTATCAACTGGCAGTGTTTATGCAAAAATATAAATAAAAATCTCAGGAAGATGGAAAAGTTTACCAGCTGGAAGAAGGTCTCCAGGCACCGTGACAACTGAAGGAAGATTGCGGAGGGGGCCAAGACCCACAAAGGGTTGTAGCGCCAACGAATAAAGAAGAAGAAGTGTTTATGCAAAGTCGCCTGCGAGCAAAACTTTTATAAACTCTATAAGAGGCTGGTTACTGCAGATGTCCTGCAGATTATACTGTATGGCCTCTACCGTGCCCTTGTGCGACATCTTTGGAGCAATCTCCGACGAAGCTACATCCAAGGATATACTGCGTTCCTTGAAGTAGAATTTCTTCCAACAGTTATTTCAGCACGAATGTGTTGCCGTGCATCGAGAAAGAAGAGCTCCACGCTTACAATAACAATGTGCTGCAGAATCTTACTTAACATGTGCTGCTGCCGCGGGAACTAAAATGGCGTAATTTAATTTACATGGGTTCACTGATGCATTGTGGGAAAAACGATTATTGCCAGATGTTGATAGTAAAATATCACGCGTGACATCTTCTATTAATGCGTTTATATTTTCATCGAGTCTCAAAACCTCTATCAAAATAATATTAAATCCGCTCAGCCGTTTTAGTGTGAAGTGATATTTACAGAAATATCTAAAACTTCTGAATAGTTATTTAAGTGTGAAAAGGTTATTACAGTATCACCCTCCAGTTATATCCCACAGAAGCCGTGTATTTTCCGGCTTAAAATGTCTCTGGCCGGTATACCCTCTTAAACAGTGTAAAAACAAGAACAAACCAACAAACACACTTTCGCATAAATAATGTTAATAGGGATTATAATGTTTCACATACATTACGCACATTCGGTTTATGGAATTTCTAATTCAGCACACGAAGTTGTAATGAAATATAAATTAAAATTGTAAGTGACACTCTTGGGGATCGCGAAAACAAGCGTTGACGTTGACATTGAACAACGTTGACGCTTATTGTCGTTACTCGGTCTGAATACTTTACATTTGATACGAGATGATTATACGTGATTACCGTCATTTAACGAAGTTCTCACGAGGTATGATGTGGTGATTTTATTCTCTCTTGCGGTCAACATGCAGCAAATATCATTTAAATCTATAATTTTAAGGTAGATATTTACTGCGTAACAAATATGCGGGAAAAATCTGTTAGCGGTTCAAGATCTATGCATACAATATATTACTTAGTTTTTTTGTCTGCTTGTCATATTCGCAATGTCTAAACTACTACTGGCTTACATTTAAACCGGTATTCCCAGACAATTTTGAATCTAAGCCTAAACTACACAATGTCATAAATGGAGTCTATATCAAGATCATATTTCCCTTTGATATCACGTAAAGCTTTGTATGAACTGAGCATTCCAATGTACGCGTAATCTGTTTTTTTTATTTATTTAATTCAAAAACTCTTGTGGCTTACAGAAAATCCAACATGCACAAGGTTTAATTTTAAATGCAAAAAATATGAGTTATCACTTATAAATTATTAATTAAAAATAATCATCATAAATTGAACAATTATGCAATATTAGTGTTATAAGCCTTTAGCAGCGCGTGTTGAGAAATTAAAATATGAAAATAAAATATTAAAATATAAATTTAAAAAGAAAAATGTCGCAATCAAACAATGTCAGGCTATGAAATATTTTGTCATATTAATTTATAATGCACATTGCAGTAAAAGCTAATTACAATATATGTCCATAATTAAAATTACATCTTAAATACAAAGTAATAAATAGTAAATAGTCAAGCAAATTAAATTGTCAAATTATTAATTGTCTTATTATCGATCATTTTATAAAAAAGATTCAGCAGACGTATCATACTGTCTGAAAATATGTCAATTTCATCGTGTTGAGTGAGTAGGTCCCCTATTAGTATCAATGCTCGATTTGTTGGTGCATAGGCTGCACGTTTGGTACGTGTAACTGGTCTGTCTAGGAGACGCGGCCTACGGCGCGGAGCCACCGTTCCTCCATTATCTCTCTGCCTGGGCACCAACAAACCGATTCTCTCCACAACCGACTGGCAGTCCAACTTGTTTTATTTTTTATTTATTTATTTATTATACAATTATAACATCATTACAGTTATGAAACCAATGCGATGCTATAACTAACCTAAATATAAGAAAACTACTGACTAATAAATAATGGTATCTAATATGAAATTTATCAAATTGATGGTAAAATAAAATACTAATTAAAAACATTACAATTTTCGACGCATTTGTATGCTGCAATTATGAATTTCGTCTCACTACATGCAAATATGTCAATATCCTGTGAGATGATATTAACATAGTGTATAGCACGTGACAATATTGTGGTGAATTATAAAAAGATAATACCTAATAGTTGACATCACCCTCCTAAACATTAGGGTTTCTAAATCAACCATACCCAAAACGAATAGGGAAGGATACAAATAAGAGTAGTAACCGTGACTCGTCTTATAAATCTAACGAGCAAATTTACGTTGCATTCTCTAACATGATAGTATACTTATTCTCATAAGGATTCCAGGCCGCAGCTGCATACTTCAGTTTACTCCGAACATACGCATTATACAAAGTTTTAGCCACCCTTATATCATCAAAGTCAGCAGCAGTCCTCATCACAAAACCCAAAGTCTTACTAGCCGACTTGCAAATGGATGTCATATGATTGTGAAAATTTAATATATAAATTTAATATATAGGCGCGTCAAATAAATTATAATTAATAATGATAGGATTCGGTTTTAATGCAAAATTAATAACCTTGCATTTAGTTTCATTAAGAGGAAGATGGTTCACCTTACTCCATTCCGATACCTTATCTATGTACTGTTGAAGAGCCTGTGCATCAGCAGCACTGCCAAGTTTAATTTCAGATCATCTGCGAATAACAGGCACTTCATAGATTTCACTTTGGTAGGCAAGTCATTTATAAAACTTAAGAACAGCGTAGGGCCAATAGTACTACCCTGACTAACACCTGATCTAGTAAAATAATAAGGGGATTCGTAACCACTTACTCTAACGAAATGACGATGATTTTCCAAATAGCTAGCAAAAAATTGAAGAAGCTTTGGAGTAAAATCCAACTTAGCTAGCTTCTGTAACAGTATGTCATTACTCACCAGATCAAAAGCTTTCCTAAAGTCGAAATATGCGGCATCTACCTGTCTTCTAGAATCCATCTCTGTACATACATAGTCAACGTGTGCTATCAGGTTAGTATTCGTTGAGCGATTTTTCCGAAACCCATGTTGACTGTCATGCAAAATGTTATCCAACTGTTTGCTAATGCGGAAGTTCAATATGGTATCAAATACCTTCGCCAGAACCGAAAGCACCGCTATAGGTCCAAAAGCAGAAACTTCCTTTCCAGGTTCTCCCTTTGAAACAGGGGTCACCCTAGATATTTTCCATTGTTCTGGATATTTAGCCTGTCTAAGAGACAGATTAAAAATGAATAAGAGCGGTGATCTAAGAACTGGCGCACAATCCTTGACAAGAAAAGCAGGAATGCGGTCAGGGCCACCAGCGGATCTCGGCTTTAGGCGTTTTATTGCCAATCTAAAATCACTCTCGTCTACATGCCTGACTGAGATGGGCACCATATTAACTTGTAAATTAGCCGCACTTTCGGCATCAGCATAATTTAATAGGGGCTTTTCATCATGAAATACAAAATATTCAGCAAAAGCATTAGCCGCATCTTGACCTGATACTTCTTTACCCTTATAACTATATGTCTCCGTACGTCGTCTCCTTTTTTATCACTTACATATTTCCAAAATAATACCGGATCTTCAATTATGCTTTTCTGTATCAACTTAAGATGCTGCTGATACGCGTTGTCAATCAAAATTTTAACCCTCCATCGATAAAAGTTAAACAGTTCTTTGGTAAATAATTTTCCCTCTTGCTTAAATCTCTTCAGATGGAAATATTTTTTTTAAATATTTTCTATGATCTCTGGCGTAAACCATTTGGGATACTTATACTTACGATGATTTGGAAAACTTTTTATTTGGTACATATAAATTAATAATTTTTTCAATTTGTTGTTAAAAAAATCTACGGCTGCATTTACGTCTGTAAAAGTCATTAAATCAGACCAATCTAATTCCGATAACGCTGCATATAGGCCTGGAAAGTTCGCCTTACGCCAATTCCAATCAGCGATCCTATCCGAACTCCCATCTGGCGAAAACTGCAGCCTAGGTAAGAACTTCCTGTATGAGAGGTTGATTTTGACTTCCAACGAAGGGTGATATTCATCTATTGGTACGAAGCGCCGTGCGCGAGAGAATCCGTAGAAGTCATTCAATGTAGTAGCACAGATTAAAAAGTCATTTTCTTTACTCATGTGGTAGTAGTAGTGCTTAGAGATTATCGTAGTTCTGCACGTTGTGGTGGTCCTTCTGGTGCAGGTATCTGTGTTACTTTGAGATGGATAGTGTCGCTGTTGGTTTGCAATATTACTGTATGTTATAACTGTATTTGCCTATATCGAATGTATAGTGCATGTATAGTAATACATAATTTTATTAGTGATATTAATTGCGTAAGCACGAGTGCGTGTCGAACATCCGCTCTTACATTTATATATAATATAATATTTTTAACAATTAACCTTATCCTGGTGTATTTCTGAGATCAGATGTGGGATATCCTGTTGTAATTCCGACAAATTCCGAAATATATTTCAGCAGTATACTGATATAGAAGTGTGAACAATAATATAACGTATTTATACTATTGATAATTATAATTAATGGTATATGCAAAAATATTTTCACTTGAAAGCAAATGAAGCTAATATTAATATATAATTTTTAATAATCCTCTAAATACTCCACTAAGTAATTAGTACTTGATTAGTATTTACTTGTGTATTATTTAATACTTTTAATTTGGTAGATAGATATCTCACACATATACGGCAATAAATGTAAGTATTGTATTTGTTGAATTGCCTGAGCAATTATCATTCAACTAAAAGATGCAACAAAGTATTCAAAAATAAAAATATGAAAATAAGATATTTAGAGTAAGTAGTTTGTAATATTCTTTTATATGAACATAATAAAAAAAACCGGTAAGCCTTTTGCTTATTTTATATTATCCTCCTATGTCAACCCTCCAGTCCAGCCGCCAAATTTCACGAACGCACATACGTCAAAACTCACGATACCACACCATCTGTATGCTTGGTGGTCCAACACTGTGCGTTTTCTTCCTCGTACAACCCCTCTGTGGAATCGTCAGTGACTTTTCGGACCGATATGACTTAGGTAACTTCAAGAAAAGAGCTTACTCTTTTCTAAAAGGCTGGCAACGCACCTGTAATTTCCCTGGTGTTGCAGTTTTCATGGGCGGCAGTAGTCATTTACCATCAGGTGAGCCGCATGCTCGTTTGTCCACTCTTGTGTTAAAAAAGTTCTCTACTGAGCTCATGTTACGCGAATGGGAATCACAAAGAAACTCAAAACGATTTTTGGGGTAAGAATTTTTTATTCGAAATATATTTATTTATTGAAATATTTGATAGTGGTGATAGTAAGGACTTGTCAAGTGATGACGTTAGTTGCAGTGGTAGTGAGGTAAAAGATAAAATAACGTAATCGTATACAACGTTTATTTATAACCCGTAAGGTTAGTTTCTATCTTCGTTTAATATCGTGTGAAAATTATATACGACAAAGATAAAACACAAATATTTACAAATGTGCAAACGTTCGGTAGGATATTTCAGTAAAAGCAATAGAATGTCATTTTTACAAACAAATGACTGTCGAAATACATTACGCATTGGAAATTGCTGCAATTTGTTAACTTTATGTCCCTGAGTGTGAATCGAAGTTTTACAAATTTGTATTTATGTTATTTGTAAAAAATACATAACAAAAATCGATTCTGGAAAAACAATACAAATGTAAATTCTTTATAAGTAATCATTTTTAGAATCTTGATCCTAATTTCAATTCAAAGCATTGCGATAATATATAATGCTGATATTTATTTTAAAACCCAAAATAAGGTGCATTTTCTAGGGCTAGGCAGACTATAATATGTCTTACGGAGAAAATACTAACTTTTTCTTAACATGCCAAGCGTATAGATTCACGAAAATTGCTTAGGGAACGATTTATAATGGAAATATATCTAAAACGCTGAATCAATAACACAATTCATTGGCGGTGGTGGGGATGTAACTCTGTTTTCTTGAGTACTGTGAAATGTTACGCTTCTCCTTCGAGCTATCCGTCCTATAACAAACTATATATATATGTCTTGCATTGGTATTGTGGTAGTATGCCTGGGTTTAGTTTTAATTTTATTGATTATAGGGTCCCAAGCAGTTGGTAGTACCCAGCCTCCTTCTCTATTGAAATTAGGATGTCTTTTAATTTCAATAGCCTCACGTATCATCCTTGGTAGGAATCGATGTTCTTTCGCGAGGATTTGTGGCCTATCAAATCTGATGTAATGGTTGGGGCCGTCTAGGATATTATCACAAACTGCAGACTTCCCGGAACGTCGATGCTTCACATCAGCTATATTTTCTTTTACGCGGGTTCTAATTGATCTTTTTGTTTGTCCTATATCAGGACAAACAAAACCTCAGGACATAGTTCATTTTGCATAGTTCGGACCATAAACAATAACCAAAAAAAATTGAAGGTACTCCGGGTTTAACAATGACATCGGGAAGTCAGTCACCTCAATCCCCCGTGACCATGGGTGCTGGAAAGCACCCGAAACGTCGGGAATTACAAAAAAAAAATAAAAGTAAAATTAAACGCGATATAATTCGTAGAAGTAGTTTTAATCAAAACTATATATAAAACACATGCCAGTACAAGGCATCCACTTAAGAATGTTTCTTCTTTATAGGATATTCCTTAAGCTATATGGCTGACCATTGCCATTTAAATTCTGATCCACTCTTGATACAAATAGTACTAATTAATTAATTGTATTTTGTGCTAAAATTCAAAATTTAAGTAAAAACCTGTCAGTTTTAGCCTCCCTTGGCAACCGAGCGTTCGACTGTGGCCACCTTAAAAGACTGACCGTAGAAGATGGCTGGATGCTACTATCTGTATAGGATCCTATAATTAATAAAATTAATCCCAACACAAGCATACAACTGCAAGACTTCAAGATACTTTCAGCTCATTATGCGTAGATCGGAGCCAAAATTAATAATTTTAAACTGAAGATAACCGTGACTAACTATGACATTGGGACGTCTAACACTTTAGACAGCCACCCCCCCCCCTTCTCCGCCTCCCACCAGTGATAATGGGTACTGTAAAGTACTTGAAACGTCGGAAATTGTAGATAAATTAATTTTCGCGATAGAATCTGTAAAACTCAGTTTTATTTAAATGACACAAGTACGTTTATCGGAGGCCATGGGACTTGAATAAACGAGCACCGAGAAGTACTAGTCAGTTGGTAATTACAAAATAAAATAAATATGAAGGCTGTAGGCATAAATAGTCAGAAAGTAGTCTTGTCTAGATAGCATTATTTTGATTGCAGCGGAAACCTCAATATTCCAAGTACGTGGGTGCATTTTAATTTCGCGGAACGAGTAGGTAGGTAGGTAAAATCGAGTTCCGTGCTGTTATAAAGTTCCTTACCAAGCGCGGAAAATAAGTTTAGACTATACTGAAGACATATCATCCGTTGACGGATTTCTTGTCCAGGCAAAACTATGGTTTACAAGAGGCGTACACTTTTTAAACAAGGCAGAGAGTCGTTTGAAGACGACCCACGGCCAGGAAGGCCGATCGAGGTGATTACTTCGGAAATTATTCAAAAAGTTGAAAAATTAATATTAGAAGATTACCTAAAGAAAAAACAGCTCCCAGAAATGGTTGGAGTATCAGATACAGCCATTTTCAAAATTATTCATGACCATATTGGCATGACCGAAGTCAAGTCCGAAGTCGCAAGATGGTTGTCTAGAATGCTCACGCCGCCTCAAAACCAACAGCGCGTGGAGTGTTCTTGTGTATTTTTGGACCTCTGTATGGAAGACAAAGATGGAACGTTGGCTCGAGTTGTTACTGGTGACAAAAATGTTGGGTTCACCATTATGAATCTGAGTCCGAATTCTCTAAGCAGTGGCACAATAAAGGCACACCACCACTCAAGAAATTTAAGGTGGCACAATCGGCTGGGAAAATCATGGCGACAGTCTTTTGAGACTCAGAAGGAATCCTATTGATTAATTATAAAGATAGAGGGGTCTTCATAACCGGAAATTACTACGCTTCAATCCTAGGATAATTGAAGGAAGCCACAAAGGAGAAGAGAAGAGGAAAATTCACCAAAGGAATCCTTCTTCTGCACGACGACGCGTCTGTTCACAAGTGCCATGTTACGGTGGCTGCCCTGCAGAACGTGGGCTTCGAAATTTTGCCACACCTACCCTATAGTCCTGACTTGGCCCCCAGTGATTATTTTCTATTTCCAAGCTTAAAAAAAGAACATCGTGTGAAAAAGTTTTTAAGTGATGAAGAAGTGAAGGATACAGTTTTGGCGTATTTTTTAGACAAAGACAAATCATTTTGTTTTGAGAGTATACATAAGTTAATTGAAAGATCCGAATGTATTAGGGTAGCAGGTGAATATATTGAAAAGGAAAAATAAATTTGGATTTTTATTTCCACTCCTTACCTCCATACCCTATTCCACGAACTTTAAAATGTCCCCTCGTACCATCCGTTAAGTATAGAAAGAATAAAATCATTACTAAAGAGCTACGTGACCGAACAAAGAAAAAATAGATCGTTAACGCTAGTTTCGAATTAAAGAGTAGTATAAGTGGCACTCGTTTATCGCAACTATGAATCGTACTATGCATATTTGGTGTATATTTTTATTCGTATATTTATCTTGCGTTTTAATATGAAAATAAATATAACAAAAGAACACATAGTCGAACTTATGCTAAGTAGATGCTGTGGTTCATAATCGCTGAGAACCAAGATCGAATGTCTCTGGTCTTGATTTAACTTGGCCTCCGGTTCTCGCCACTATACGAAACACGGCACTAATAAGTTGATACTTTACATTGATGATACTCTGTGAGAGTATGGAACTTTCCCGATGGAGTTGACCGATTCTTGCTGCAGCTTTAGCATGCTTCATCACCTGATGACCTGAAGCCACTCCATGTAATGGAGACAAACCTTAAATAAAGCCGACTTTTTCTCTGTAATTGAAACATAATTTTTGCCCTTCAAATCGGAACAGAACTTTGTACCCACAAAAAGCCGGAATAAAATGTTTTGAAAAAAAAAAGGCCTGTGTAAGAATATCTATTACCCCATATCATCCCGTGGGTGTCCTAAGAGATGACAAGTTCTTCAATCGATCTAGTGGGGGGCCGTTCATCATTTTTAAGATATCTTCCCCATCGGTTGTCGGTTCTCTGAGCTACATAACCAACACATTGTTACTTATTCTCATTATATTGCAGATATCTTCTTTACGAAGTCTATTTCGCAGAGAAATTCTGAATATACCCATATACACAGCTTAATGAGCTAACATAAGCTTGCTCATACGGCCATCAGTAAAGGACCACGTCGCGTATCCATATGTCATCAGTGGCAACACGTACTGTTTATACACTCTTGTTCTCAAGGTTTAAAATATACTTAATATGAATATGTGTCATAGTCTCGCGAAGGCTACCCAGCCAAGTTGGATTTGTCGGTTTAAATTGGACTTAGCTATTCGAATCATTTGTCCTCGGTAGACATACTTATCGACAATTTCGAACGTAATATTCCCAATAACTACCGACTTGGGATGATATGAACGTTACACATGAAGTTTATTTTATCCATGTTTATCTTCTTAAGATTAATCCGTTAAAAGACACTTTTCATTATCTTGAGCATAGTGCTGAGGTCTTTTAACAATTACGTCATATTGATTTTATCGTCATAAAATCAAAGGTGAGTGATGTATTTATCATTGATATTATTACCGTATCCCGTATCCTTATCCGTATCTTAAAGCCTGAAAACCTCTTCCATCGCAGCGGAGAAGAGGTCGGCGATATAACATCACCCTGTATTATACTTCAGCAGTTAGATAGGTTCCTTGCTTTGGTTTTGTACTCGAATAAACATCGTAGCGTTAACATACAAGAACTTCGGCACCTCGGTATAACGACTACCATCTTGGAACCACTAAACTTGTGGGGAGAAAATGCTTTAAACGATACAGAGAGCATAACGTGGCAGTGACTTTACGACTCACTGGACTGCAGCCCATATTTTGACTAATTTAAAGGCGTTCTCATAGTTAACGCACTATAGACAGTAACGGCAGATTATACTCTTCAGTCTTCTGTATATGACGAAGGGAATATCATAGACCACATACATAATGTAATTAATGATATTAAAGCCTTTTCGTAGAAAGGCTTGTTCGGGGAAATGGAAGGCTACATAAGTTGAAAACTAAAGTGTGAAACGTTATGTTATTGAACTTTTTGCAATTAGCAGGTAATTGATATGCGTTTTTAAGCTGTTTGGTTTTTCATACCGTAAAACTAAAATAAATTAATAAAATCAAATGCGTACAGTTTTGTGTACTAAATTACAAATAAATAACAAATAAAAAATTAACATTTTAAAATGTCTAAAGCCTACCAAAGTATGTAGATTAACATTATTGTGTTTAAATACGCATTGCAGTAAAACCTCATTGCCCACAAATGAGTAAAAATATTTTTTAGTTTTTCTAAATTCAAACTTTAGCAATTTAATTTTTTACTACAAACTGATGACTGTACTGCAAATTTTATTTGATTGAAGTAAATAAAACGTTTTATATAAGATGAGTTGAAACGCTTTACGGTGAGTAATGACATGGCCTATTTCATTAATGGTTTGACATAATAGAGAAAGTTTTACCCGCAAAAGAGTAGTGAAATACAATTTTTAGTATAAAATGTATATTTTATGAAATTAACTTCTTACTTTTGTATTTATAACATTTTATGTGACTTTGAATTTTTTAATACTGCTTCTTTTATTGCATTATACAATCGGCTTCTTTAGGTTCACAGCTCAAAATGGACATTTCCAAGAATACCCCGGTTAGTTTGACGGCAGTATCACGATTTAGTATGAATCAGTTTTAAAATACCCACTTATATAGATAAGTTATAAGGATAAGTATGAGTGAAACAATGAAAGCAATGAAAATAATGATAGCCGGTGAGACAGCTGGGTATGATAAAGTATCGTTAGAAATCTTGAGGGCTGAAAAGCGAGTGATAGCAAGCCTGTTATATACGGTAATGTTGATACGGGTATCAAATGATAGCGTTTGCCAAGAATACATAACGAAGCTTGCTTTTGATAAAGTTTTTTTAATGTTATATTTTGCCCGGCGGCCAGTGCTCCATACGGTAAGACAGAGCTATTTTATATAGATATAACGCAGTGCTTCGAAACTTTGATTGCGTGACTTAGGGTTCGGTGCGTTTCGCTTGTGGGTCGACAACGGCACTGACACATATTTATTATAGAATTGAGGGACATAAAGCTAATCTGACGGTAAGTGGAAGCTGAGGCTCATACGAGTAGAAATCTAGCCCATCCTTGAATAAGATTGAAAATAGATATGCGTTTCAGGTTTAACCGTTTAAGTCCGGAGGACTAACGTGGAAAATTTTATTTCTTTGGGAATTAAAGCCAAGAATTAAAAATAAGAAACTATTTTTTTTTCATTCTTTGAAGTCGTCTTTTACTTTTCATCATATTAAAATTTAAACCCTATTTAGCCACCCTCAGGAGTGGAAATATTTAGATTTATATTGCATGACTCTAGACGTATAAAACTTGAAAGAAAAACATTCAAATCGGTTCATAATTGACGGAGATATCGCGTAACGTGCATATAAAAATAAAACGTGCAGTCGAATTCTCCTTTTTAATCTAATAAAAATTTCCCTTTGGTTTTTGTAAATCAATACAAGAAACACAGCAGAGTTATGTTACTATATCACAGTAGTATTGTGCAAGCGTAGTCCTTTCCAAGTCGAGCAAAACCATTGGTGCTGTAGCAACAATACGCCGGAGAATGGCTCTAACATGTCACGAGACTAAACATTTATCTGGGGCTACAAAATCTTTCGAGAATTTTCTTAAGACCCTATGCGTTACCCACAGAATAGCTGGATGTTGTAATGGATTTTGAGATCTATATTCATCAAATGACTTGTGAATGAAGGGCTATAATGCTGCTGATATCAAATTATAAACAAATTTTTTATCTTCTTTTTTTATGGAATAAAGAGTGATAAACGAGCAAACTATCTAGCTGACGATAAGTGGATGCTGATACTGTGCCGACAAGTGATCTACGTTTGGATTCTTAGAGGAGAAGGATGGCATCTATGCTCGATTAAAAATTCAAATGCAGATTCGTTGTCACCCCTGAAGACTAAGATGCAAGCCTCGTTTCCAGTAAAAAATGTCTTCGGTTTGGACTGCTACATGACGCTGGTGTTATATAAGATCTTGTTCCTTACCCGATTGAGCCATACCTTTTCAGATCGCAACAATAATATAGCTGCAGCACATATAAATATACATATGAGATTATCCTATATGTCCCCTTATCTTAATACTGTAAAATATGAGATTATCCCATAAGTCGCCTAATCTTGATAGTGTAAAATAATTAGAGCTGGACACATAACGTGACCTTATCAAGTCGACATATGTATATATAGTATCAGAACATATACAGTGTGAAAAAACCCTGTCCGAACCATGATGGCTATTCGATACCACTATTTGAATTGCAATATTTTTTTTAAATAACCAGGAAAATAAAATGTAATTAAAATTTGAATTGAAATTTAAATAAAACTCCGAACGCAGAGGCAACAACTGCAAACGAAAAGCTGATAAACGCGAGCAGTCATTGAACTGATGGCTTCGATGCTCCGATTTATGATAGTTACTAATAATGTTATGACTGCAGTTCAGACACTCCTTTTGTGTGAAATGACCTATACTTCGGTCTTTGCATGTATACATTTTTATAGAATAAGGATCACAAGCCAGCAAACAGTCCAACTGATGGTAAGTGGGTGCTGTGGCCCATAGATATCTACATCTATCCTCGAATGAGAATCAAAATGCAGATACGATGTCACCCCTGAGGACTAAGATGAAATGATTCATATCCAGTAATAATGATATTCGGTTCTCTATACTCACCGTACAAAACTGCAGCATTGGGCTACTATTTTACGCTGGTATTCTGTGAGAGCGTGGTACTTCCCCAGTTGAGCCGACCCATTCGTGCAACAACCATAATTGCAACATTGCTCAACCGAGTATCAATGCTGTTCAATGTTTTGTCCCCAACAGCACTCAACGTTGTCTGACACTGAAACACAATATTCAAAAACTTCACAAACAGCTTCATGATTACTCTTACGAGTACTCTTAGTAAGCATGTCGACATCCCTACTAATATCATAAATACAACGGTGTACTTGTTTTGTTAGTTTTTTCCTCCTTCACGCAGCAACAGGTTATCGAATCAATATATTAAAATAAATTTCGTTTAAAGTAGGACTTTGCACCAGTCGCGAATTATAATTTATGATAGACGACTACTCACACATAATACACATTGTCTGTGCAATAAAACTGTTAAAACTGCAAGTTCAAAGTTAAGAGGCTGCATTACAGCGCAGTGGTGCCTGTGTGGCAGCATATATTTGGTGTGGCAGTGCAGCGGAGGCCGAATGGCGGCGCGGTGCGGTGTCCGGTGTCAGGTGGCAGCCTTGACGCCGGCGCCGATAACTGCGTCGCGGCTTACGGCGACGGTAGTTGGTCTTGCCACGAAGTATATTTTTGTGATTGAAATAAATTATTATTACTTTGTCAGGTTTTATGTATAGTTTTTTACGTACCTATTATTGTAAATAATTTTTATTTTCATAATATAAGTGAATACAGAATATAAATGGAATGACTTTCCATTTATATTCTGTATTGATAATGGTACATCTATATACCCTTGGATCTTACATAAGTTTTTCTACACGCTGTATAGCGTTTCCGTAAATTTGAAATGAAAAAATGAGCGCTTCAATAATATGTTCCACAGCTACAAAACACGTCTCCTGTTAACAAAAAACACTGTGGAGCAAGAAAGAGTATAACGCGAAAACCCTATGCGTTTAAGCACATATTTTAGAAATGTTTATTATTTTAATTTACAATATACAGCTGTTTTCACGAAGTTTTCATTTTCTAACAATAGATGCTCATAAATCAGCAGTTAACCTCAGTCAAATGCTTTAGTTTTTTTTAGCTTGATAATTTTCTCAGCTCACGCCTATGAAGTTTTGTATTTTCTTAGAGGACCTACATACATGTTTTTAGATAAACTGTCATACAGATATTTTTGTAGTTCATGGATAGGTACCGCCCACTTACGATCGTGCTGTGCCACATTATACTATATCATGTCATAACGAATAACCACAGACTATCAAAAATCGGATTTGAAATAAATCGAATATGTATATAAAAATCACGTAAGTATGTATTGGAATTGGCTCTGGAATCTATTGGAAGTTCTATCAACGGTACTGATTATTTGCCCGTCCTATATTGTCAGCTATTATTCTGTAAAAAAAAAATTGGACATCAAAAATAATATCTATGGAGTCCAAGATTGTTGCAACACTATAGCCTGTAAATCAGTCAGAACGGAACAGAAGATCGATCAGAACCAAAGATCGAAACAGAAGTCAGAACTCGTACTGATTCCAAAACAGTTAGCTGTTATGGAATCGGTACGAGCTCTGACGCCGCGCCATTAGTGCCTTGTACACGATTTCGTTCAGTTTTCGATAGTTCCCGCTATCTACAGTCTTTGTTGAGTTTTTCATTAAATTTATATTACTTTCGGTTACACAATGCTGAAAATAACAAAAATGACTGTTTTGAATAGTAAAAGTCGCGAATTTGTGGTTTGCTTGTGATATTATTTTGAACGTGAGTGTCAAAATGGAGGACCGTTGTTGCCTGTTACCCAAGTTAGCTACAGAGTTGCGGTTGCATTTTGTGTGCAACGGTGTCTCATATAGCGCGAGAAAATTACAGCAAGCCATCATCAATTCAAGCGCTAGAGGAAGACATCGGAAAAAATTGTAGACGCCAAATGAGAAAAGGCAGTTTGCAGTAATTGGTCACCAACTACAAAAAATTGGCTTGGCTTATAAAAAAATGCGATAAAAGAAAAATAATAATAGAGCGCACAGTTATTTCCTTGGCACAGGTGGACTTTTTGAGAAAAGCCAAACATATTTCAAATAGGGATACAGTCATATTTCTGAACGAGAAGTGGCTTAATGCGAACTACACTATACCGAAAGCGTGGACTGATGACACGGCACAATCAGTCACCAAGGTGTCTAAAGGCAAAGGACAATGCTTGATAATTGCGTACACAGGGACGGCTAACGGTTTTGCACTCAATTGTTTGTTGGCTTTCAAATCAACTAAATGGCCAGAATATCATGATTTGATGAATTTCAAATAGTTCAAACAGTGGTTTTTAATATTACTGGAAAATCTTCATGAACCACATATAATTATTATGGATAATGCGCCGTACCATTTCTTACAAAAAGACAAAGCTCCAATATACAGCAGCAGAAAACTGGAGCTTAGTTGCAGAGCAAAGGCATTGAAGCCAATGAAAATATGTTGAAACATGAATTAGTTCGATTAGTGAAAAAAAACCCAGAAAGCCAACCTACCTTTCGGATGAAATTACTAAACAACACGGCCATACAAAGCTTAGATTGTTACCATATCATTGCCATTACAATGCCATCGAATGGATTTGGGCTCATGTCAAAGGTTTGTTATTTTTTCATTATAACTAGTAACTGTTTACTACATACTTAATTTTAAGATACTTATTTTTTTAGATCATGCAGCTAAACATAGCACATATCCAACATTTACGGCTAAGAAAACGCTGACTTTATAGCAAAATGCTTGTTATAACGTTACTTCACATAACTGGAGAAAAGTCGTGAAATACACGAAAAATATATACTAAAAGACTGGGAGTAAGATGTCCACTTTGACAGAGTTTGTGAACAAGAATTAATAATCAACGTAAGAGACAGTTCCAGTAATGATTCTAGTTATGATGATGATGATAACAATAATAATAATGAACATGATTTAGGTTATGATAGGTTTAACAATAATAGCTTTAAGCTTCAATTCCTTGTTTTATTTCGCACTAAGTGCTTTCTCAAAAATTATTTAGACTCTCACGTATTCTACTAAATAGTCTGACTGACCGAATAAAAATATATATCGTTACTTTGGGATGAATTTTATTTTCGTATTAACAATTTATTATTGTTTCAAAAGTTCAAAATTCCAAATCTATACAGCATAAACATGCAACTATCTGTTGCAAGTTTTATGAGAATAATAATCGAATAGAGTCATAAACTTTACACACACACATGAACTTTATACACCACCCCGTACCTACAATGAGCTGTCGAAATTATCAAGCTAAATTTGACAGAACTTAAAAGTTTCAGTTTTGATGACGGGCATTTAACTTGGTTTGCTCTTGAATAAACATTCTAAGACAAAAACTTATCTTCTAAAACGGTTTTCTCTCAAAACAAATAAATCCTCTCAAAATTGATCTTCTTTTTAAAAATAATTGATTTTGAGAGGTGTTGTTTTATAATTACTGCGACACATTTTATTTGTGAGCAAGAAATGGTTACTTTAACAGTGCAAATATTTATAAAAAAAAAAAAAAAAACATAAACCTATTGAAATTCTACATTACAAGTATTTCAAATATTATGCACATTTCATACCAATGCCTGCTCCAAACTGTGTTTAATTCAACTTTTGCAAAGTTTAACGAACAATATTCAAAACAAAGTAGTATTTTAATTTTAATACCCAAATTGTTCAATTTTATTACAAGTATGTTATAAATATTCAACATCCCATAACGAATGTATTTGTGTGTATTTCTCATGGACGCAAATGAATTTTGTCGGGAAATGAAATTTCCCATGCTTCAGTTACTCAAATTTGAACTGTACCCGACTTACATAATATCATAACAAAGTTCAGTTTAGCGTAAACAAAATATTGTACATTAAGTAATATTTTGTTTTACTTAGCTATACGTGCGTTTTCGGATCGGGTTTTAAATGTTATTAAATGTATTTTGGCGTTTTTTTATTGAACAAAGATAACAAAATGAGCACACAGTCCACCTGATAGTATGTGGATGCTGTGGTCCATAGACATCTACATTTATCTTCGGTTAAGAATTAAAACGCAGATCTGTTGTCATCCCTGAGGACTAAGATGGAATGACTCGTTTCCAGTAATAAAGGGTCTCCGGATCTCTACACTCACTAAACAAAACACAGCAGTATTAAGCTTCTATTTTACGCTGGCATTCTGTGAGATCGTGGTACTTCCCCGGTCGAGCCAACCCACCACAACTGTAATGTAGCTGCAGCGTAGCTCTGCCACGTATAACAGAAATGTTATGGAATCTGAATTCATGTAGTGAAATGTTAAGGAAGCTGGGCTTCACGTGGTGGCTTGAAAGTAAAAGCCTGGCTTGCTGTTTCTATAGTAAATCTCCCAACATAAAAAATGAGAGGTCTTTCTTAAGTCAGCATGTCATATAAAATAAAAATTGGAAAATGATTTTGCACCGAAACTTACAAGGAAACGAAGTTACACTTAAGAAAAAGAAATATATTATTCTTAGTCATTATACCTGTACTATACTTATTCACAAGTTTTTAAAGGTTTTGATGCCCGTGATCCAATCGAGTTAAGGATTCGTACTGGCATACGAAAAGAATAGTCATGACCTTAGACCTACGTGACCAAATTAAGAAAGAAGAGGACCGTACGTATTGTTACTTTTTCTTAGTATAAATGTATTATGGGTAAATATTTTCGATGAGGTACATGCAGAAGTTTACAAAAATTAAATTCTACTTTTAAAATAAAATAATGCTAATATAATTCAAGCGTATTAATAATTAAAAAAAAAACATTCTTAAATATCCATCCATTCAAAACAGCCGCCTCTAAAAGTCCACTGCTGAACACAGGCCTCCCTCATAGATTGCCTCATGAGGGGACTTCACCGTAGTTGGCATGCTTCAAAAGCGGGTTGGCAACCACAGATTTTTATTATTTAGAGTTGTCGTAAGGAAGATACTGCCGCCTATCTCCAGTTTCATTTTTCTTCTGTCGCCTCACAACAAAACACCTTTGGGACGACATGAGGTAGTGGATATTCTTACAGCGCCACTACATGGCCTTCGACGATACAGTAAATTATAAAAACTAAAGCTATATTTAATAAAAGGAAAAAAAAAAAACACTTACACACGCACCAATCAATGGGGCAAGTGTGATAGTACGCTTCTTTTTGTAATCACTTTATTATTATCTGTGGTTTTCCAAAAAAATGATGAGATGATACTAATGTCGATATATTTTATAATTTATGGAAACCGATTTGAACGTCCATTTTATGTTAACAATGAATTTCCCCCTACACGGGGCAAGTGTGACTGTTTTTGCCTTTAAACAGATTTACTACACTAGCTCTAGAGGTTTTGTAAGTATAATAAAAGGAATGCCAAGTGCAAAATAAAATTTAACTCAGAACGTTAACAATTTATAATAATATAATAATAATAAACGTGACACTGTCACACTTACCCCGATGTTAGGTATAAAGTGAAGGAAGTGTAACTGTATCCGCATTTCAAAGAATAGTGAATTTCGGGTCGCAGAAACATACAACTCTATAAGTACCAATATTATTCTTTATCATTCACCTTGTATTTGGTTTAAAATAACTTAACGACGTATAGAAACAATAACTTCACCTCTTAAAATTGTGCTGTCTGTCGCCAGTTGATTAGTTTTAAAAAATAACGTCTGTTAATAAAATAGTTCAAGCTATGCACTTAATTATCAGTTTAGTCAACAACGTAAAATTCCCTGTGTTGTTTAATATATGGAATTAAACCAAAAACCGTATTAAGGCCGCATAATTTGCATTTGTTAAACTTTCCTCGGATGACCCTACATTTAGTTCATAGTATTTTTAACATCCTGCTATGAAAATCAACGTTTTTTTTAAAAAATATGGGAGTTATTGTTTTCACTCCGTTTTTTGAAAATCGAGTGCTCATCAGATCACGACGTGTCAAGGTACTAGGAAGCTATTCTGGCTATATTTATACGCAAGTGTGTGTGTGTGTGTGTGTGTGTGTGTGTGTGTGTATGTGTGTGTGTGTGTGTGTGTGTGTGTGTGTGTTGTGTTGTGTGTGTGTGTGTGTGTGTGTGTGTGTGTGTGTGTGTGTGTGTGTGTGCGCGTGTGTGTATGCATGTAAACATGTAAATATCCTACTACTTTTAAACGAAGTATTTGATTGAAAAGTGGTTTTCGGCATCTGAAGGAACCTTGCTGAAATTAGATTTTCTGTGAATCTAGATTTAGAAATTTAAACAACCTATAACGCATAAATATCGTACCAGGCAAGTTGAGAAGGGTAATTATGTGATACCACATACATACATACATACATAAACACTCACGCCTGTCACCCAGAGGGGTAGGCAGAGACTACGGACTTCCATTTGGCACGATCCTGACACACCTCTTTCGCCTCCTTCACATCCATATATCTACGCATACATGCTCGTCGGTTAAGGGTACTTCTAACGTGGCCCATTTTCAAAATATCGCCAATTTGGTCGATAAACTTTTTCCTAGGGCGTCCCTTCCCGACTCGGCCGTTCACATCTGCCATATAAATTTGCTTTGTCACTCTTTCCTCATTCATTCTTTCCACATGACCAAACCACCGAAGCATTCCTTTCTTAATCCTGGTCACAACATCATCTTGCATACCACATTTATCCCTTATCACGCAATTTCTCACCCTGTCATTCAGATTCAACCCTAGCATATTCCTTAAAGACCGCATTTCTACAGCATTTATTCTACTTTCGTGCTTCTTCTGCCACACCCAGCTTTCACTACCATACATTAAAGTAGGGACAAACACAGAATTATGAATCACCATACGTGCCTGTTTTGACACATTCTGGTTCTCCATAATAGAGTGTAGTGCCCCATTCACTCTATTCCCTGCATTTACTCGTCGTTCTATATCCCTATCATATCTACCATCCCTGCTAAATACACATCCCAAATACACAAACTCATCCACTTGCTCAATTAACTCTCCTTCTATTCTTATTTCACATACCGTTTTGCTTTCTTCTCTTTCAAAAACCATCACTTTCGTCTTACATGTGTTCACTTTCATTCCCCTTTCTTTTAATTCCCAGTTCATTAATGTAACCATCATTTGCAATTCAGACGCCGATGACGCAAATATGACTTGATCATCGGCATACAAAAGGCATTTGACGGTTAACTCGTCCATTCTTAAACCACATTCTTCATCTTTCAAAGTTTGCAAACATCGGTCCATAAATAGGTTGAACAGCCAAGGGGAAGCTACACAGCCCTGTCTGACACCTTTTTGGATGCCAAACCAGTCCGAGTAGACCCCATTGATCCTGACACAAGCACTAGAGTCCCTATAAAGAGACCTTAATGCCTGTATCAAACCAGCGCTCAACCTATATGAGTTCAGTGTTTGCCATAACACATTCCTGTCCACTCTGTCATAAGCCTTTTCCAAGTCCATGAATGCACAAAAAACTTTCTGGTTTTTGGCCAAAAACTTCTCCGCAATCATGCGCATGGAAAAGACCTGATCTGTACACCCCATTCCCTTTCTAAAACCCGCTTGCACATCCCAAATTTTTCCATCAGTTTCTTTCATAACTCTTTCAATTAACACCTTAGCATACAGTTTACCCACAATACTAAGCAAGCTGATACCGCGGTAGTTTTTGCAGTCCTGCTGTGACCCTTTTCCTTTATATATTGGTACTATTACTGCTTTGCACCAGTCATCCGATACCCGTTTTAATTCCCAACATAAATTAAACAAGGTGTACAGCAGGCCTGCCACCACTCCCTCTCCAGCCCTTAGCATCTCGAGTGATACTCTATCATATCCAGCTGCCTTACCTGCTTTCATGCTTTTCATTGCTTTAATTATTTCATCTACACTTATCTCCATACCCCTTTCCACTTCTTTCGGAATTTCTAGTTCATTTAAATCAGACGACTCTTCACTCATAAATACGCCTTCAAAGTATTCCTTCCATCTGTTTAAATTCGAAACTTCATCATTCAGAATACATCCATTCTCGTCTCTTATAGCATTTATTATCATCATCATCATCATTACAGCCTTTCACAAGTCCACTGCTGAACATAGGCCTCCGCCAAGTAATGCCACAAAGCAAGGTCCTGAGCCACCTGCATCCATCGACTTCCTGCATGTCTTACCAGGTCGTCACTCCATCTAGTGGGGGGTCGCCCTACACTACGCCTACCGGTACGAGGCTGCCACTCGAGAACCTTTCTTCCCCATCGGTTATCGGTTCTTCGAGCTATATGGCCGGCCCATTGCCACTTCAGCTTACTAATCCGTTGGGCTATGTCGGTCACTCTGGTTTTACTGCGGATATCCTCATTTCTGAGTCTATCACGCAGAGAAACTCCGAGCATAGCCCTCTCCATAGCTCGCTGAGCGACCTTAAGCGTCCTCATACGGCCAGCAGTGAAGGACCACGTCTCAGATCCATAAGTCATCACTGGCAACACGCACTGGTTGTACAATCTAGTTTTTAGAGATTGAGGTATACCTGACGAAAAGATATGTCGTAATTTCCCGAACGCTGCCCAGCCGAGTTGAATCCGTCGATTGACCTCTCGGTCGAAGTTGGACTTACCTAGTCGGACTATTTGTCCCAGGTAAACGTACTCGTCAACAACTTCGAGCATAGTGCTCCCAACAACTACCGGCATAGGTGTGACATGGACATTGAACATGATCTTTGTTTTGTCCATGTTCATCTTAAGACCTATCCGTTGGGAGGCACTATTGAGGTCATTGAGCATAGTGCTTAAGTCCTCCAGCGATTCTGCCATAAGGACTATATCGTCGGCAAATCGAAGGTGAGTGATGTACTCGCCATTGATGTCAATACCGTATCCTTTCCAGTCCAGTAGCTCGAAAAACGTCTTCCAATGCAGCGGTGAAGAGTTTCGGGGATATAACGTCACCCTGTCTTACACCTCTCTGCAGTTGGATAGGTTTCGAGCTCTGGTTCTGTACTCGGATAGCCATCGTAGCCCTACTGTACAAACACTTCAGCACTTCGATATACCGACAGTCAACTTGGCACCGCTGAAGGGACTGTAGCACCGCCCAAATTTCGACGGAATCAAAGGCTTTCTCATAGTCCACATACGCCAGGCAAAGTGGCAGATTGTACTCTTCAGTCTTCTGTACAATCTGCCGCAGGGTATGTATGTGGTCTATGGTACTGAAGCCTTTTCGGAAACCGGCTTGTTCGGGAGGCTGGAAGTCGTCAAGTCTGCGTGCGAGACGATTCGTAATGACTCTCGAAAACAGCACGTAGACGCGGCTCAGAAGGGAAATCGGTCTGTAGTTCTTTAAGAGAGCGTTGTCGCCTTTCTTAAAGAACAAGACCACCGCACTTCTGCTCCACGCCTCTGGAGTAGTGCCACCATGGAGGACGGAATTGAAGAGCTTCTGAAGGACTACAAGTACCGGTGTTCCACCCGCTTTCAGAAGCTCCGCTGTAATTCCATCCTCGCCTGGGGCCCTGCCGTTTTTAAGGTGCTGGAGAGCCATTCTAATCTCGCTTAGACTGACGTCCGGGATATCATCGGAATAGTGTCGGATAAGACTTGCTCTTGGATCGTTACTCACACTTGCGTGTGGCTCCAACGATGATGTGTACAGCTGCCCATAGAACCTCTCAATCTCACTCAAAATCTCAGGTGTCCCGGAAACGATGTTGCCACACTCAGTCTTCAGCTTTGACAGTTGGCTCTTTCTGGCAGACAGATCTCTGGCAAAGACTTTGGAGCCCTGGTTCCGCTCGATCGCTTCTTTAATACGTAGAAGTATTAAAGTTGCGTAAGTCTCGCCGCATGCATTTGGAGATCTGTCTGTTCAGTTGCCTGTATGCTGTCAAATCTGTTGACGATTGCAGCCTCATCTCCCGTCTAACAGCCATGAGATTAAGAGTGTGATCGGAGAGTTTTTGTGTTCTTCTGCGGCGGGTCTTGCAGAACTTAGCTCCGACCGCATGGACAGTTTCCACGAGCTTGTCGTTCATATCGTCCACTGCATTGCAATCTTCTAGGCACTGGAAGCGGTTACGTAACTCGAGCTGAAAGGTTTCGGGATTCTGGATTAGAGCACGAGGGGGACGGAGCGTTGACTTCATTAGACGAGACCTCTCCAACTTAACGTTTAGGTTCAGTGTGCCTCTAACCATTCGGTGATCGCTGCCAGTTTTCACCCTTGCGATCACTGAGACATCACTGAACAGTTGGCGTCTGGTCGTCATAATGAAGTCAATCTCATTTTTTGTCGAACCGTCGGGGCTCGACCAGGTCCACTTCCTGTGGGGCCGCTTCTGGAAGAAAGAGTTCATCATAAAGAGTCCCTCTTTCTCCATAAAGTCGGCCAGCTGCTGGCCCCTTCGGTTCCGTTGCCCTACTCCAAATTTCCCTACCTTCAGCTCACCGCTTTCTCTCGTGCCTAGTTTTGCGTTGAAGTCTCCCATCAACACCGTGTAGTGGGTTTTGGAGGAATGTATGGCTCTGGAAATATCCTCATACATTTCCTCCACCTCCTCATCGGGGTGTGCCGAGGTTGGTGCGTAAACCTGAATGACCTTCAGCGAATACCGTTTGGTGATTCTGAGTATCAGGTACGCGACCCTCGTCGACACACTCCCAATCTTTACAACGTTGTTGACGAGAGACTTGTGGACGATAAATCCGACACCTCCTTGGGACAGATGGTCGCCCTCCCGGTGATAGAACAAGTTGCCGGACTCGAGGATTGCCGTGTCCTCCCCCTTTCTTCGGACCTCGGATAATCCAATAATATGCTAGCGCAACTTGTCTACCTCTTCTTCCAGCTCCAGTATCTTCTCGTCAGTCCTCAGGGTGCGTGCGTTATATGTTGCCAGGTCGAGTCGTCGTAGGTGGCAACCGAACCTCCACCGGAGATTCTTAGCACCCCCTGCCCCGCCGTTACCATGGTCGCCACCGTAGCCAGGAATAGCGGGGCCGCCGGGGACTGGGGGCCGTCTTTTTGTATATTTGTTCATTGGGGGGTATTTGCCGTAGTTGCCACGCTTGGCGAGCGGGTTGGCAACCGCAGTTTTTTATTACGTCACAGTTGTCATCAGGAAGATGCTGCTGCCCATCTCCTGCCTGTCTCCCTCTGTCGCCTCTTACGACACCCACGGGAAGATATGGGGTACTGGATATTCTTAACCGCCACTACACGGCAGATATATTTATTATAGGCTGTTTTGTATTTCCCCTGGCAGTTCTTACGAGTTTCCAGAACATTTTTATGTTAGCCTGGAAATTATCAGATATCCTTCTATCATTCTTATCCGTTCTTTCTTTCTTTTTCCTTTCAACAACTTCTTTTACTCTCTTATTTAGACGTCTAAATTCTGCCTTTTTTCTTTCAATCTCATCATTCATACCAGAAGAATTACCAGCTTTGGCTGCTAGTAAATCTAACCAAGCTTTCTTCTTTGATTCAACTTCCACCCGTACCCCACTCGGCTCCTCGCCGTATGGTAGCGGCGTAAAATCTACCACCACCCCTTGTTCGCACCATGACTCAGGTAATAAAAGGAATGGCCCCGAGTTCCCGGCGCCCCTTAAATGGGGCAGGGGTGCGAAGAATCTCCGGGAGAAAAACCGGCGACGAAGTTCGCCACCCGTCACGTTATGTCTCCCGGAGGGGCGAAAAGTGGATTGCGGAAACCCGTCTGGCTACGCTGAATGTATTTGGAGGAATGAACGATAAGATGGATGAAGTATGCGAAATGATGAATGACAGAGGAATAGATGTGTTATGTGTGAATGAGACGAAACGAAAGGGAAAAGATGCCACTGCACATGGCTCGTATACCGCGTATTGGTCTGGTGTAGGCGAGACCGAACGGGCATGCCAGGGAGTCGGTTTCATCCTTTCAGAAAGAATGGGTAAATGTGTGAAAGAGTATGAATGTGTAAGCCCGAGACTGCTATGGATACGAATGAAAGTGGGCTTAAAGAAGCTGTTCCTGCTAGGGGTGTACGCCCCAGACATGTCTAAGCCCACTTACATCCGAGAGCAGTTTTGGGACATGGTAAGGATGGTGTTGACAAAATGTAAGGAAAATGAAAATATTATTATGTTAGGAGACTTTAATGGAAGGGTTGGGGTGAAGAGGTCTGGTTATGAAAGGATATTGGGAACGTTTGGTGATGAAAGTATAAATGAGAATGGTGAAGACCTCCTCACCGTATGTGCGGAAAAGAATCTTTTTGTGACGAATACTTTTTTCGTCATAAGAAGATTCACATGTATACATGGGAAAGAGGTGATGATAGAAGCATGATAGATTTCGTAATTGTGGATGAAAGAATGAGGAGCGCAGTCGTAGATACAAGGGTTTACCGGGGGTCCAACGTAGGGACGGATCATTACCTGGTCTTATGTCGAATTAATGGTCTTTTCAAGCGTTGGCGGCATCGGACATCTGTGTCTACCACTGCGTTACAGCGTATAAGAATAGAGAAGTTACAAGATGAAGATGTGAAAGAGAAGTATAAATGTAGACTGAGAGAAAATATTAGATGTTTGAATGAGTTGTGTATGAATGATTTGGACTTGAATACTGTGTGGGATAATATAAAGAAAGGTTTGATGGATACCGCCACCGAAGTATGTGGTGTAAGTAAGAGAACAAATGAAAGGAAAAGTAATACGTTATGGTGGGATGATACCACATATAAGTAACTATTATATTGTTACGAGCTTAGGGTTCGTGACAATAAAAATTGCCGATAAAATTACCTAAATTAACACTTTAATTTACTTTACACAAATTAAAACTTAAAACACTATAAATTAAACACACTAATTCACTTAATTCCGCTCCGAAGCTTTGCTCGTATCGCCAATTCAATACTACCTCGATCGCATCTTGCAGCGCCTATTTATATAAATTAGCAAAATATCCAGAATGTTCAAGTAAACACGCGCAAGGTACCGAGAGTTCGAGTTTTAAACTAGGCGCTAGTGCCGTCGACTAAGGCGCGTAACAATATTAAGAGAACTAGGCAATATTTAACTCCGCTAATATTTAATAGAATGTATTTTATAAGAGATACGTCCAAAGACATAAGCACTGTAACATTAAAGAAAAGCCTGAAAAATACATTCCTATGAAAAGTATAATGTACTACCTATAATAAGTATTAAAGATAGAGATATTTATTATAATAAATATATCTAAGATAAGTATGTATGTAACAAAAATACATATCAATGTATAACAAAAGTGCTGTGTAGTGGCGGGTGAGAATATCCACTACCCCATATCTTCCCGTGGGTGTCGTAAGAGGCGACAGAGGGACACAGAAAGGAGATGGGCAGTAGCATCTTCCTAATAACAACAATAACATAATAAAAAACTGCGGTTGCCAACCCGCTCGCCAAGCGTGGCAACTATGGCAAATATACCCCAATGAGCAACGACGCAAATAAACGGTCCCCAGTCCCCGGCGGCCCCGCTATTCCTGGCTGCGGTGGCGACCATGGTAACGGCGGGGCAGGGGGTGCTAAGAATCTCCGGTGGAGGTTCGGTTGCCACCTACGACGACTCGACCTGCCATCGTATAACGCACGCACCCTGAGGACTGACGAGAAGATACTGGAGCTGGAAGAAGAGGTAGACAAGTTGCGGTGGCATATTATTGGATTATCTGAGGTCCGAAGAGAGGGGGAGGTCTCGGTAATCCTCGAGTCCGGCAACTTGTTCTATCACCGGGAGGGCGACCATCTGTCCCAAGGAGGTGTCGGATTTATCGTCCACAAGTCTCTCGTCAACAACGTTGTAAAGATTGGGAGTGTGATGACGAGGGTCGCGTACCTGATACTCAGAATTACTGAAAGGTATTCGCTGAAGGTCATACAGGTCTACGCACCAACCTCCGCACATCCTGATGAGGAGGTGGAGGAAATGTATGAGGATATTTCTAGAGCCATGCATTCTTCCAAACCCTCTACACGGTGTTGATGGGAGACTTCAACGCAAAACTAGGCACAAGAGAAGGCGGTGAGCTGAAGTTAGGGTAATTTAGAGTAGGGTAACGGAAATGTAGGGGTCAGCAGCTGGCTGACTTTATGGAGAAGGAGGGACTCTTTATGATGAACTCTTTCTTCCAGAAGCGGCCCACAGGAAGTGGACCTGGTCGAGCCCCGACGGTTCGACAAAAATGAGATTGACTTCATTATGACGACCAGACGCCAACTATTCAGTGTTTATAACTGTTAAGTCTTTATACCTGGCTTGCTAGGTACTCCGTGTTTGGTGACCGTATTAGTGCACGCATCGTGGTGTGCGAAACACGCCGTCCCGGATGATAGCAGTCTTACAGTGAGGTTTATTGGACGCTTGTTGTGGTATGGAGGCTATTCTATTTTAATTATTTGTGTTGCCTATGGACCCAACAAACTTCGATGTTATCGCGCCTGAGACTCCAACTCATTACCCATGCGCTACCAGAAATCGACCGGACATTCTTGACATAGCGTTACTGTCTATAACATCCATCTAGACAATCCTAGATCTTGACTCGGACCATAGACGTATCCTTTTGCAGCTGCACCAGTCAATAGGTGAGGTTCTTCAGACCTAAACCATCGTGGACTGGCGTAAGGTCGAGGTCGTACTTGAGTCTACGACCTCCCAGTACTAAGACACGATTCCCGACAACATGGACTCGCCAGAGGAAACCAATAATACTATTGTTACGCGCTCATGTCGACGGCACTAGCGCCATCTAGTCTCGAACCGAAGAACTAAACTTCTTGAAGTTGAAACACGAAATCTCGGTACCTTGCGCGTGTTTGCTTGAATATTCTGGATATGTCGCTGCGCGCCATCTAGCGCCATCTAGTGTCAGGAACGAGAGCGAGGGGAGCTCTGCAGAGAATGACATCACACTCTCAACCGACAGCGCCATCCGAAGAACTAAGTTTCTAGAAAATCTATACTCGCAAACTCGTCCCTTTGCGCGCATTTACCTGAAGATTCGGGATGTTTCTCTGCTAATTTACATAAATAGGCGCTGCAAGATGCGATCGTGGAAGTATTGGATTTGGCGAGACAAGCGAAGCTTCGGAGCGGAATAAAGTGAATCAGTGTGATAAATTTTTAGTGTTTTAAGTTTTAATTGGTGTAAAGAAAATTAAAGTGTTAATTTAGGTAATTTTATCGGCAATTTTTATTGTCACGAACCTCAAGCTCGTAACAATTGGTGTCAGAAGTGGGATAAAATCATGCCGATTTTACCTAAGGAGGAAACGGAGGGTGTCCGTACCCGAAGTCAACGCCAGCAGGAGACAGACCAAAGAAGATTTGGTGGTGCAACGCCGTAGACGTCGGAGGGCCAGCCACCGGCTGCAGGCCCGTCAGTAGCTCCTACATCTGCAGCTTCCGACTTAGGTGCTCTGATGGTGATGTTGCAGGAACAGGCCCGCCGATACGAGAAACAGGTCCGTCGGCTGGAAGAGCAGCTGCGGGGCGGACAGGATGAACAGGCCCGCCGACAAGAGGAACAGGCCCGTCGGTTGGAAGAGCAGATGTTCCTCATGAAGGACCTTCACGCTACCTTCGGAAAAGAGATACGGGAGGTGAAGGATAAGGTTGCTCAACATGACAACCGATTGTCGAAAGCTGAAACCCGAATCGACCAAGTAAACAATCGAGTTGACAACGTAATGGCTGACATGAAGAAATCACTGGACGAACTCAAACTTGGAGATGGAGCTACAGCTCCCGTAGTAGCTACAATACCTTCGCTACGTGGGTTCAAGGTGCCACCGTTCGACGGTACCTCTTACTGGTCAGCCTACAAAATCCAGTTCTAGGCTGTTATGAAGGCGAACGGCTGGAATAAAAGTCAGGCCATGACTGCTCTCACACTAAGCCTGCGCGATCATACCTTAACAGTTCTGGAAGCTCTCGGTTAGGAAGTGACTTATGAGCAACTCCTTGAGGCATTGGAGGCGAGATATGGTGACGCTCACCTGGAACACGTCTTTCGTGCGCAGCTTAAAGATCTCGCGCAGCGCATCAACGAAAACCTGCAGCAGTGGGCTCTAGAGGTGGAGAAGCTGGTGCGAAAAGCATACCGGTCTGTAACGGCGCTCATTGAAGGGAACCCGGTGCAGACATTCATCGACGGCATTCGTGACCTGGAAGTCAGAGCTGCTGTGAGGCTCGGGCACCACGAGACGCTTAAGGACGCCTTGGCCCTTGCACTGGAGGTGGAAGCCGTGCGGCAAGATCTTCGCTCCCATCGTGTCAGGGAGGTTTCAGCAGCTACAGTTCGCGACCGCAACAAAGGATACAGCCCTAGGTGCTATGGCTGTGGGGAAAAGGGCCACTTTCGATCCAGCTGCCCTAAGCGAACCCTAGAAAGGAAAGGTGAACGATCTCAGGAGGGTAGTGCGGCCAACAGCACCGCCCAGCAGCAGCAGGGAAACGAGTAAAAGCCAGAACTGCGGGGCGGGCGCTGGCTGATGTTAAAAGTGCCCCAAGGATCTCGATCTCACAAACCCACGATGGGAACAGGCTAATAATCAAGGGCGAGGTCAACGGAATGCCGTGTAAACTGACCATAGAGACTGCAGCCTCTCGTACGGTTGTTAGTTCCCAACTAATAAGTCAGTTCCTTGGGGACTCCGCATACAACCGAGAACGCATTAGTTTGGTAACAGCCACCGGTCAGCGTATACCCGTCCGTGGAGAGAAAGAGATGGAGTTGAAGCTAGGCAACATGATCCACCTGCATAATGTCATCGTGGCTGATATAATGGAAGACTGCATCCTGGGCCTAGACTTCATGGGGAAGAATTGTTGAGCGAGTGACGTTAAGCAAGGTGTCTTGAAATATGGACAAGAGAAACTTTTTGTGGAAGGAGCGTTACCAGGGAACGTGTACAGCATTAAGAAGATTGTTCTTCCGCCGAGATCTAGTTAGAGTTAGTCTTCCTCGGAATCCTGGGCAAACTCATCGTTGTGTACTCGTGGAAATGTTAGAAAATGACCTTCCATGGAAATTGGCTCGAACCTTGGTCAGAACCAGTAATATCTCAGGAGTACGTGTGCTGAACCTTTGTGGCCAGGAACAGATTATAGAAAAAGGCACACTAGTTGCCACTTGTGAGGAAGTGGATTGGTTACGTTGGTGCCAATATCTATCGACTGGGACCCCCAGCAAGGATGCACAAACGAGAGTGAGCACACTTTTAGAAGACTGTCGCAGCGTTCTCTCCCCGAATGAAATGGTGAAAGGTAAGAAGTTGTTACTCAAATATGCCGATGTATTCTCATCAAACGATGCTGACATAGGAAAGACTGGCTTCGTTCAACACAAAATAAACACAGGCGAAGAATTGCCTATCCGTCAGCGGCCAAGAAGATTACCGATAGCACGTGGAAAGGAAGTGGAAACTATGATTGAGGGAATGGTGAAGGATGGTGTTATTGAACCTTCATCTAGTCCATGGTGTTCACCCGTGGTACCGGTAAAGAAGAAGGATGGCAGCATGCGGTTTTGTGTTGACTACCGCCGTCTGAACGACGTTACTAAGAAGGACAGCTATCCCTTGCCAAGAATTGACGACACGCTGGACGTGCTTATAGGAGTAAAGTGGTTTAGGACGCTGGATCTAAAAAGTGGCTACTGGCAAGTTGGAATAGACCCTAAGGACAAGGAGAAAACTGCGTTCTCGACGGGAAAGGGTCTGTGGCAATTTAAAGTAATGCCGTTTGGGTTGTGCAATGCTCCAGCAACGTTTGAAAGGCTGATGGAACTTGTACTTACCGGGCTAATTGGCGATGCCTGTCTGGTCTACTTGGATGACATCATCATCGTGGGCCGTACGTTTGAGGAACACCTTCAAAACCTGGAACGCTTGCTCATGAAGATTCAGAGTGCCAACCTCAAGCTGAGTCCGAAGAAATGTTCACTATTCAAACGGCAAGTCAACTTTTTGGGGTATGTACTGTCGGCAGAAGGTATCCGCACGGATCCAGAGAAAATCGCAGCTGTAAAGGATTGGCCGGTTCCAAAAGACAAGACGCAGGTTAGAGCATTTTTGGGTTTGTGCTCCTATTACCGGCGATTTGTTAAGAATTTTGCAGATATAGCCAAACCTCTGCATAAGCTAACCGAGGAGAAGCGACATTTCTGCTGGGATGAAAGTTGTAATATCGCATTCCAGGAGCTCAAGGACCGTCTGTGCAAAACACCTATTTTGGGATATCCTGATGCAAGCAAAGAATTTATAGTTGACACAGACGCAAGTGATATAGGACTTGGCGGTGTGTTGTCTCAACGGAATGGTGACCAAGAGGTCGTGATAGCGTACTTCAGCAAGTCGGTGTCAAAACCGGTAAGGAACTATTGTGTCACAAGACGCGAATTTCTAGCTGCGGTAAAGTCGTTGCATCATTTTAGCAAATATCTTCTGGGGCAAAAATTTCACTTATGAACTAACCATGCTGAACTAAAATGGCTATTACAGTTTATAAAATCCAGAAGGACAAATTGCGAGGTGGATTGAACTACTGCAGGAATACGACTTTGAGATCGAACATCGCAGCGGGAAATCTCATGGCAACGCAGATGTATTGTCAAGAAAACCTTGTCCTGAAGATTGCAAACATTGTACTGGGCAAGAGAGTAAGCAATTGGTATCCGTGAGGACGCTCTGGGCCGACCACCTCAGCAACGAGTGGAAGGACAGCTTTCAACGTGCACAGCAGGAAGATCCGGACATCAAGCCGATCCTGGAATGGATGAAGGCCAGTGCTCCCAAGTCTCAGCGATGAGTTCGACCACTAAAGGCTATTTGGTCCAGTGGGACAGCTTGCTGCTTCAGGATGGAGTTCTGTGCCGTGAATGGGAAAATGTTCGGGGAGACAGCTGTCATTTACAAATGGTTGTCCCTAAAGCTAAAGGACCGGATGTTCTACAGCTGTACCATAATGATTATTCAGGAGGCCATCTGGGAGTTAAACGAACTCTACTGAAGATCCGAGAACGGTTTTACTGGGTCCACTGTCGAAACGATGTCGACGACTGGTGTCGCAAATGTACAGGTTGTGCGGCTGTAAAGGGACCTCAGACTCGTAGTAGAGGTGCATTGAAGTTGTACAATGTTGGTGCACCATGGGAGAGAATAGCCATTGACGTAGCGGGGCCGTTTCCGGAGAGTGAAAGCAGTAACAAGTATTTCATGGTTGTGATGGATTACTTCACTAAGTGGCCAGAAGTCTTCGCCATTCCAAATCAAGAAGCTTCAACAGTTGCAGATAAACTAGTTCATGAAGTCTTCTGTCGTTTTGGGGTACCTTTAGAGATTCACAGCGACCAAGGAAGGAATTTTGAGTCTCAAATATTCCAGGAAACTTGGCGAGTTATGGGTACTCATAAAACAAGAACGATTTCTTATCACCCGCAATCTGATGGAATGGTAGAACGATTTAATCAGACATTGGAGACGTACCTAGCAAAAGTTGTAGACAATCGGCAACGAGATTGGGACAAGCACATACAACCGTTTTTGTTGTCATATCGAAGCGCTGTTCACGAAAGTACAGCAGTGACACCAGCTTTCGCAAACTTTGGAAGAGAATTACGGCTGCCTGCAGACCTGATCACCGGGATACCACCTGATGCTCCACGCAGTATAACCGATTATGCAAATGACTTGCGGAACAAAATGAATGACGTTTATGAGCACGTCAGACAATCGGGCCAACAAATGTCTGAAAAGATGAAAACCCGGTACGACCGCAAAATGAACAACAAAGGGTTCGAAGAAGGTTCACTTGTGTGGTTGCACAATCCAGTCCGCAGCAAAAGGAAATCTCCTAAGCTTCAAGCTAAATGGGACGGCCCGTACAAGATTGTGACCAAGATCAACGATGTAACCTACCGGATACAGAAAGGCGGAAGAGGGACTCCAAAGATCGTCCATGTGGATCGCCTGGCGTGTTATTATGGGGCCGATAACGCTCGGGACGAGCATGTCTTAGGGGGGGGGGGGCAGTGTTACGCGCTCAAGTCGACGGCACTAGCGCCATCTAGTCTCGAACCGAAGAACTAAACTTCTTGAAGTTGAAACACGAACTCTCGGTACCTTGCGCGTGTTTACTTGAATATTCTGGATATTTCGCTGCTAATTTATATAAATAGGCGCTGCAAGATGCGATCGGGGGAGTATTGGATTTGGCGAGACAAGCGAAGCTTCGGAGCGGAATAAAGTGAATCAGTGTGATAAATTTTTAGTGTTTTAAGTTTTAATTGGTGTAAAGAAAATTAAAGTGTTAATTTAGGTAATTTTATCGGCAATTTTTATTGTCACGAACCTCAAGCTCGTAACACTATTAACACCCTATCGGCCCACCTCACCTCAGCGGTTGAAGAATGCTCTCGAAAGGTTTGCGTGTCGAGCAATGGACATCTGTAGCTTCCGAGAAATATTCGACAACTGATAAGAGCAAAGAACGTGGCCTTCAGATAATAATATCACTACCACACAATAGACAATAAATTTAGACATCACAACCTTCAAAACGAGGTAAAAGAGCGCATTGCAGAATTTAAAAAGGATAAGTGGGATAATCTGCTGGAGGATATCGAGCCATTCCACACTGATTTCTGGTAGTTGACCCGAGCTCGGAAAGCAGAACAATCCTCACCCTGCCACCCCTAATTAGGTCAGGAAACCCCGATATTACCGCCTAGAACATCGAATGACACGTGTTAGTCGTCAGAGCCGAGCCCGCCACCCCTGTTTGAACGGCCGTTAGATAACTCATCCACACTCACTGTATACTGATATAGGATTACGCAAGTAATGATGCGGAATGATTTAAATTCACTTTTACAGCACGCGGCCTATCAGGCGATAATTCGAAAACGCATGCCAAGTTTTTGTTTACAATATATGTCTTCCAACGAAAATTGTCGAATGGACTCGAATCGTGCACACTAACACCTGAACCAAATATTTTTACGTTTTAGTGGAATATGTTTACGTGACGTTTAAAGCAGAGGTTCGGATAATATTTAGGCGCATCTTGTTTATGATCGTAGAGAAATCCTCATGGATAACTTCTGCCGCTGGACAACAATAAGCTTAACTAGACTTCTACTGGCTTAAATGGTAGCCCTACGTTAGCTACCATCAGCGTGTACGAGGGGTATACTACTCCAAGTGCCCGCAATCCTTGGCGACATCGTTTACAAGTGGGGCCTCTCCTCCCACGATTTCACTCAGAAGCCTCCTTCTGGAATATTATGGATTTAAACGAGGTGACTACGGCCGTTTGTGCAGAATCCTCGCTCAAGATGGAGGATAAGACTTCTCTAGAATCTCCTCCATGACCAGGATCGTTCGCTTCAATTTCTTCCACTGTAATGAAATCAGTTTGCCGTCGCTTTGCATCCGTTCATACACAGTTGCATTTCAGAAAGTGCAAAAATTGCGTAACTTAATACATTTATCTCACTGCCACCATCGGATAACCATATCTCGCAGGTATTTTGTGCAAGCATAGACATTTTACGGTCGTATTGACACGTTCTTTTTGTAAATATAACACGCTGTGGAGGGACTTTTAAATTTAGTAATGGTGATTTATAGTTTCTCTCCATGAATAACAATCAGATAAAATTATCAATTCAACCAAATATGATAGATAGCAGCTCATATGCAAAATAAACATCATTTATTGCTTATTTTTCCTAATCACAGATCCGCATTTAAATAAAATTAGTTATTACCGATTTTATCGCGTGTGTTAACTTATGTTGTATTCCCGACGTTTCGAACACTTTACAGCATCCACGATCTTAGAGGGGAGGGGCTTAGATACGTAGTTGTGATTGTGTCCCAGTCCCTGGCCTAGGGTTTCTCCTAAACGTGTTTTAACCTGTTCGTGTTGCGGGGCGGGGTTAAGTTTTTTCTTTTGCATACATTCGACGTATTTAACGATACTTGCTATCGTAAACAATTATTCACAAACCAGAAAATTACACTTGCTCCTTAAAGAGTATTTTGCAATGGCGATGGATTTTAATCAATAGCAGTAAATTATCAATTACGAGTACAAATATGAAATTAAGAAAAATATTTAGATTTCACATAGCTTGGCACTCATCTTATCCAAATACTTGCACAAGGGCTAAGATGAGGCAAGCTTACAATTTGAAATTTTATAAGAAGGTTGTCAATATTTGCCGGCACTTTTAACGAGGGTATCTGCGTTATTAAATTATTGAAAGTTGCAATTCCTAATAACAATTTCTAATAACTTGAAACGTATCAAGCTAAGGTAACTAAATTAAACACTGATAGTAATCTACACATAAGTAAGTTGAAGTTTATGACGGAAGCGTTACTTATAATAATAATAACTTGAATGCAGAAGGCGGTGCTCATCGATACCGCCCGCATCACCCGCCGGCTTCTTTCCCTCTCCCCCTAACCCTCGTCCGTTTGATCTCCCATGCCGAAGGCTTTCATCTGGTTAGGCTTTAATTTATTTTATATATTTATTTATTTATAATTTTTTGTACACCACAATACAGAAACATCAATATAGTTAAAACTAATTAAAGTATGTACAATAGGTTGTCTTATCACTGAAAGTGATTTCTTCCAGACAACCTTTGCGTAGAGGAATAATGCAAACAAAAGTTACAAATAGAGGGGGGCATACAAAATAATAATAAAAAAAAATAAAAATACAATAATACATACAAATAAAAGTAAGTGAAAGTTATATATAAAATATCATATAATAGATTAAATGAAAAGAATAAGAGAAAGGTAAAGTAATTTATCTAATAGCGTTCTAAATAATACGATTTAACAAGAATTTTGAAAGAGTGAAGAGATTTAGCACGACGAATATGGAGAGGTAAGGAGTTCCACAATCGCACAGCGGTTACGGTGAAGGATTTCTTGAAAAAGGAAGAAGAGTGCAAAGGTGTAGAGAGAGAAAGATTGATGGAGGATCGAAGGAACCGATTATGGGTAAGAGAAAGTCACTTTTATTTATATATGTATTATTAATGTTAGTATATATAATATATACTTATGTATATGCATTTATTATATCCTTTTATATATTTTATATATGTGTAACCCAGATTATAATAAAAAATAATAACGTAAACCACAGTGAGGTCAACGGAAGTTATGGCGAGCCAGTGTTGGAATGTTACGCCCATGGTTTCTGTCATCACAACACCGGACGACATAGCTAAGGCGATCTGTAGCGCCCGAAACTGGAAAAGTCCGGGGCTCGACAGGCTGCATCACTACTGGCTAAAGGAGTTCATGGTGTGTCACGCTGTGCTCGCCTGACAATTTTAAGAGCCTCTCGACCAAAAGTCTCCCCCAAACCTCTTCACTACTGGGATCTCTCGTTTGGTTCCTAAAGACCGGGATACCACAGACCTGAGGAAATACCGCCCCATCACAAGTCTACCGACCATATACATTTTGAGCGCGAGAATCATTCGTCACCTGGACTCATATCGGGTGATGTCGCGCGCTCATATTTGATGTCCTATTGATACAAAATACGGTAAGTATCTATATTAAAAACTTTGCGGGTGGCTAAGTGTGTAAACTTGAAATCATTTTCTCATCAAAAGTTTGCAAAATAAATAGATGTAAAATTTAGTAAGTAACAAGTGTAATTAATAATTATTAATACAAATTACTGTCAAAAATTATCACTTTTCATTTATCGACCCCTGGGAAACCGATATCAACCCCAAGGAGTCGATATCAACCATTTTGGAAATCCCTACTTTAGAGAATGGACCCTTATAGGCTAGGACAGTCACAGTTTGTTTCGGAAGACACAACCTCAGTCACAGTCCACAGTCATACTGATTACATTATGATATCAGAATGACTATGGGATATATTTTAAGATATTTTAGATATTTTAGGATTAGAATACAGTTATGGAGTCCGAATACTAAATATCATGAGCTTTGTTTTGTCAACATTGAACATGAAATTTATAGACCCTTTCCTACATTGTATCGACGTAAAATACAAACAAGATTGAGCCTAAGACGCTGCCTTGGGATTCACTGAATTCAATCTCCTCATAATCACTTCCGTTATCTCCCATTTTTACACAATGTGTCCTGGCACTTAAGAAGCATTTGAAAAGGACATGCTGGGTGCCTCCAATACCAGACTCCATTCCAGACTTATAAATAAACTGGGAGCAAAAGCTCCCAGTTTATTTATGAGTTTGGAATCAAAACAACATCAAAATCCCTAGCCAGATCTAAAAATATAGCTAGGCATCTTATTTTGCTATCTAAGGCATTGACAACAAAGTCAGTCAGGTCATGTATGGCTCCGTTGGTCATATTCACTAATCGTAATCAAATGTCGTGCGGCAGAAGTGCGGTGGTCTTATCCTTGTTGTTTGCCTTGTTGCAGAATCGCTGGAGGACTTAAGCACTACGCTCAATGACCTCAATAGTGCCTCCCACCATTGTCTTGGCGATAAAATACAGTTTTATATGGTTTTGCTTTAAGTTGTGTTAAATAAGGCGTTCATTGCACAGGGACTCACCTCCAAAGTTATTTCAGATAACTTCACAAATAGTTCTGTAAGAGCCGTAAAAGATATAATCCTTAAGGAAAGTGTCCATACAAATAAAGTATCTATATTTAATGTCGAAAATACTGCCTTATATTATCATCATCATCATCATCATTACAGCCCTTCACAAGTCCACTGATGAACAAAGGCCTCCCCCAAGTAACGCCACAAAGCACGGTCCTGAGCCACCTGCATCCATCGACTTCCTGCATATCTTACCAGGTTGGCCACTCCATCTAGTGGGGGGTCGCCCTACACTACGCCAACCGGTACGAGGCTGCCACTCGAGAACCCTTCTTCCCAAACGGTTGTCGGTTCTTGGAGCTATATGGCCGGCCCATTGCCACTTCAGTTTACTAATCCGTTGGGCTATGTCGGTCACTCTGGTTTTACTGCGGATATCCTCATTTCTGAGTCTATCACGCAGAGAAACTCCGAGCATAGCCCTCTCCATAGCTCGCTGAGCGACTTTGAGCGTCATCATACGGCCAGCAGTGAAGGACCACGTCTCTGATCCGTAAGTCATCACTGGTAACACGCACTAGTTGTACACTTTATTTTTCAGAGATTGAGGTATACCTGACGAGAAGATGTGTCGTAATTTCCCGAACGCTGCCCAGCGGAGTTGAATCCGTCGATTGACCTCTCGGTCGAAGTTGGACTTACCTAGTCGGACTATTTGTCACAGGTAAACGTACTCGTCAACAACTTCGAGCATAGTGCTCCCAACAACTACCGGCATAGGTGAGATATGGACATTAAACATGATCTTTGTTTTGTCCATGTTCATCTTAAGACCTATCCGTAGGGAGACACCATTGAGGTCATTGAGCATAGTGCTAAGGTCCTCCAGCGATTCTGCCATAAGGACTATATCGTCGGCAAATCGAAGGTGAGTGATGCACTCGCCATTGATGTTAATACCGTATCCTTTCCAGTCCAGTAGCTTGAAAACGTCTTCAAATGCAGCGGTGAAGAGTTTCGGGGATATAACGTAACCTTGTCTTACACCTCTCTGCAGTTGGATAGGTTTCGAACTCTGGTTCTCTACTCGGATAACCATCGTAGCCCTACTGTACAAACACTTCAGCACTTCGATATACCGACAGTCAACTTGGCACCGCTGAAGGGACTGTAGCACCGCCCAAATTTCGACGGAATCAAAGGCTTTCTCATAGTCCACATACGCCAGGCAAAGTGGCAGATTGTACTCTTCAGTCTTCTGTACAATCTGCCGCAGGGTATGTATGTGGTCTATGGTACTGAAGCCTTTTCGGAAACCGGCTTGTTCGGGAGGCTGGAAGTCGTCAAGTCTGCGTGCGAGACGATTCGTAATGACTCTCGAAAACAGCACGTAGACGCGGCTCAGAAGGGAAATCGGTCTGTAGTTCTTCAAGAGAGCGTTGTCGCCTTTCTTAAAGAACAAGACCACCGCACTTCTGCTCCACGCCTCCGGAGTAGTGCCATCATGGAGGACGGAGTTGAAGAGCTTCTGAAGGATTTCAAGTAACGGTGCCCCACCCGCTTTCAGAAGCTCCGCTGTAATTCCATCCTCGCCTGGGGCCCTGCCGTTTTTAAGCTTCTGGAGAGCTATTCTAATCTGGCTCAGACTGACGTCCGGGATATCATCGGAATAGTGTCGGGTAAGACTTGCTCTTGGATCGTTACTCACACTTGCATGTGGCTCCAACGATGATGTGTACAGCTGCCCATAGAACCTCTCCATCTCACTCAAAATCTCAGATGTTCCGGAAACGATGCTGCCACACTCAGTCTTCAGTTTTGACAGTTGGCTCTTTCTGGCAGACAGATCTCTGGCAAAGACTTTGGAGGTCTGGTTCCGCTCGATCGCTTCTTCAATACGAGCAATATTAAAGTTGCGTAAGTCTCGCCGCACGCATTTGGAGATCTGTCTGTTCAGTTGCCTGTATGCTGTCAAATCTGTTGACAATTGCAGCCTCATCTCCCGTCTAACAACCATGAGATTAAGAGTGTGATCGGAGAGTTTTTGTGTTCTTCTGCGGCGGTTCTTGCAGAACTTATATGTAGCTCCGACCGCATAGACAGTTTCCACGAGCTTGTCATTCATATCGTCCACTGCATTGCAATCTTCTAGGCACTGATAGCGGTTACGTAACTCGAGCTGAAAAGTCTTGGGATTCTAGATTAGAGCACGAGGGGGACGGAGCATTGCCTTCATTAGACGAGACCTCTCCAACTTAACGTTTAGGTTCAATGTACTTCTAACCATATATTAAGCTTAGCCTTATATTAAGCTTAGGGGATTTGTATGCTTTTAAGATGATGCGGAATCATTTTTATCTGTCTGTTTTTCTGTTTGATGGGTTAATCCAATTGTAAAGGTGAGTGTACGCTAGATGCGCCGATCAAGAAGCATGATCCAAATACAAATTCGTGTAGTATGGACCGATTACAAGCCTCGAACGAACGCGCTTCGTACATTTGGTTCGTGCTCGACGGTGTCACACTTATTGTTGGTTTTTTGACGAACACAAAGGATTTTTTTGTTTAAAAAGACGTTACCTCCACACTAGGATTTTCTCCTGTATCGTGGGGGCAGTTAACAAACATACATTTTACAAGGACAAACATCCAGACCCGGAACAATTACTTGTAAGCCAAACAAATACTTGTTCTGTGCGGGATTCGAACCCGCGGCCCTTAGCGCTGTAACTCATTGCTAAGCCACTGCGCCACGGAGCCGGCATTTGTATCGCGTGCATAGATTTGCATATTGTAGGCTCGTTGTAAGTCCACACTTGACATCGCGAGTAGAGCGGCTCAACTCGTACTCAGCTCGTGTTCGGCTTCTCCTGCGTAGACCCACCTTAATGTAATTTCACTAACAAATAGAGAGCAATGCCAGGAGTGATGTATGCTCTATTTTATTTAAAAAAATGGGTTTTATTTGAAAAATTGAAAATGGATATAGTAATAAATCTTAGACTAACCTAAATAACGCCTCATTATTAGATACTAGCCAGGCGAATTTAGAGCAGTTCGCTGATTGTAAAATAAAATAATTCAACCAAAATAATATAATGCGCAAAATCTTTCAACATTTAATTTTTAATTTTTAAGACTCAAGTATTGTGTTCAAGAAAGCGACCCCAGTAGTGTTAGTAAAATTACTAAAAATTTAAACTTACGTAAGGCACCCAGCAGACAAAAATTGCGATTTCTGAAATGAAAATGGTAGTTGAATACACTTCTCCAACCATTTCTGACCTAATTAATATGTAGTAAATAAATTGAAAGGTAATAATTACTGACATTAACAGCTAATTCCATCTAATTATATCAATTAATACAATAGAGGGAAAAAGCGTAGACGCATGGCTTAATACTATATTATAGTTCTAAATACAATCAATTATTAATTCCAGCATGACGCCACTGGTCTTTTCAAACTCGGTAAAACCTTACTAATATAGTTACTTACTAATATAATGTATGCAAGTAAAATACACTTTACTTAAATAATAATTGGTAAAGAAAACTCTCTGAAAACCTCCATTTAACATCCTATATAGACTCGAGCAATTTCTAAAAACCAGCTCTGCGACCGCTAGCAATACTTTCTGTCTCTGAGCGAACAAATAGCTACTTTATCAGCGTACCTCAATTTACTAATAACTTGCCAAGCGATTAGTGGATAATGTCACGCAGAAAAATACTAAGTGTAAGCTAAAAACATACACACATTTTATTTTAACGTTAATTTTTTCTATGACTTTATAAATTTACTTTTATGCAACGCGATTTTCATTTTCAAGTATTCCGTGGATGGGAATGGAAATATACTTGGTTATAGACATTTGCACAATAACCGTTAATTTTATGTTTTAAGCATACCTACATTAAACAGTTACGTTAAATAGTAATTATATCCAATAGAAAAGTTTTCATAAAACACTTTTCTTCTCGGATTTTTTTATGTTTAAATAAGTAAGTCAACCATACAATGCTTTCTTAGTGATTGAACATTCTGCACAATTGTATTTAGAATTATACTTATTACCATTATTGTAGAATTTAAATGATTTTTTCGCATGTTTACACATCTTTGTCCCTTATATATTGACCTTGATATTTTAGAAAAGTACAGCAAACATTTTGAAACGTTTTGAAAAAAATCCTTTTGTATTTCTTATTTTTGTCACAAAACCTTACAACGCTTGCTTAGATGTGTAAAAGCCTGTGTACTTTTGTTTAGAATTAATGTGTGCCATTATATTTTTCTCACACGTAATTTCTCTTTTCGTATATTTTTGAAATTCATATTATACGAAGAGCTCATTCATATATAAACAGAAGAATATAAGTAATTATAAAGAAAACGTTAAAATAATAAATATTTTTATATCGTAATAAAATGATTTTAAAGAGAAAGAAAGCTAAGTTTCAACAGTTTATAATTATCATTAAATTCAAATTACTGTTAAATTCAACTTTGGTAATAAAACTTTTTATTGGGTCGCGATGACTCGATACCGTTTGAAAATGATTAATAGTAAAGTATAAAACATAACCGCCGTAAAAATATTTTGAACCGTTTCTTGGAAATTAGCTCTCGACAAGTAATAAGTTAAGGGATTATGATCAATACATAGAATACTGACTCCATCATGTAGTATATAAATCGTAAATCTTTATTTTTCTTCTTCTTAAAACCCGTTAACAGTACACTGTTGGGCATGAGCCCCTGTCTTTATAGTGGCAATTCGTAAAATCATTTGAAATCGTATTTGGCCCACTGTAGCCTGTCTGGACATTTTACATCGGCATTATACGATATTGTTAATACGTCAGTTATTTAGACCACAGGAACTCCTGACTTTCTGGTAGCTGCTTTTTACGATACTCATAGGATGAAATGAAGTAGTGGTCTCCCTTAATTTTTCGACGAAGTGTTCCTAAGCCGTAGGAAGAAATTTCTGAAAAAATGCGCGGTGGTGAATTGCCAACCTAAAATTAATAAAAAGTTCCATAGAACCTTTTATGAAATAGAACTCAAAAATATTCAATATTGATCTATAAATGTAAATAAAATTAAAGTGTCCTGGGTAAATGTTATTTTTTTGTTAATATATCACTGGTTCAGGAATACCCTACTAAAACGAAGCAGCAAAAAACCCAGAGGGAGTTTAAGACAACTGTTTTAATACAATTATTTATACAAACCGTAATGATTTCTTAAATTTACGCGAACACTACATATTGAATAAAACTAAATTTACGGATTTTATCGCGTTTATTTCACTACTTTTACTTATTTTTAATTCCCGACGTTTCGGGTGTTTTACAGCACCCATGGTCACGGGGGGACCGAGATAGGTGCCGTAATGCACCCGAAATGTCGGGAATTAAAAATAAGTAAAAGTAGTGAAATAAACGCGATAAAATCTGTAAATTTAGTTTTATTCAATATACAAACCGTATCAAAATTTGCTTTGCAGCAATCGCCTTCATCCCAGGGGATATTATTCTTAATACAGGAATAATTTTCTAGGATGTTGTATAACTAAGCAATATTTACTAATTGTAGACATACAGTTTTTAAATAAATACTTGAAGGATCCCGGGTCGGCCAAAAAAATCAGTATATTGGGTTTTTCCGTGAAGAAATTCTTAGTAGTTTTCCGGAGTCAAGAAAGTTGGCGGTGTCTCACCCCCGTGCCTCGGAAAATACGTAAAGCCGTTGGTCCTGCGCCTGATCTCTCTCCGGTTGTGCCGGTTTTCATCCATTCAGACTATGAGAGTAAGTGAAAAGAGAGTGCACCTGTGTTTGCGCATACACTTGGGCACTAAAATCCTGTCCTGCGCCGTTAGCTATTCTCCGTTGAATCTGGCCGCCGCGACCGAAATTCGGTCTGCAGGATATTATTATTAATTGAAGGAAGTGAAATAAATGTGAATGTGAAGTTGGATATCTATGATCTTTACATACATAAGCTTCCTTTTTTACAATACAATGAAAGCTTGTGATATATGATCTTCATAAGTATTCAATTATTTTTAGTAGTTTTATGCATAGTAAACTATAATAAGCATACACATTAAAATGTTAACATAAAACAATATGTTTCCATTTTTTCATTTTACCGTGTAATATAATGTTTGTAAGTTTGTTACAGCGTGGTGAAAGACGATAGAGTATGAAGAAACTGAAAATTATCGAAATAAATAGAAAAATTACACCATAGCATAAATAATTTCCGCAACACATACACACACACACACACACACACACACACACACACACACACACACACACACACACACGCGCGCGCGCGCGCTCTTTTAAATCTGTACGTATGCGCAATTTTATATGTATCTAAAATTGTTATGGAAGAGCGGGGTCCCCTAACACAGGTATTGATATACTTAAAAGGAGACCCCAGAGTTGTAAACGTATTTCAATTTAAGATACTGAATAAAGAATTTTGAATTTGAATTTTGAATTGAATTGTTGTATGCAAGACAAACCTCTACTACCCCGTATCATCCCGAGGAAGTTGTAGAGGAGACATAATAAATGAAACAAAATATAAGCAGCAGCATCTTTTAATATATCTCGAAATAATAATAAAATGCGGTTGCCAACCTGCCTGCCAAGCGTCACAACCTATAGATACTTATTTTTAATGAGTGAAAATTGTCATTAATTTACTTAGTTTGAATACCTCTGGAGCTGTTTCAAGGAATCGTTATGTAAATGTCAACAAATGATAAAGATATATCATCGTCATCATATTAACTTAACTGACGTTTTAGTTTGAAAAACAATTAATTATAATCAGCCAACAATCCTATTCACGGGTATCAATGACAACGTAAAGCAAATCGTTATAGAGAAGAAACAGATAGGCGCCGAGAATCAAGCAATTTTTAACGCCCGTTTGTAGTATCCACCCTAAAGAACTCTTACCACTAATATCAACATTTTATATTTTGTTACTATATGAAATGATAAACTTAAGGACAACACTTATTATTTTAAAATTACAGTGGTTCAATTTATTATGTCGTACCATATTTAAATAAAGGTGGTCACTAGCATAGTGGTAGAATTTTTATTTTCTTTTTTAAAGAAAATCTAGAAAATCTTTATTTTAGTTTCAACGGCACTATAGTATATAAATCATATATAAACTCACATACAAATATAAACTAAACGCTTTTTGGCTTGGCATATTATAAATACTCCACACTCTATTGCAAAAAGAATGTTGGAAATTACACAAAACTTACATCTTATTCAGACAAACAGTCAGGAATTATTTGTTGGCAACTTTTAAGAGTTCTTTGGCGACAATCTCTACTCTGTGTGATTGTTCAACAACAGACTATAAGGTGTTGAACATTGACCTTAGGGTAATAATACTTGTGTGATATCGGCAGTATGCGTGAAAACAAACGACAAAATTTATCCAAGTGACAAAAATTATGAGTATAGATTATATCATACGTAACTATTAGTTTGAAATTTGCAGTATAAAATCAAACAATTTTTGATAATTCATGTATTTATAACACACATTATAAATAAATTTTAAATTATTGCACTCCTTTTGCATAGAATCTTACACTACCCGTGCAACAAATAAGCTTACGAACAAAAACGAAGTGTTTTCTTCACGTATTAATATATAGACGTGTGATTTTACTGAGTTTATTTGAATGAGGAGAGAGGTGCTATTTTCTTAACACAGTAATCAAGAGAACATTTTGAAATATTACTTTATAAAATCTAATTTTTTGGCCTAACATTTAATTATGTTCCTTTTTTAGTAATCGGGTGCAAATAAATTCAACTACGCGTGGGGAATAAGAGTACCGAAAAAGATCAATGTCAACTCTGAACCACCCCACTTTAGCAGAAATGGGAGGATTCCATTAGGCCCTCTCGACCTATACCGAAACAGATAGATCTCATGATGTGTTAACAATAGAATAGCTTTATGCATTTAAATTTTTCCCTTATATAAAAATGTAAAATAAATTACTGTTATGGTTGATTATGTAAGCATAGTTATCATGTTTTGTGTTTAAAATACTTAAGGTTCAGTTTCATTCTTTTTTTATAGAAGAGGGGGCAAACGAGCATGCGGCTCACCTGATATTAAGTGACTACCGCCGCTCATGATCAACCGTAACACCTGGGGAATTGCAGGTGCGTTGCCGGCACTTTAGAAAGGAGTAAGCTCTTTTCTTGAAGGTCCTCAGGTCGTATCGGTCCGGAAAAATCGCCGGTGGTAAACTATTCCATAGAGAGGTTGTACGCGGAGGAAAACTCCTTTTGAAATGTACAGTGGAGGACCACCAAGCATCCAGATTGTGTGGATGGTTTCGGGACGTTTGCCATGTAGTGCGTTCACGAAATTTGGCAGCAGGGATTAATCCAAATAATTCCTCAGAGCATTCCCTATGGTATACGCGAAAGAAAATGCAAAGAGATGCAACATCTCTTCGCAGTGCCAGTGAATCGAGCCGATCAGAAAGTACAAAGCACAGGTCGTCGATGATTCGAGCCGCTCTGCGCTGGATGTAGTCAAGTGGAAGGAGCTGCTACTGGGAGCCCCAGCCCAGAGATGGGAACAGTATTCCATGTGCGGCCGAACCTTTGCCTTGTAAAGTTGCAGGCGGTGTGCCGGCATGAAATACTATCCCGCTCTGCTGAGCACGCCAAGCTTTTTAGAGGCCAATTTGGCCTTCTCTTCTAAGTGACCACAAATTGCATGTCACTCGATATGTCGACGCCGAGGATTCCGATACTCGCGGAGCCAACAAGGGGAGTGCCTTAAAACTGAGGAGATACGACAAAGGGGTTCTTTTTAGCGGTTAACGCGCAAACTTGTTTCTTCTGGGGGTTAAACTGGACTAGATTTAGTCGCGCCCAATCCAAGACTCTGTCCAGCAAAGACTCGACTTCAGACACAAGTTTGTCCCGGTACTCGGAGACGTTTTCCCGAGCAATATTGGCACGGCCGGTATGCAGAGCATCACCAGTGCTGTCATTTGCATAGCAATGAATGTTACGGGTTTGCAACAAATCATTGATATTATTGCATATATGCAACAAATTATTGTAACGATCCCCCCCCCCCTGTATATAATAAAAATATTATAATATTAAAAATATCCCCTTTTCAATAACATTATATATATTATATGTGACCAGGATTAATAAATTATGTTTTGATCTTTCTAAATGATCTTTCTAAAGGTTTAGTAATAGGCCGTTTGTAATAATTTGGCGTGATCGTCTTAGTTAGGACCCTTATTTACGTTGTTTTTGTTTAGTAACTTAGTTCTTTTATTTATTTTATTTATTTATTTTATTCTTTATTGCACCAAAGATTTTGTACAAAAGGCGAGCTTAATGCTATATGGCATTCTCTACCAGCTAACCTTGGGTAGAACAGAGAGTGAGTTATGGGCAGTAAAGTTGTCATGATCTCAATGATCTCAATTCAATTCAAAATGTACATGCTACACATACATAAAATATATATATATACACATACATATTATATACACTTACACACATATATACATATATACACATATACATACACATATACATACATATATATATATATACATATATATACATACATATACATATAAATATATATCTCCATAAATTTATATACAAATAACTATAAACGTATAAATTATGTGGACTCAAATTTGTTGGTTACGGATATATTCGTATAGTTTTCTTTTAAACACGTTTTTAGTAGGTATTATGCGCAGGTCAACAGGCAATTTGTTCCAGAGGGAGATGGAAGTTAATGTGAAAGAGTTTGACATAAACCCAGAATGGTGGAGAGGAGTAGACAGTAATAAATTGTGAGAAGACCGGAGATTGAGAGAATGAGTGTCACTGCGGAATTGGAATCTTTCTTTTAGGTAAAGGGGTGAGGAAGAATCATTAAGAACTGAAAACAGAGAGGACAGCGTTCGAAAATCTCTGCGCTGGCGTATAGTCAACCACTTTAATTGGGAGCGAAATTCTGATACGTGATCGTATTTGCGCAGACCAAAGATGAATCGTATGCAGTTGTTAAGTAACCTGTCCAACCTGCTTAGCAGCTCCTGAGAGATATTAGAAAGACAAACATCGGCATAGTCAAATAATGGAAGAATTAGAGATTGGATGAGTAGAAGCTTAGTTGAAGGAGGCAGAAAGAACTTAAGACGATAGATGGAACGAAGTGTGCCTGTGACTTTACGACAAATCTCGGACACCTGTAACCTCCAACTAAGGGTCGGGTCAATTATTAAACCCAGATCCTTGACACTAGTGCGGAAAGGAATTACACAGTTCTCGTAGCAAATGGATGGTAGATCAGGTATGTTAAGTTGTGACACCAATCGACTACTACCAATGATAATAGCCTGGCATTTACTGGGATTTACCGTTATACCAAATCGCTGTGACCAGTCCGAAATGCGTTGTAAGTCCTGATTAATAGCTGCAATAGCGGTAGCAATTTCAACCGAGGACGCTTGTGAGTATAACTGAAGATCGTCAGCATAGAGGTGGTAAGAACATTGAAGGTGGGTAGTTAGAAGATTGATAAACAACGAAAACAAGAGAGGAGAGAGAATGCCGCCTTGCGGTACACCTAGATATAGATCGCACCAGTCGGAAAAATCCTGACCAGCCCGAACAGCCTGCTGGCGACCGCGAAGATAAGAGGTAAACCAGTTCAGTACTGACGGGGAGAAGTTTAGGCGTGAAAGTAATCCAAGGAGTAAGTCGTGATCGACACAGTTAAATGCGTTTGAAAAGTCAATAAGGACCAGAACAGTCAAACAAGACCTCTCCATGCCCTCTCTAAAATCTTCTGTAACTTGAAGTAACGCTGTGGTGGTACTATGTCCCGGGCGGAAGCCAGATTGATATGTACTAAGGTAGTTGCATTTCGAAATGAAAGAGGTGACTTGTTTGTGTACCAATGATTCAAGGGCTTTGGAAAGAAACGGCAGTATAGAAATAGGTCTAAAATGGGAGGGTAGGGATGGATTGGGTACCTTCGCAAGAGGCAAGATAAAAGCTTTTAGCCATAACTTAGGGAAAATACCAGTAGAGAGGGAGAAATTGATGATGTGAGTGAGAACTGGAGTAATAATATCAAGTATGAGAAGTATCATAGGTCTACTCACCTCATCAAATCCGGTTGCGGAAGATTTTATTGAAAGTATGGCTTTTCTAGTATCATCGTCAGTCACTGAACTGAAGTCGAAAGAATTACATGATAACAAAGGCATGGAATTAAGTTCCTGGAGAGTCGTAGCTTTGGTGGTCAAATGCAGACGTGATGCAGAAGAGAAATGTGTATTCAAGTCACTGAGTGAAATATTTGGGATTAGAGAATTGGAATGTGATTTTCCAAATCCCAGGGAATTAAGGAACTTCCATATATCTGCAGAAGAGGAGTTTGAAATACTATTGTGGAAGTAGCGGCGTTTGGCTGTTCTTACCACCTGATTACAGCGGTTTCGTGCTCGCTTATATTGTTGAAAGGTGGTACTGTTCCGATTCTTTTTAAAAATGTGAAAAGCTCGATCTCTTCTTCTCATTGCTCTACGCACTTCGTCACTTATCCACGGTGCAGGAGGTCGGCGTAACCTGACTGCTCGAACTGGTGCGTGCCTATCGAACAGGTTGAGAATTTGGGTGTTCAAATGAGCAATTTTGTCTTCCATATTATTTGCATCCAGCAATGGGCCCCATTCTATATTCTTAGCATCGCGGTGTAGTCGAATGGCGTCAATTTTATTGAAATTCCGTAAATACACAATCACTGGCTTTGGCTTGGGAGGCTTTAATTTATACGACATGACCAAAAGATCATGTCGAGAAAACGCGGGAACAGCCAGTTGATCATGATATAAAACGTGATCCGCTGAACTAGTGCAAATGATGTCTAACCATGAATCTTCGGTGTCCACGTTGTGGTGAGTTGGACCAGATGGTAGAATATAGAGATCTGCCGAGTCTATGATGGCTTTAAGTTTGCGACTCTGAGGAGAGTCCTTTAGCAAGTTGGTATTGAAATCTCCCATAATTATAATATGTTTGTTATCAGTGCTGATGGAGTCGATTACCGATTCAATATGGGAAAAATAATCAGTTGAAGGAGGGCAGTAAACAACTCCGAGCACGACCCTCAAACCCTTAATTTTTACTTCTAGAAATAGGTACTCAGCAGATCCTCTATATTCTGATGGTGATATTGCAATGACATCATATGCATATTCCGATCGCAAGTAAATGGCTACGCCACCTCCACCTTTGCCAGTGCGATCAGAACGTATAAGTACAAATCCAGGAAGACTGTACAACGTGGAGGATAGGGAGGGTTTTAGCCAGGACTCTGAGATAAGTAGAGCATGGATGTATGGTGAGGAAAATGTGTCAAGTAGATCTGAGTAATGGGCAGGGATGCTTTGCGCATTTATATGGCATACATTTAAACAATTTGTAGAGGCAAATTTCGTGTGCAAATAATTACCCACGTTATCGATAAAAGAATCGTCTGCGGGTGAGGTAATGTTAAAAGAAGAACATGCAGAATAAAATGAGTCTTCATCCGATGACATTTAATCTATTATTATTAATAATAGTAAAAAATAAATATATAGTGTATATGTAATAATAAATAATGTTGTATAATATATATATACCTATATATGTAATAAATTTTACATATACTAAATACTATATTTATGAATATAAATATTAAAATAATGAAACTATTATGAAATGTAAAAAGTTAATTAATCACTATTTGTTTTACCTGCCGGTCTGCCTTAAAAATTATTAATCAAGTTTACATATAAAAAGAAGATTAGCACAAATGTTTTAAACTGTCCAATGAAACAGCAATGATGTCTTACTCATATTTCACTTGGTCAAATTAAAATATAATTAATGTTGTGCTCATCTTCTATACAACAAAGAACAATAGAAAGACATATATTATAATGTTAATGACTAACTTAAGTGAGCGATAAACAACAATTATAAGTAAGGCCGTGATCGTTTACTATTTTACATTTATACAAGACACAAGAGTATATTGTACATTTAATTTAAAATATATTAATAATTATGAAAAGATTAAACTGAGAATAAAACGCTACAATTTAATACCATCTAATGGTTAAAATACGGAAATTATATGACAAATGAAATGAAAACATGGCTTAAAAACCAAGAATCCAAGAATCCAGGCCAATGTCTTGATAAAAATAATTGTATGATATTGACGTTTGACTATAACATAGATAGTATCCTCTTAGTAGTCTGTGAACATAAATTGCTATGATAAATTGTTTACCTACTGTATTTACTGTATTTCGTACCAAATATGTACTACAATAATATTTCGTACGGTGAACGTAAAATTAAAGCTTACTATCAGCACCGAAATCATAAAATGAAATCGAAAAAGTTATAAATACAGCAAGAATGATGCTGATCGTAAAGTGCAATGCCATTATGTACAGACTAGGAAACAATTACGATAAATCACAACTTCTTACTGATTGCACGCTTCGAAGTAGTTGTTGACCTGGATTTAGATCCTTCTTTTTTGAGAATGACATCTGAGGCTGGAAGCGAGGTAGCCCGTTCTACGTCAGCTTTGTGTTTGGCTGTCAGCTTCTCTAGATCATTTGTTGTAAACACTTTATAACGGGATCCAGTAGGAAGCTTGACATTGATCACCCCGTCCAAGGTCCACACATTCCTAATGCCAAAGTGCCTGCGGGCCTCTAAGAATAAAGACTGCCTCATTCGTGTTAGATATTCTGACAACACATATGGGCTACCCTTGAGCAAAGCCTTCTTGGCCCATACCTCCCGACGTAATGGAGCATCTTCAAATTTTATGAGAATCGGACGAGGGCGGCCATTAGATATTGTGCCAAGACGATGACATACCTGCAGCGACTGACTAGAACAATTTTTGATACCAACTTTTAGGTGTCCTTTGGAAGAATGAATATTCACTGGAGCAATTGAAAGCTGTTGGTAGTGCCTTATAAGCTAAGTGAACCCCGTTCACGAAGACAGGGCTCGAGAAAGGTTAAGAACATGAAACGTCATTATTCCACTTGTATCAGGTTGACATTATTAATTTATTTTTCTAGTATGTATATAAAACAAAACTATTATTTAAATATTTTAATAAATGAATAGCATTAAAATTTCCTCTAATTTCATTTGTTTCTGGGCTTGCTAAAATATATTAAAGTACATTATAAGATGGTACGGCTGCTATTATATAAGGCCCTTAATACGCCAAATTAAATTTACTCATAACTTTGTTATCTGCATCTGATTTACTAGAACTAGAACCTTTTACTAAATCGCCAATGTGATATTTCATTAACTTATTACGCTTATCAAATTTTGTATTTCTAGAGCGACTTGCCTCTTTTAAATTGTTTCGCACTTGTTATCTAATTTGTCCGATATTATATATATATATATATATATATATATATTTAGTTTAAGTGGCTGCTTGAACTTATTAATGTTATTGAATCAGGCGTACTGACCCAGGTTTATAATTCTCTCTATTTAATTTAAATTATTACAAATATCACACATGGACATTATTTGTTTTAATGAATTGATATAATAAAATACTTAATTTAATATTTTCTTAAAAATTTAACTTAAACCTTGCTCATAACTTTCGATTATATTGAGATTATTAGATGGAACGTCCTTTATTTAATTGGTGAGATCTTATAAAATGTTACTGGATGAGTATTTCATTTTCCATCTTCAGCTTTTCTATTGTTACATTATGTTATTATATAAATTATTCCTTTTAGGATCAGTAACATATGAGGTGCTCGCCCCGTACACCTCTTGTTGGTTTACTTTAATTTGGTGATCTTTCATTTGGTTAATAAACTTTTCTTCGAGAAATTATGTTAACCTCAAAGGTTTTCACTGCATTTTTAATTAATTTTTGAAGCATCTTAAATTCATTTTCTGGCTTAGCCTTCACACAGTTAGAACTTTTCTTTATTTTAGCCATTTTTATATTTATACACTTTTATCACTTTTAGCACCGTTATGTCCTTCACTTACACAAATGTTACTGCGTCTTCTCACTTATTTCACTTTAAAGTTTATTTCGTATTAACTATGCACACATCTTTATAACAAGTAATTAATAGTAAGGTTAAAGCCCCACCCCCAGACTCTCAACCACCCCCAGCAAACACAATCCTACAAGACACCTCTCCATTTCACGGACAACAAATTGTAGGCATAAAGCCTACTTCATAATTCTTATATAGACGACCTTCTTTAAAATAGATCCTGGTTACGGCACCAAATTGTAACGATCCCCCCCCCCCCCTGTATATAATAAAAATATTATTATATTAAAAATATCCCCTTTTCAATAACATTATATATATTATATGTGACCAGGATTAATAAATTATGTTTTGATCTTTCTAAATGATCTTTCTAAAGGTTTAGTAATAGGCCGTTTGTAATATTTTGGCGTGATCGTCTTAGTTAGGACCCTTATTTACGTTGTGTTTGTTTAGTAACTTAGTTCTTTTAGGTGTCCTTTGGAAGAATGAATATTCACTGGAGCAATTGAAAGCTGTTGGTAGTGCCTTATAAGCTAAGTGAACCCCGTTCACGAAGACAGGGCTCGAGAAAGGTTAAGAACATGAAACGTCTTTATTCCACTTGTATCAGGTTGACATTATTAATTTATTATTATTTATCCCTTCCCGCTTGGAAAAGGCTCACAATATATTTATACAAAAATACCCGATACAAGGGCTTCGCTCTCCTACATTTATTTAAAAAAATGTAGGGGAGGTACACGGCCCCACACACGCCGTGCACGGTGAGCGCCAACCATTTTGATGCACTCCCCCCGAAGGGAACGCTAATTCGGGAACTGGACCGTAGTCCACAGCAAAATAACTGGCGAACCAGTAAAAGAGGCTTGGCCCCTTGTTAGTGCGTAAGCACAAACATCGACCGAAGTCGCGCATGTCAATGCGTGTAAACGCCATACAGAATACGAACGAATCCAGCCACAGTGAATGTACGTCACACGGTTTAGGCAAATAGGCACACTGGCCGTAAACCCTCCGTGAGCGCCACCACCTGCCAGACCGCCGCTCCTGCAGACGTAATGTAAGTGTATGGCATCACCACCAATTGCATGATCAGCACGGCTACTAGCCGCAGAGCGTGTCATGAGTCTACCGCTCACCTCAAGGGAATGGGGTCCCACGTTGTGCGGCTTTCGGCCGCAGCCTTGAGAGTCTCTTCAGATCCTCCCGCCAGCTACCACCCGCATGAGGTCGACACATATGCTCCACCAACCAATACAACGGCAGATATAGCCAAAAGGCAGTTATAAGATAAGAGTAATAATTCGCCATCAGAAAGGGTTTGTGTTACTGACGTTGAGTAAATGCATTTTCGATCATGTTTGTCTCACCCACCAACAAGTTACCTTCAATCATTCATAGGTGGGAAAGTTACAGAGATATAATATTATGTTGTTATATAAAACATCGTGGAGGGCAGACAGTCTGCAGCCCCGCAATGAAGGGACCCGACTTGGGCAAAGCTACTTAGGTGTGAGTCAAACCAAGACGCAGAGAGCGCCATTGAGAATAGCGTCCCACCAAACAACCATCGCAGAGACGCAATGCTGCAGAACGCAACAAGCATCAATACGACTATCGTCGGGCTTACACCATTCCAAGGTCCCCCATACATCCCAGCAGACATCACCACCCGTATACCTCCATCGACCAGAACCACAGAGAGCGTCGAATCAGGCGCAGCACACCCGTAGATCCATCACAAGACGCAATACCACCAGTAGCAGTAAGCATCAATGCAACTATCATACGGGCGGCGCACCCTCACAACACACCCACATGACTCCTCTCGACTTTGGCAACATAGTTGGTATTGTTGTTATATAAAAAATATCACTAACGTATCATAGTAGCACGCTACTAAGACGCCAATGAACAAAACTCCACGTATCATAGCGCTAATGCATTAAGACATGAAGTTGAGTATGCCTGTTACACTTAAAAGTGCTACCAAACACACTCATCATCCCCATCCGAAAGATAGACGACGCATCGCTGTGCGCAACGACGCCGCCCACAAACGGTATGGGTGTGCGATGTCCACGGGAAAGCCGTATTGCTACAACAAACCCGCTTACCACCGACACTAAGATGTTAATTGTATACCTCCATCGACCAGAACCACAAGAGAGCGTCGAATCAGGCGCAGCACACCCGCAGATCCATCACAAGACGCAATACCGCAAGTAGCAGTAAGCATCAATGCAACTATCATACGGGCGGCGCACCCTCACAACACACCCACATGACTCCTATTGACTTTGGCAACATAGTTAGTATTGTTGTTATATAAAAAATATCACTAACGTATCATAGTAGCGCGCTAATAAGACGCCAATGAACAAAACTCCACGTATCATAGCGCTAATGCACTAAGACATGAAGTTGAGTATGCCTGTTACACTTAAAAGTGCTACCAAACACACTCATCATCCCCATCCGAAAGATAGACGACGCTTCGCTATGCGCTACTACGCCGCCCACAAACGGTATGGGTGTGCGATGTCCACGGGAAAGCCGTATTGCTACAACAAACCCACTTACCACCGACACTAAGATGTTAATTGTATACCTCCATCGACCAGAACCACAAGAGAGCGTCGAATCAGGCGCAGCACACCCGCAGATCCATCACAAGACGCAATACCGCAAGTAGCAGTAAGCATCAATGCAACTATCATACGGCCGGCGCACCCTCACAACACACCCACATGACTCCTATCGACTTTGGCAACAAAGTTAGTATTGTTGTTATATAAAAAATATCACTAACGTATCATAGTAGCACGCTACTAAGACGCCAGTGAACAAAACTCCACGTATCATAGCGCTAATGCACTAAGACATGAAGCTGAGTATGCCTGTTACACTTAAAAGTGCTACCAAACACACTCATCATCCCCATCCGAAAGATAGACGACACATCGCTATGCGCAACGACGTCGCCCACAAACGGTTTGGGTGTGCGATGTCCACGGGAAAGTCGTATTGCTACAACAAACCCGCTTACCACCGGCACTAAGATTGTTGTTATATAAAACTGCACCAACGTATAATAGTAGCACGCTACTAAGACGCCAGTGAACAAAACTCCACGTATCATAGCGCTAATGCACTAAGACATGAAGCTGAGTATGCCTGTTACACTTAAAAGTGCTACCAAACACACTCATCATCCCAATCCGAAATATAGACGACGCATCGCTATGCGCTACTACGCCGCCCACAACCGGTATGGGTGTGCGATGTCCACGGGAAAGCCGTATTGCTACAACAAACCCGCTTACCACCGGCACTAAGATGATATGTCTAGGACACATCGGTTAGCGAGTCCAAGTTTACCTCGGACCAATTGCTCGTGAAGCAGCACACACGCTACCATAATATTCCTTTTCAAGTCCCTAATAAGGACTAGTCATTTTGCTACAGTACTAGAAGCAGTCAGTCACCCGACCACCCCATACAATGCTTATGCATCAAGGAGACCTCCTATAAGATTGCTTTTGTATCATAGACCTTACTTTCATAAGTCATATATATATAGGATTCGAACCCATGACCCTACTATTGTAATGCATATTAATCATAGAGACCTTCTATAGTATTGCTTTTGAATCACAGACCTTACTTTCATATATCATTCATATATAGGATTCGAAACCACGACCCTACTATTGTAATGCATATTAATCACAGAGACCTTCTATAGTATTGCTTTTGAATCATAGACCTTACTTTCATAAGTCATTCATATTTAGGGTTCGAACCCACGACCCTACTATTGTAATGCATATTAATCACAGAGACCTTCTTTAGTATTGCTTTTGAATCTTAGACCTTACTTTCATAAGTCATTCATATATAGGGTTCGAACCCACGACCCTACTATCGTAATGCATATTAATCACAGAGACCTTCTATAGTATTGCTTTTGAATCATAGAACTTACTTTCATAAGTCATTCATATATAGGGTTCGAACCCACGACCCTACTATTGTATTGCAAATTCATCATGGAGACCTTCTATAGTATTGCTTTTGTATCATTGAGTTTAATCTCATAAGTCCCTAATATAGGACTAGTCATTGTGCTACAGTACTTCAGGCAGTCAGGCTCCCGACCACCCCATATATATGTAGAACTGCAGGAATGTATCTCCGGCAGCTCATCCATACAAGACATCTATACGTGAACACCTTCCATAACTTAGGAAAATTTTCCTTAATACATGAACTCCTTCAACAACTTAGGAAATTTCATCTATACGTGAACTCCTTCCACAACTTAGAAAAATTTTCTTTTATACACGAACACCTCCCATGACTTTTTAACAAATTTTCTAATTATCTTATAAACGTTATTTAACTTAATTTTATAATATTTTTTGACTTGTATTTCTATTATTTATCTTATTTTAAATATTTTTACAAGTTTTTATAATAAATTTACTTATTACGAGAAACAATAATTTTGCCCTTAATTTGCTATGTTATTGGGATAATTTCTGAAATATATTAACTTTACGTTTATTAATTTGACTTAATTGCTTAATATATCTTTTAAGACTATTTTTGACGCCCCTTTATATTGAATTTAATTATTAATAATAATATTGGGCCGTCACAATATGCAGAAGAAACAGCGCTGGCGATAGCACGCAGCCTTGTGGAAGACCATCATTAATGGACTTGTAATCGGAGTTAGCACCGTCTACAACGACCTTGATGCTCCGATCTGCAAGAAAGCTGATGATCCAGTCGCACAATTTCTCGGGAAGCCCATAGGAAGGGAGCTTCGAAAGAAACGCTTTATGCCAAACCCGATCGAAGGCCTTCTCAATGTCCAAACTAACAGCCAAAGCCTCCCCCTTGGACTCTACTGCTTCCGCCCATCTGTGAGTTAGGTATACCAGAAGATCACCAGCTGACCGACTACGGCGAAAACCATATTGGCGATCACTAATCAGCTGGCGATCCTCAAGATACCTCATGAGCTGGCAGTTAACAATAGACTCAATTGTTTTGGAGATCAAGGAGGTGATGGCGATAGGCCAGTAGTTGGACGGGTCTGAGCGGTCGCCTTTTTTAGGGATCGGGTGGACGAAAGCCGTCTTCCGTGATTTTGAGACTACGCCTAGGGAGTAGGAGTACAGGAAAAGATGCGTTAAAACCGGTGCCAACTCTGAAGCACACGTCCTCAGCACAATTGGAGGGATTCCGTCAGGCTCACTCGACTTGTGGATGTCCAGGGAGAGGAGTGCTTTGTGAACCGAGCGCCATGTGAACTGCACTTCCGGTATGAAGCACTCCCTTCGCGGGATGGTTGGCGGCGTACTCCCCCCGTTATAGAGAGTCGAGTTTGACGCAATGAAAGAGCCTAGCAGATCGGCTTTCCTCTTTGCGGTATGGGCTAGTGAGTCGTCCTCTCTGTGCAGAGATGGAAGTGATGGCTGAAACAAATTCGACTGGACAGCCTTGGCGAGAGACCAGCATGCACGGGTTCCTGAAGGATGGCGAACTAGTTTCTCAACAATTTTGCCTATGTGCTCTGACTTTGCCTTGGCAATGACTCTTTTGAAGGACCTAGAGGCGGAATTATACTTCTTTTTTAGAGCACTGTTGTTTACATCCCGGGACATAGATGCGTCAGCCCCGGCTTGGTAAAACTCCTGCTTATATCATGATGCTATTTTAGAGGAGCGCCCAAACCATGGCTGAGATTTGCCTCCAGTGGGCACCACAGAGGAAGGAATAAAAAGTTCCATATCCTGAAGTACCACATCAGCGACAGAATCTGCAACAACTTTGGTATCGTCTGGCGAGAAGCAAACCCGCCCCCAAGGGTAGGATGCAAAGAAAGACCGCATCCCATCCCAATCGGCTGACCTATAGTGACAAACACGGTGGCAGCCTGCAGAATGTAACTGCGATTTCTGCGTGAGTGGCACCAAACGGACAAGACAATGGTCCGAGGAGCCTAAAGGGGCGTCGACGGAAATTTGATATTCGTCAGGATGAGAGGTCAGCAGAAAGTCCAACAGGGAAGGTGCATGATCCTCCACATCTGGAATCCGCGTAGGCGAAGTAATCAGTTGTGTCAGACCATATGCCAAGGCAAAGTCATGAACACTCCCCGCGTGATCGGTTAAACGTGAACCAAGCCATTCGGCGTGATGGGCGTTAAAGTCGCCGAGGATCACGATTTTTGCGGAGGGGATCTGCTGTAGCAACGAATCTGTAGCCATTTGGACGTGGTGTATGAGTCGGTGTGTTTCGGCGTTACCGCTATGGGACCAATAGAGGCACCCGTAGACGCGTGGATGGTCGTCGCTGTCTACGCGCAGCCAAAGGATGAAAGGAGGTCCGAACCTTCAAGACTGTCGAGGCGTCGAGAACAGATGTCCTCTCTGACGTAAACGCAAACTCCAGCTCACGGCACAAAAGAGTGTTCCAGTTTGTACCCCGGGTAGGAGAGATACGAGACATCAGCCGGAGAGGACACCTGCATCTCGGTCAGAAAGAACAGAGCCGGCCTCGCCGTCTCAAGATATTAGTGGACGGCGTTTAGTTTATAGTGAAGCCCCTCAATATTGCAGAAACTCACGGATAGCGTGGCAGGGTTCACCTTGGTCTATTTGCTCCGTTTGCTCCGAGCAGTTGTAGTATTGAGCGGAATTTCATCCTTCCTTCCCCCAAAATATGCGAGGCAGCCTGAGCCGCCACGCTCAGGAGTGGAGAAACATGGTCGTGGATGCTCAGCGAGGGATTCTCCAGGGGTGCTGGTACCCTCCTGGGGTAGTCTATCATTATTTATTTCCGCTACCATGTTGATGGGGGGGGGGGATTTGGGCCTCCGGCCACCTGCACTCACCAGTCGAAACACGGAAGCAGAGCTTCCACTTCACGCAGGTATTCTGTGAGGTCGTGGTGCCACCCCGGTTTGAGCCGGCCCATACGTGCAATAACAAAGCTGCCGCGTGGCTCTACCCCTGTTAAAAAATTCATAACTGCTATTGTGTATATTAAAATATTTTCCATAATACAATTTAATCTTCTCTGTGCATAAAATAAATTATTGCGACCTCATCATATATATACCAGACGCAAAGTATATGGATTCAGACCATTGACCTTTATATGTGGACGGCTATACACCGTGAAATTTTTTTATTCTCCATTTTGGCGCTGACAGCAGAAGTGAACGTCTACGGAATTAATAATAGAGATGAGACAGTGTGATCAAGTATATCGATAAAAATTCTATACCCAGGCCTACCCGTTACATCCATTGTATTTGTGTATCGTATTAATACAATCCCAAAAACAAATAAATGTATCAATGTCCCAAGCTATATACTTCATATAAAACCTAAATCAACGCTGCGTTGGTCCATTTACGTTTTTATTTGTAATTACAGAAAAAAATTAGCTCCGGGTGTCAACATTGGGTGTGTTGGTTTATTCGCTAGGCTAAAATATTCAAAAATTACTGGAAAATATTCAACTGGTACACACAACTATATAAAATAAAAATAAAAACATAATTTCGCAAATAATTTATTGTCAACCGTTCATTCGGTTCTATTATTATAGAAAAAAAATATCAGCTGCTAAAATAACGCCTATTCTAATTATTTTCAGGTCTTTTGTAAAACAAAATATACTTTATTGTCTAATACCTAAAATTTTATATTGGTCTGTTCGTAGTTTTATGCATTGCCATATCATTTAATAGATTGCGGTAAAACTTTGTCAACTTATTGTTTGCACTTGCACGAAGTTTATAATCATAGTACAATTAACTTAAACAAGGGGCGCGCGTATAGTACTGACAATTTATTTGAAAGTTATAGATAATTCAATTTCAATGATTGTATTATCATTCATAACCAAATAATATAACTCTTCCAAATGTAAACGATATCTCTGCAATTATTTTCACCGATTTAGCAATGCACCGCGTATCATCTAGCAAGATATAAACTTTATATTACATAGTTATTAGTAACTTACAACTTCATTTTTGAAATTCAAATTAAAATATAAAAAAACTAAAATAAAAAAATTTAAATTATTTCCCGTGGTATAGTACCAAGAATGCTATGTTTCCTCTCAGAATGGATTTTGAGTGCGAAAATAAGCAGCCCTCTTATTAGCATTACTTAGGAACTTTACCGCACGTGTAACTGACGGACCGATAGTCTCTACGGAAAATGGCGCAAATATATACTCATCTCTCAGAGACTCATGTTTGGGCAACTTACTTAGTTCAGTTGCCTCTGACACCTCCCCTGGTTTAAACGAAGTACCCTTGAGATGAGAAGCTACCAAAGTGTCTTTGCAAGTAGTATTCCACACTAAATCTTTATCCGTCTCCCAAGCATCCAAAATTATACCGTCGGATCTCCTGCCATCGCCTCTATATATTCTACAAAGCTCTAAAACCAAGGGAGCACTTTATAGAGACACGAGCTCTTCAATTGATATCTTTCAAAGAACTGTGATGGGACAACCTCGGTTATTGAACCGAGTAATAAAAATATGGCATTAAAGGTAAATTCGACTATATATCACGTTATGGACTATATATCATATTTGATAATTATTTGTTGTCGGCGACATAAGTTGTTAGTATCGATACGTATTATAAACAACGAACTCGACAACCCTATTGAAATTTACTGTTTAGCAAAACTCAGTAATATAAAGCCAAACATGACTTTAATTACGATATTAAGATAACCAACTAATTTTCAAGTACCTATATATTATCAAATAGTTTTTTTTTTAAATATTAGATGTAAATTCACTTACTTGTGTAATGTTATTCCACTTTCCTCTTGGTAAGGAGTTTTACAAATCACGCACACTCATTATTACTAAAAATAATACTTATTGTACTTAGTCGGGTCATAAGTTTTGTTAAAACCTTATTATTTAAAATTTTTGAATACTGGCTTGATGAACTTCACCAATTTTAAAAATGTAACGTTTGCGCTTACCGAAAGTAAAAAAAAGACATTAATTTTCATTCTTTTTCAAATATGGAGTGGTTGAAGAAAAAAAAGTAGAGTAGCGGTTATCGCGTTGCACCGCTGTGGTAACGCGCCAAAAAAGATTTTCAATATTCTACAAACATCGCAAATAACCCTATTACTTGTTTATCGTACTCTCAAACGATTCACTGAAGGTGATAATTTTCAAGCTTCAAAGATCGTAAGAGGAACGGCCGACCTCGTACAGTTAGGATACCCGCGATCATCAAAGTAGTGAAGGCACCAATCCAACGAAATCCTGTTCGTAAACAAAAAAAAAATAACTCTTCAGATGGGCCTTAGCAGAACCACGGTCAAAAGAGTAATCAATGAAGATCTAGGACTGCGAGCTTATCATAACAAGACCGGACATTTTTTAACGAGCGTTTGAAAAAAATTAGGCTGGATAGATCCCGCGCTTTATTATGGCGGTAAGCGGGAAAAAAATACCTCGAAATTTTGTTTTCGGATAGAAAAATATTAACATCGGAGAAAGTTACAATAAATAAAATGATAAGGTGTATTCTTACATCAGTGAAGAAGCCAGCACGCGTATTCCGAGTTTCAACGAGCACATTATCCTTCTTCACTCATGGTTTGGCTTGGAGTCTCATATTCAGGCTTAACTGAGGTGTTTTTCCGTGAAAAAGGTGTAAATACCAGTGCCAAGGTATACCAAAATACCATCCTAACAAATTAGCGGAACTTCCTTCTCAAACAAAGTTCAAAAACTGATATTGGATATTCCAACAGGACTCTGCACCAACTCATAGAGCACGAAGCACGACAAAACTGGTTGACCGCCCATGGAATTGACTTTATCAGACATGAAGACTGGCCCTCTTCTAGTCCAGATTTAAGCCCACCGGATTATAAGATATGGCAAAATTTGAAGGAGAAAGTCTACGAAATAATACTGGTTTTTACGGAATTTATCGCGTATATTTAACTTTTTAAATACCCGACGTTTCGAACGCTTTACAGCACTCATGGTCACGGGCGGGACTGAGATATTCAACGTCTATATGTCATAGTTAACCGCGGTTACCATAGATTAAAATTTAACTTTTGTTCCGATCTATGCAATATGAACTTATGGTATCTTGAAGTCTTGCAGTTGTATGCTTGGGTTGGGATTTAATTTTATTTATTACAGGATCCCAAGCAGATGGTAGCACCCAGCCATCTTCTCTATTGAAATTGGGATGTTTTTTGATTTTGATAGCCTCGCGAATCATCCTTGGAAGTAATCGGTATTCTTTAGCGAGGATCTGCGGTCTATCAAATCTGGTGTAGTGACGGGGGCGATCCTGTACGTGTTCACAGACTGCAGACTTCCCGGAGCGTCGATTCTTCTCATCAGCTATATGTTTTTTAACGTGGGTTTTTATTGATCTTTTAGTTTGTCCTATGTAGGATAGACCACATTCACAATTAAGCTTGTAGAGCTTGCATCTTGCAGAGGGACAATACACTTGACTAATTGTAAAAACTGACCAATCTTCTTCAGCGGCTTAAAGTATGTTTTGATGGAAGCGCGCTTCAAGATGTAGCCAATCTTGTCAGTGACTCCTCTAACATATGGCAGTACAGCAGGTACACGCTCGACTGTGGCCGGCTTCACTCGTTCACTCTGACGTAGGTGCGGGACTCGAAGCTTGTTGTCATGCAAAACTTGCTTGACATGGTGGAGCTCTGAAGCCAGGTGTTTATTGTCACAGATCCCTCGTGCTCTCTGAAACAAAGATTTACCCACGGTAGCTAACTGTGAGGGACGGTGGTGAGAATCACCGTTTAAATATCTATCTGTATGGGTCTTTTTTCTATACACAGTATGGCTCAAGGTGTTATCAGGATTCCGAATTACTAACACATCTAGAAAAGCTAAGGAATTGTTTGCCTCTAACTCCATTGTGAACTGAATTTTAGAATTTATAGAATTAAGATGGTCTAAAAATGCAGTTACTTTATCTGAAGGTAGAATTGTGAAAGTGTCGTCTACGTACCGCTTGTCGAGTCTTGGATTTATGGGAGAACTAAGCAGGGCTTTCTGCTCAAAGTCATCCATGAATATGTCGGCGACAATGAGAGATACAGGTGAGCCCATCGCCACACCATCTACTTGCTTGTAGAACTCCTCCTTCCACAATAGGTAGCCAGATATAAGGCAGTGTCTGAGTAATACTGCATATTCTACAGGAATGTTGTTTTCTTCCAGCCTTCTAGTTACAATTGAGATGCAGTCTTCAACAGGTAAGCATGTAAACAATGACTGCACATCAAAACTGACCATAGTTTCATTGTCTGCCAGATGTAGGTCTTTAATCTCGCTGACAAAATGGTAGGAATTCTTTATGTGTGCTCTTGTATGTCCCCTGAGCGGTGAGAGTATTTTCGCTAAGTGTTGAGCCAATCTGTAAGTTGGTGAATCGATTTGGCTCACTATGGGACGTAATGGAGTATTGGGCTTGTGTATTTTTGGTAACCCATACAATTTTGGTGATTTAGCGCACGTAGGTATTATCCATTTTACGTCCAGATTTAATTTTTCGGAGTGTTTCTTTATAAGGTCACTAGTTGTTTTTAGTGTGCTATTTGTTGGGTCGTTTTTAACCTTTTTATAAGTACTTACATCCGACAAAAGTTCGTGTATTTAAGAATTATAATCTGACGTATCCATGACTACTGTGGCGTTTCCCTTATCTGCGCGGAGAATCGTAAGTTCTGGTTTATTGCATAGGTTCTTCAACGCTATAAATTCGTCTTTGGGAAGATTCGGTTTAGGCACTGAACATCGACCTAACATAGACGAAATGTCTTGACGTATCGCCTCCAAATCTTCTTTCCGCATATTGTTTTTTAATAAACAGTCCTCGACACTACGGATAATTTCTTCGTACGGTAATTTGCGGGGTGTGATTGCAAAGTTGAGGCCTTTGGATAAAACCCTAATTGTTGCATCATCCAGTGTTTGTTTTGACAGATTATAGAGCGCGATTAATCTATGATCTGTGTTTGTCAATGGTTGCTTTCGGTTCTGGCACTGATTCAAATGTTTGACATTTGACTTGTTCGTTAATTTTTGATATTTTTCTTTTTTATTTACTAACTTCGCGTTTATTTAATGTTTCCATGCAAAAATTATAGTCAAACGTTGTTAAAACTTTCTTTAATTCACTGGATGATGTGTCTATGGATTTGTTTATGTCATATAGATCGGAGCGTTTTTGTTGGATTACCGTCCGTAACAACTTTTTACTCGCCTGATTTAAGATCTTAGCGCTTCCTCGAATGTCCTTTTTGGTTGATATTTTGACACACGTACGAATGAGATTATGGTCACGGCATCTCTTCAAGAAATTTAAGGCTGTTAGATATCTTGCGCGCTTGGTCTTTAGATCCTCTAATCGGCATATTTTATTTACAATTACCAGTCCGTACTGGTTTACATAATGATTTCTTATATTTACGCGAACACTACACATTGAAATAATACTAGTTTTTACGGAATTTATCGCGTATATTTAACTTTTTAAATACCCTATGTTTCGAACGCTTTACAGCACTCATGGTCAACGTCCATAAATCATAGTTAACCGCGGTTACCATAGATTAAAATTTAACTTTTGTTCCGATCAATGCAGTATGAACTTATGGTATCTTGAAGTCTTGCAGTTGTATGCTTGGGTTGGGATTTAATTTTATTTATTATAGGATCCCAAGCAGATGGTAGCACCCAGTCATCTTTTCTATTGAAATTAGGATAGTTTTTGATTTCAATAGCCTCGCGAATCATCCTTGGAAGGAATTGGTGTTCTTTAGCGAGGGTCTGCGGTCTATCAAATCTGATGTAGTGACGGGGACGATCCTGTACGTGTTCACAGACTGCAGACTTCCTGAAGCGTCGATTCTTCACATCAGCTATATGTTTTTTAACGCGGGTTTTTATTGATATTTTAGTTTGTCCTATGTAGGAGAGACCACATTCACAATCAAGCTTGTACACTCCTGCATCTTGCTGAGGGACATTACACTTGACTGATGGTAAAAACTGACCAATCTTCTTCAGCGGCTTGAAGTATGTTTTAATGGAAGCGCGCTTCAAGATGTAGCCAATCTTGTAAGTGACTCTTCTAACATATGGCAGTACAGCAGGTACACGCTCGACTGTGGCCGGCTTCACTCGTTCACTGTGACGTAGGCGCGGGACTCGAAGCTTGTTGTCATGCAAAACTTGCTTGACATGGTGGAGCTCTGCAGCCAGGTGTTTACTGTCACAGATCCCTCGTGCTCTCTGAAACGAAGATTTACCAACGGTAGCTAACTGTGAAGGATGGTGGTGAGAATCACCGTTTAAATATCTATCTGTATGGGTCTTTTTTCTATACACAGTATGACTCAAGATGTTATCAGGTATCAAGGTATTATTAAAAACGACCCAACAAATAGCACACTAAAACAACTAGTGACCTCATAAAGAAATACTCCGAAAAATTATATCTGGACGTAAAATGGATAATACATACTTGTGCCAAATCACCAAAATTGTATGGGTTACCAAAAATACACAAGCCCAATGCTCCATTACGTCCCATAGTGAGCCAAATCGATTCACCAACTTACAGATTGGCTCAACACTTAGCGAAAATACTCTCAGCGCTCAGGGGACATACAAGAGCACACATAAAGAATTCCTACCATTTAGTCAGCGAGATTAAAGACCTACATGTGGCAGACAATGATACTATGGTCAGTTTTGATGTGCAGTCATTGTTTACATGCTTACCTGTTGAATACTGCATCTCAATTGTAACTAGAAGGCTGGAAGAAAATAACATGCCCGTAGAATATGCGGTATTACTCAGACACTGCCTTACATCTGGCTACCTATTGTGGAAGGAGGAGTTCTACAAGCAAGTAGATGGTGTGGCGATGGGCTCATCTGTATCTCACATTGTCGCCGACATATTCATGGAAGACTTTGAGGAGAAAGCCCTGCTTATTTCTTCCATAAATCCATGATTCTACAAGCGGTACGTAGACGACACTTTCACAATTCTACCTTTAGCATCTTAACTCTATAAATTCTAAAATTCAGTTCACAATGGAGTTAGAGGCAAACAATTCCTTAGCTTTTCTAGATGTGTTAGTAATTCGGAATCCTGATAACACCTTGAGCCATACTGTGTTTAGAAAAAAGACCCATAAAGATAGACATTTAAACGATAATTCTCACCACCATCCTTCACAGTTAGCTACAATGGGTAAATCTTTGTTTCAGAGAGCACGAGGGATCTGTGACAGTAAACACCTGGCTGCAGAGCTCCACCATGTCAAGCAAGTTTTGCATGACAACAAGCTTTGAGTCCCGCGCCTACGTCACAGTGAACGAGTGAAGCCGGCCACAGTCGAGCGTGTACCTGCTGTACTGCCATATGTTAGAGGAGTCACTGACAAGATTGGCTACATCTTGAAGCGCGCTTCCATCAAAACATACTTCAAGCCGCTGAAGAAGATTGGTCAGTTTTTACCATCAGTCAAGTGTAATGTCCCTCTGCAAGATGTAGGAGTGTACAAGCTTGATTGTGAATGTGGTCTCTCCTACATAGGATAAACTAAAAGATCAATAAAAACCCGCGTTAAAGGACATATAGCTGATGTGAAGAATCGACGCTCCGGGAAGTCTGCAGTCTGTGAACACATACAGGATCGCCCCCGTCAGTACATCAGATTTGATAGACCGCAGATCCTCGCTAAAGAACACCGATTCCTTCCAAGGATGATTCGCGAGGCTATTGAAATCAAAAAACATCCTAATTTCAATAGAGAAGATGGCTGGGTGCTACCATCTGCTTGGGATCCTATAATAAATAAAATTAAATCCCAACCCAAGCATACAACTGCAAGACTTCAAGATACCATAAGTTCATACTGCATAGATCGGAACAAAAGTTAAATCTTAATCTATGGTAACCGCGGTTAACTATGACATATGGACGTTGAACATCTCAGTCCCGCCCGTGACCATGAGTGCTGTAAAGCGTTCGAAACGTCGGGTATTTAAAAAGTTAAATATACGCGATAAATTCCGTAAAAACTAGTATTATTTCAATGTGCAGTGTTCGCGTAAATATAAGAAATTATTAAGTCTACGAAAACCTTATCAGAAATCTTAGGCTAAAGCAGCGGCAGAAATAGACATGAGTGTGATGCGTGCTGCGATTTATGATTGGCCGCGTATTCTAAATAGGGGAGTGCATTTTTAATAATGTACATAGAATTGTATTTTAAATTAAATTACCTTTCATTTCATTTATAATTTCTATATATTTATCTAAAAGTATATCATTAATTTTATAAAAAGTTTTTGTCAGAACTTATGACCTGACTAAGTATAACTAAAATCAAACATATTCAAACTACAAAAAATACATTTAGTTTTTGTTTTAAATCTTAAAACACAGAGATACGGTTTAAACAACACAACAGACTTTGGTATATTATGTCAATTTTAGTTCCCGGTACGAAAAATGGCGGTGCTTCAAATCGGCACAAACATTTTGTAGGGTATAGCCAGTCCAGCGTACTTGTATATATAGAGGTCAATGATTCAGATATATAAAGTCCAGGTGTGGAAAATCCTGCCTAAAACGGCACACGTTAATAATCAACAGTGGGCTGTTGCGGTCTGTTGAAGCATTAAAAATAGTTTGAGATTTTCCGAACATCTGTAAATCATTATTGTCCTTCCGTCTTTCAAGGCCCTTTTCTTAGGAATGAGTATCTACTACGATTAAAAAAAAATTAAACGGATTAGTAAGCTGAAGTGGCAATGGGCCGGCCATATAGCTCGAAGAACCGATAACCGATGGGGAAGAAAGGTTCTCGAGTGGCAGCCTCGTACCGGTAGGCGTAGTGTAGGGCGACCCCCCACTCGATGGAGTGACGACCTGGTAAGACATGCAGGAAGTCGATGGATGCAGGTGGCTCAGGACCGTGCTTTGTGGCATTACTTGGGGGAGGCCTATGTTCAGCAGTGGACTTGTGAAAGGCTGTAATGATGATGATGATGATGAGTATCTACGATGTTTTTAAGAGGTAAGAAATTCAGGCTTCTAAGTCAACACTTTCAAAAGACTGTATCTTTATGTCACTTATTTTCATACCTCCAAACTCATCAAAACCTATATGACATGCTCATCAATTTAGCAAGAAGTCAATTTTTAGTTATATCTAATTAAAACATTTTTGTTAGTCTTTTAATCCGATCTATCGCCAGAGCAATGTTCTGTGCTAATACTACCTATAATTTTAAAAACATTATTAAGTTTTTATGAAAAACGTAGTATAGCGTAGTATAATAAAGCCCTATTATTATTACTACGCTAACAATGAAAAATTGTACCAATGTATCTCATTTAAAGTTAAAAGCTACACACACAATGACAGCGCTAGTTAGTTTTTTGCTCTTGTTGATATTCATGTGCCATTATAAAGTTTATTTTTAAGCTTTTCTTTCTAGTGGCAGTGTAACAATATCCACTACCCCATATTGCTCTGTGGGTGAGTAAGAGGCAATAGAGGGTAACAAACCAAAATAAAACTGAGGTTACCGGGTATTCGCCTCTGAGGCAATCTATGGGGTAGACCATATCCTGCAGTAGATTTTAAATTTTATAGGAAAGGCGGCAAAGCAGCATACGGCTCTCCTGATGTTAAGGACTACCGCCGCCTATAATCAACCGCAACACCAGGGGAATTGCAGGTGCGTTGCCGGCCCTTTAGAAAGGAGTAAGCTCTTTTCTTGAAGGTCCCCATGTCGTATCGGTCCGGAAAAACCGCCGTTGGTAAACTATTCCATAGAGAGGTTGTACGCGGAAGAAAACTCCTTTTAAAACGTACTGTGGTGGACCGCCAAGCATCCAGATGGTGTGGATGGTATCGGGACGTTTGCCGCGTGGTGCGTTCACGAAATTTGGCGGCTGGGATTAATCCGAACAATTCCTCAGAGCACTATCCATGGTATATGCGATAATATGTAAAACCGGCGCTTACTGACGCTTGCAGACTTGCCTTCAACTACGCAAATATACCTACTAAGTCGCGATATGCTGTTATAAGCGTATTTGTGCAGAGCTTGAACACACATTTGCATTTTGCCGTCCAATGTCGGTTTTTCGAGAATCACATCAACGTAATCAAAGTCCAATTTTTGGGCGGACTTCCACCTGATTGGAGCAGTTGTGAGTATCCTAGAATAAGGATCATTGAAACAAAGCCGTAAATATGACACTCGAAAAATCAAATAATCGAAACTATGTTAAGGACGGCATTTTTATAGTACAAAATAAATTATTCTTACCTTTTACTGTGGTAGCTATGCTAAGTGTTCAATGAAATTGGTATCTTCAATTTTATGCTGATTTACAGCGTGTTCAACGGTTAAGGAAAAATCATGAGGAAACCTGTACTTCCAAAGAATAAAATATTTTTAGAATTGGACATTAATTTATAGGTTATTAGAAATAGAGATGTACATTTTTGTGCTCGTTTGTCACCCTATCCTATAAAAAAAAAATTAAAAAAAAAACATTTCGTAAATACAAGCAAAAGTGACTCAACTCCAAATGATCGGCAACCCTTCATGGAGCAATCAAATTGCCTTAATTTTTTATTACATAAACAGTAGATGTATAAAAATAGTTAAAGATTGTTATATTTAGTGCACGTGGTAACGGCGTGAGAATATCCATCACCCCAATTCATTCCGAGGGTTACTTATAAGTGTAATATGGGAAATGCCAGAAAAATTCGACAGAGGGCTGTTTATCCAAATCGTTTACGCGAGACATAAAAGTACCCTGTCGAGCGACGGACAGCAGCGTCAAAAACGTGACCATAAAGTCAAATCCTCTTATCACTTAAATTGTTACCCCTAGATCTTTTTGGTAGTTTACGTTCAAATTTCGGTTTTATGTTGGAAATAGGATAGAAAATAAATTTATAATTCAAGTTTTTAAGTATCGTATATTTTTATAGCTTTTTATGTCTTATAGAACGGACATTTTATTATGTGCAATCGTGGTAGCCAAAGACACGTCACATAGAACGGACATTGCCAACAATGTGTTTATAAACATAATTAACAATTAACATGTCGGAATATAATAAGTTATAAGTTTTAAAAGAGTAAATCTCAGAAGAATAATAAGAATTTAAAAAAATCAACAAAACTTATGGCTCAAAACAGAACACTTTTTATAACATTATTTAAAAAATTAACAAAACAATCGATTCTGATTAAAAAGGAACAAAAATTAACCCTACACATACATTAATTATTTTTCCTTATGAAATAGAAGGTAACAAGATTTTTTGGCAGTTAAACAAAATCTTTACTAGCATTTTATACACATAATTATATTCGTTTAAGCCTCCTCTGTTTTTGTATACTATGTAATCATAAATTGATATACCGAATCACACTAGTTTTAACCATCCGGGGCAAAAATAAGATTTATACTGGTATCCCTACCTATACGAATTCCCACTGGCAACATATATACACCTCATGTCATTGTGAATTTTTAGTGATGAATGAACGAGTCGCATCTTCAAATTAAAAAGTTAAAAATTGGTTTTTTAAGCGAAAGTTCTTAATTTTATTATTAGCAAAATGTGAAAACTTACTTATTTAACACTGATAAACGTTTTGGACGATTGCAATGTATGTAATATTTGTATTTAAATAACTTTTAGGGTAGATTAATTATAACGCGAAATGTGAAATCTATATTTGAGACAGAACGAGCAGCTGTAAGTACATAATTTTTCTATAAAATTAATATGTATTTTGTATTTATGTATTGAACACGTATATTAAATATGTATTAAAAACCTGTAGGGTAGATTAATAAAATCGCAATATAAAATCAATATATGAGACTGAGCGTGAGTCTGTACATTACATATTATCTGTCTTGCTGTAAGTATTTCGTGTACACATGTGGTTTCAGTCGCAAAATAACCTGTGCATGCATCGGCGTGAACACATCCGTAAGGTAACAACCCTCGCGTACATAAAACATCAACGTTCATATAAAATACAATAATGGAATTAATATCATTATTTCTAAAAATAGTTTGAAGCTAAATATAATGGTAGCGTGAATGAATAAAAACAATAATGCTACGTCGCTTCAACGGAATTAAATGAAATCCACCGCTTCACAGCAGTGCATTGTGAGACTAACAGTCCGTGGACTCACAATACCGGAAATAGGATGTGATTCTGACGCTAGGCGCTGACAATACAATACTGCTGTTGCATAGAAACAACTGCTGCTTACAGACAACTCATAGTTATCGAAAAGATTTTCCAATAAATGCTTTCATTTTTAGCCGATTTCAAAAAAGGAGCAGTTTCTCATTCGACGGTTTTACTATAAAAAGAAATTAAAATAACTTCACATTCCGATGACAAGGATCAATAATTCTGCACAACACTGTGACCTCCTACCAGACGAAATCACGATCTGGTAAGATATGCAGAAAGTCGATGAATGCAGGTGAGTCAGGACCGTTCTTTGTGGCATTCTTTGGGGAGAGGTCTACGTTTAGCAGTGGACTTATAAATGATAATGATGATAATGAAATGAAATGAATGATTTTAATTCAATATAGATTATTGTGTAATACTTATTGAAAGATATTTTTTTATTTACCACTGGTTCCAAAAAAAACCTCTGTCCTGGGAAAATCAGCAAGAAACCCAGCCGGACTTTTTTTAAAGCACGGCTGTCGCATGCACCGCTTGGGAATTGAGAGGTTAAATATATTTCAATTTACAATAAATTTATTGTGTACAATTTTTGTATGAATTTTTATAGACCCAGCATGGTGGCGATCACCTCACTCCCAGGGGTTATTTTCATTTATGTATTCATTTATATTATAATGTGAAACTAAAATAATTTAACATTCTGATGCCAAGGATCAATAATTCTTCTACATTATATATATATATATATATATATATATATATATATATATATATATATATATATATATATATATATATATATATATATATATATATATATATATATATATATATATATATATATGTGTTACACAATATATGTTAGCACCTCTGAAGTTTTTTTATAGGATAGGGTGACGAACGAGCACACAGTCCACCTGATGGTAGGTAAGTGGTTGCTGCGGCCCATAGACATCTACATCTATCCTCGATTACGAATCAAAATGCAGATGAGTTGTCACCCGTGAGGACTAAGATGGAATGCCTCGTTTCCAGTAAAAATAGTCTCCGGTTCTCTACAGTCACCATACGAAACACAGCAGCATTAAGCTACTATTTGACGCTGGTATTCTGTGAGAGCGTGGTCCTTCCCCGGTCGAGCCAACCCATTAGTGCTACAACTTATCAACTAATATAACCGCAGCATGGCTCTACCACGTATAAGATATTACCTCTGAAGTCAGAATAACATATTGACGTACGGTAAATTCATTCCAAATTCCTATTATTTATTTTAAGATATATTTAATACATGATTTTTTTTTTAGTTTATAAACTTATCAAAATGGAAGTTTTTGTTTTGCAAAATTTGCAGTGTTCTAGATTATTTGTTTCCTTTCGATTTTTTAATAGGTCGACTCTGTTAGTAGCAACACTTTCTAAATTTATAATTCACAAGTCCTACAAGTTGTTATAACATTATTTTATTACATTTGATTTAGTTTTAGTTTATACGAATCACCTTTATACTTTCATACTATAACTACCCTTGCATTTAATTAAATTGAGCTTTGGTGTTAATTTTAAAAACGCTACATCAATAAGTAAACATAAGAAAACATGTTTTTTGAGGAAACTAGGAATATTTTTAATTAAAGAGTGTTCTGATTCAGGCGGATATTGAGTTGGTTGGAAACGCAGCGCATTGAGCATTTCATCGGAATACAGAATGTATATTGGGAGATTCAGCGCAACGCTGCAACTTACATAACAAGTATGCAGACCTGTTTGAAAGGTACGCCTCATATTATATTGCTGAGCTAGAAACAAACAACTTTGGCATGCTACTGATCAGCAGTAATAATTTAACAAAAGGATGTGGTGAATATGTTCGCTATTTAGTCAGTTTAGCGAACGAAGTCTAAGGAGTACACTCTTTTGGTAGGTATGCTACTGATCAGCAGTAATAATTTTACAAAAGGATGTTTTGAATATGTTCACTATTTAGTCACTTTAGCGAACGAAGTCTAAGGAGTACACTCTTTTGGTAGGTAGGTAAAATAAATCATAATTTACTCCCAAAATTTCCTCATGATTTAGTCTACAATCGCTATTACTTCCCATTTGGTGCCTTTCGCAATGAAAATGAAGTACGGAATCAATACAAGCAAAACTTAGTTAGGTATTTATTTTGCAATAACGAATAAGTTAAACAAAACTTGTTTTGAATTAATTATGTAATTTGTTAAATACGTTCACATAAACAAAAGTACGCAAACGTACACAGCGATCATTTAAAAAGTGGTAGAATCGGATTCTAACGACCTCGAAACCATATACAAATTTAAATATTTTCTGCATATATATTATGTATTTGTGGCATTCTTCTTTAGGAGTACAGCAGTAGACGTGTGATGAGCTGTAGTAATGATGATATATATATATATATATATATATATATATATATATATATATATATATATATATATATATATATATATATATATATATATATACATATTTAAAATTACAGTGACAAAGCAAATATATTAAAGCAAATTGCTGATATGTCATGCTATCTATCTAGCAGTAGTATGTTTTCTGTGTGCTTTGTTAAACACGTCCTCAACAGCACTGAATATGAAACTGAAGAGTGGAGACAGGTCAAGATTAGTGTATTTTTATAAAACTACTAAAACCAACAAAACCATATCTTGGGCTTGCCCTAGTTTGGAGCTCTAGCTTCGTCACTGCTGCTGGCAACTACCCATTCTCCTTAAACGAAGATGTGACACCACTCAAAAGCACTCCATCACTAAAACCTAAATTGAAAAAAAAAAACAAGCAATTTCTACCGATTCGATATCAATGCCAGCAATAGTAAATAATAATATAATTACAAATACCTAACAATGGTACCACCAGCACTATACCGAAAAAAGTTGGTAAATAATGATTAAAATTGTTATCAGTAAAATGTGTTACTATTACTAATAAGGGATTTATTTAATTTGTTGCAGTTTATCAAATTTCTTTGATTCATGAATGGACGTCAAGACTGATAGCGTTGCTGAAAAGTTTTAGATAGGTGTTTATAGCATGCGAAATTAATAAATAGCATGATGATATTATAACTTAGTTGGGTTTCACCTCTACGTAACAATATAATTAAACTATATCGAAAATCCCATCCAGATTTGTTCACAAGTTTTCGTTTCAGGCGCATTCAAGCAGACAGAGAGAAAATATTTTCCGAAAATTGTTGTTTTGTAATTTGTAAAGATAGTATGGTATAAACCTATTTAAATATTACATAACGTGCAGAAATCGCCATCTTACAGTTTCGCTATAGTATATTGATATTGAAAACATAGATATAATATTTTGAAATAGGAAAATATAGTTAGATATTTACATTGAAGTGGAGGTGTAAGAATATCCACAACCCTTCATTGTCCGTGGGAATCGTCTTACTATTAATAACTTAAAAATAAAAACAGTGGTTGTGGTTGACAACTCGCATACCATAAGAGGCAACTGTGATAATTTTCCCCCTTACGAGAATATTTATGAGGAAGCTTACGTAGAACGGTGAACTTTGGTGAACAGTAGTGTACGGATGAGTGAAAATAGATAGGTATATTAAATTTATAAACTTTAGTAAACATCGAAACTTTACTTAATAAAGGTTTTTATTTCAAATTATAAAGTTTTGATAAATAGCATATATTTTTATTAAATTTGTCATTATATTTGACTTAATTAAACCTGTTGTATGTATCACTTTTCCGTTACTCATATTCCAATTATAGTGGGCTCCTATCAGACTCTATATAGCAATATTTCATATTACGAATTACGTAAAACGAATGAGGCTATAAAAGTGCAACCTTTATTTCCACGAAACACAATACTGGATGATAAATTATTTGTAGACTGAATCTTTGTGATGAAATTATAATTATTCATGAGCGGCTTAAACGTGGCAGGGCCACGGGGAAGAATTGAATTACAGCGCACCTTCTGGTACCAGCTAAATTTTGTTTTCAAAAGTCAGTACAACTACTAATATTTTAAATATTCTGTTATAAAAAAATATTAATCGGGGAGTAATAAATATTTTCTTCCTCTCCTGTAATTTTTAAAAACTTGAACTTTGTTCATCCCTTTGTGGCGTCAGCGACGAATTGAATAACTCGAGAGCGCCTATATCTTTCTTTAGTTTTAAAGGTTAATCTAAAATTTTAATCAGAACTTAGTTAAAACTTTACTTAAAGTAGAAAATTTCAATATGGGTACACATTGTACAAATCTTTTAATTTATTTTCAGTTTATTTAATTAAAAAAAATATTTTTCACGTATATACACATACATTTTTGGTTTTTTTCTTTGTATATCAAGTAAAAACAAATTTACAACTATCCGGTATTTAAAAAACCATAAAGATTTCACACAATTTTGACTTAGTTCATTTATTCATTCTTTGATCAAATGTCTACCGAAAGTTATCTGCTGAACATAGGAGTCCTCCATATATTACCTCATATTGGCCATAATTGTCACGCTTGACTGACGTATTAGAAATCGCATCGTATTTTATGATATAATTTGTTAATTTGTGTTTAATTACCGAACACCATTTACAACTTAAAGCACGCTAATAATAAAACATTTTAGTTAGCAGTTACATCGATTAGAAGTATTCGCTTAAATTGCCGATTCAATACTGACTCGGTTGCGATCCTTACGGCCAGCAAGGATTCCGGCGTCTGCAGCGTTGCACCAAGTCGTCTTTGGTCCGTCTCCTGCTGGCGTTCACTCCGTATACGAATACCCTTTGCGTCGTCCTTAGGTAAAATCGGCATGATTGTATCCCACTTCTGACTCCAATTGTTACGAGCCTAGGGTTTGTGACGTAAAAACTGCCGATTGAATTACCAAAATTGACACTTTAATTACCGAACACCATCTACAACTTAAAGCACACTAATAATAAAAAACTTTAGTTCACAGTTATATCGCTTAAAAGTATATATTGCCTCTAAGTATATATTCGCATATATCGCGGATTCAATACTGTCTCGGTCGCGGTCCTTACTGACCCTATATAGGGCCTCTTCCACCGAAACATTTAGAATGTTCGAGCAGACACCGGTCCTGACTGACTAGCTGTAGAAAGTTCTAGTATGGAATTTTCTAAAATGCTCTCCTAGTTCTGCCACTCGATACTAGATGGCACCAGTGGCATTAATTGTGGCACGCAACAGTATTATCCTTTTTAAAGCACCATATATTGCTCTTATGTTTTAAATGTTAAGCTTATTGTTTTGGTAGGGAAAACAAGTTTACTTATTATGTACAACGCTCTTTTATGTCTATCAAGCTCAGAAAGAAACGAAAATAGTTGAAAAAAATTGTAACGCATGTGAGGTTGCTAACTTTTTACAACCGAGATGTGAGAGATTTTGTGTTTCGTAATAGCCCTAATTATCCAAATAATATTATTTTTTAATGTTTTTTGAAAAATAATGATGTTAGTTCCCATCCATCCATCGACACATGCATTATTTATACCCGTAGAAACTAGTGATTAAATACCTGACTGAAATTAAAAAAAAATTAAGCTAAAGTAATTACTTTTATTTATATTATGCTTATAAATTTTCAATTATATTTCACTACCAAATATGTAGTAAAGATACGTAACCAAAGGCGTAGTTTTTGTTGACATTGTTTCCTATAATATCCAAATATTTCAAAAAGCGAAAAAGAAAACTTACATATATCGCACAAGAGTACCTCATAAAGTTCCAGGAAAGTATTTTAAGAGTCTAAGAGATGACTGTGGATTAATGTGTGCTTATGATGGATGCAATTTCTAACAGAATTAGCTGTTACATTAACCATCGCCGCTAGTGAGAAGAAAACTGGTTCTATTCTTGCCAAAGGAATAGTTATAGCGTAGCGAGAAATGTAGCGAAAACTGGCTTTGTACTGCAAGGAGTTACTCTAGATAAGAGGATAAAACAAAAATTAATCATTGCGTTTTATGATATTTTACGAAATTTCTATTGCAAGATTTTATAGATCAAAGTCGGTACGACAGCATAAGAGTCGCTTTAAATAAAGCAATAAAAAATATGATATGCAATTTATTCAATTATACGGAGTTAGTAATGCATTAAAACATTTTAAACTGCGGCGTGCTTTCGAGATTTCCGTATTGCAGTTAAAACATTTCGGTACATATGTATACACTGACATTAAACCATTAAACACACTCCGGGTTTTTCCGGAACAGGTAGTGTTTTTATGTTCGACTTCGTTTACGTGTTCGTATAATTTAAAAATCTAAATCGTTATAACTAACAATTCTTGATCTTTTTAATTGTGATTGATTATGAGAACATATTAATACAATACTCACAATATTTTTTCTCAAAACTATTTCGTCATGATTGTGTAAGTAGGTTAAGGTTAACTAGGTTAATAGAAGAATAATAATACGTCATATATTCCGAATCATCAAACTGGAAGATGGCTATAGTAACCATTTCACTAATTTTAAATATAATTTGCCTGCATTGTACAGAAAATGTTAATATTTACTTTTTAAATAACTTTTTATTTGATTGTTGGTTTATTGTTAAAATTATAGAAATATAAGACACCACGCAATATAAATGCCACTGGAGCTGCTAGGACTGTTACTTTAACTGAGAGTGGGCAAACTTACAAACATGCGGCCCAAACATTACGAGTATCAAAATTTGTGGTACACCAAGTTGCAAGGAGGTATCTGCAGATCGTATAGTATGCGAGGTTTGCAGGGAAGGAACGTTAACGGAAAATTATGGTCGGAATTGTCCAGTTCATATATTGCTTAGAAGCTGGAACTTAACTTCGAAGCTCCGAAAAATTCGAGAGGTTACAGTAAAGCACAAAAACTGTGGGAAGAAGACTGAAGTCGGCTGGAACAAATTCATACTTGCCTGCTGTATGCCTCCTTATTGCCACATGCCATAAAGTAGCTTAAGTTAATTTTGCTGGCAATCAGGAAAATTTGAATGACCAAGCTTTGAGTCAAGTTCCATTCACAGATGAGTGCATATTTTGTCCAAAGTCAGATGATGGAAGGATTAAACCGTGGAGATGTCCGGGAGACAAGTATGCTCAGTGAAACATCATTGGAAAGATGCATTTGTTGGAGGGTTAGTTATGGTATGGGAAGGTATTTGTATGGGCGCAACTACGGATTTCAGTCTCACAAATAATGGGTCGCTAAAGGCGGCACTATATGTAACTAAGATTTTGAAATAAATTGTAGTGCCACCTGCTCCTATTATAGGAGACTAAGAAGATGGTCAAAATGTGCCTAAAGCTGCACAAAAATAAAACTATTACTATTAATTTAAATAAAACAAACAAAAATTTTTGAATAACTATATACATTTAATAGCAGCTGTTAGAAAACAATAAAGTTTAAAAGTACTTAAAGTGATTTCTTCTGTTTGAAGTAATTCTATAGCGTTAAAGTAGGGATAAACAATAACAAAACTCATAAAATACTTTATTTATTACATGTTATGTATAAAAACAAAAAACCCAAAACAAAAAACAAAAAGCTTCAATTAATGAATCAATACATTAAAACAATCAAAATACACTGACGGATAGGATTTTATTTATTTGCTGCATACAGCAACAGCTTAATCATGTAGCGTTGCATTACAGGATAGGATTATTTTACATAAGTACTTGCAACACTGAATCCGTCCGTCAAGTATCAAAACAGTCAAAGTCAAACTTAATTCACATTTACCGACTTACGCACCGTGCCTCGGTATCTGTTCGCTTTCTCTTCATATTTGTGTATTGTCGTATTTTATTTAAATTATTATTATTTAATTTTTATTTAATAAGTTTCATATTCTCACGCGAGTGCTCCACTAATTATAAACGGTGTATTACATAAGTTTAATAAGGAAAATTACCTTTTACAAATGTGTACTGACTGTGGTATTCCTGTTAGAGAACGCATCAGGCGGTATGTAATATCATAATTACCTCCTGATATGACTGTTCTTTTATCGGAGTGGTTAACTTTTGAGGTAAGCTCTAGTTTCGCTAAGTAACATATTTACAGATTATTACGTATTTACCTACAATATTTACGAGAAGAATCAAATTGAGATATTATTTATCATATAATCTTATTCGACAACTTAGAAGCTTATATTAATGAGTATTTATTTTTCCTTAACAGTTGTCACCTCACAACTTCTCTTCGGTCTTCTCTTCGGTCAGGCGGCTGCGGTGCCCGCTTTGATTCAATAACAAAATACCTTGCAACAAATTCAAGGAAAAGACAACTTGGTCACAATAATTTTTGCTATGATTGTGGTAGATCTGTTGCACTTGCAAGAAAATACAGCATTCCAGAATTTAGTTCTTTCGTGGCATCACCACGTGAGTAATTATTTTCATTACTCATTAAAACTCACTCCACATTAAAGACAATCAAGTTAAACAAAAATCTAAATTCGAATATTTATAATGTTGCCATACTGTTAACTAAAACTAACTTCTCAATCTGCATTAAAGCTATGAACTTTCTAAAATATATACCATAACATTCATCTTTATTTTTTGTTGTCAACAGCTTGTCTCCTAAATGAAAGTGAACAATGTGGTAAGGTTTTATATTTTTTCAGGTTATAGTGGCCAACGTTTTGTATCGTGGTTGTTATGTGAGAACTAACAGAGAAGTCATCTGAAGAAATATTGTTGATTCTAACAGATTTGAAAACATAAAAGGAAACCAAGCTGTTCAAGAAGTTCAGGTACCAGTAACATTCGAGATATATCAACAATTGTCCTGCCAAATTATAGACGTTTTGCTTTTACATTTAGAAGATGTATATTTGATGGCTTTCAGCATAATGCAGATCATTTAGTGCCTACTTTGATTAAATCAGCCTTGTTCTTAGATAGTAAACTTTATGTGCCTCAAAGTGCCAGGGTATTTGAAGAACATTTACATCCCAATTAATGGGAATTATTATGAGAGAACACAAGTTTAAGTAATACTTTCACGGCAATTCAAATTAAAAGCTTTTTAGACAACAAAAGTGAGGAAATTATTATTGATTTTGAAAACGTGAAATCAATGCCTAGTCATGTACGTTACTATTGGAGGGGGCGCATTACCCAGGAATTAATAGAACTGCACAATAGCGTACCAATACAGTCTGTTGTTCCCAAAAATTTAAAAACTACATTAGAAATGCTTTAAATCAAATATAGAACTGGTGATAGCGAAACTAAGATATCTAGTCCTTTTAGGATTTCTAAATCAACTCTACAGAACAAGATGAAGCTTGTGAGAAACTGTCTGAATAATCAGTTTTGTTCAGCTACATCTTGGAGCGTCCCACATATCTCACCAAGCATTGGCAGAAGAAAACAGCACTATACCTGAGAAGTTATTCGGAAATCCTCAGCCTGTTTTCTCTAACAAGTTCATGTGCAAACCTCCATGTACAAAAGAGTTTGTATTATAAATACAAAAAAAACAGTCTTCATAAATATAATAACTTAACAAAACCATTTTTGTTGTCTGTTGCGATGGATATCTTACAGATATGTTTGGACCTCTTGTGGCAACTCAAACTGATGCAGAAATAATGAATTAGTTTCTAGCGATGTAGGCTTGTTTCAATACTTTCAACAAAATGTTGTATTTATTATAGACTGTGGCTTTAGAGGTTCTATTTCCAATTTAGATGCAATCTTTGGTTATTGGTCTAATTGTGCAGCTTGAAACCGGACTGTTGGATGTTTTGTACATATAATGACCATTCTGTGGTACGGTACTCGGATTGGGCGAAATACCAAGAAAGTATTATTCCACCAGCTGCATTTCTTGATAAAGTACTAATAACATTAAATGATGAAATGCATAAAATAATGCAAGTTGTTTTATTTTATGTGTAATATACTTCGATCAGTAACAGTACTAATATAATTATGTTACAAAAAATAGTTACAAACAATAAAAATAATTTCAAAGACTCAAAAAAACTGCTGTTCTAATTCTTTATATAGAAGATTTGTACTTTCAAATGACATAGATTTCACGTCTGTACTGTCTGGGACTAAGGCCCATACAATTTTGGCCATCTCTTTTGTTTTTATGTATGGTAATGCACATCCCTATACTACGATATAGTTGGCGAATATCTTCGAAACGTTGAAATCAGTGCTAGGGATGGACGTCGCGCTTGCCCGACTTAATCACGAAGACAAAATGAGAAAATAAATCATCCAAAAAATTTTTAGTTGTTCCTTATTTTGGCTAATTGTTGTCATTTGTTTGGTTTCTGATGGTGTTAATGCTGTTAGCCTTTTGGCTTTTACAGCTTCATAGGTCTCAGGGCCGCGGGCTGTATAAAGATGCATTTAATGATTCCCCATCTATGACAGTATATAGAGCACGTGGTTGACTATCTAACGGCCGTCTGTGCAGAGGTTGGTGGGCCCCGACTTTGACGGCTAACTCGTATTGTTCGATGTTCTGTGCGGTGAGAACCGCCCAGGGACTCGGGTTTGCGGTGTGTACGCGGTGTGGTAAGGAGTGCGGCGCGCCCGTCTGCGGACTTGCTGTGTCCTATCGGTTGTCCTAACGGTGTTTGTGGCACTATACTAGAATTATTTGTCCATGCAGTTTGGGTCATAAATCATCGGAGTATTTCGCTCTCTCTCCCACTCACGGGCCTTAGAGATGAGCATAGTGATGCTTATTATTGTTGTCGATAAGTGTTATCGATAGTGTATTTAGTTTTGTCAATATGTGGGTTAGTGACAAAATAACTTTACTATTGGCGAATGTGTAGTGTCTGTGTGTGAATAAGCCGGCGACATTTGGGCCATCGGAATCTACCAGACCTGGGGGTTCAATTAAATGTTACGGGGTGTCCGGAGACTTTACTTAACGTTTGGAGTCGAAGCGTAGGTGGCTGCATTTACCACCAGCGGGCAGGGTAGCGCTGAGACATTTCCTTGAAATATTTAGAAGATCGTCGAAAATTGACAATATCTGTGCAAGTTTGAGTTTCACTGGTACCACCACCAAGCCCCGATGGCTATGAGAATTAATATATTTTGGACGAACTGGATGTCATACAAATGATTATGTGTCGCGTGCGCGAAGGCTATCCTTGTGTAGGACATGATAGATCTTACGTAAGCTTTGTAAAGGATCTAGGAAAGCTTGTGTCTTATGGAAAGTTTGCTCTTGCTGTTAACTAGTGGGTGGAGGCGACTAGTGACTACGTACAGTACTAGTGAATAGTGAGGGATTTCAGACAGTGCGAATACGTTTTGCGCGCATGGTCGAATGTGACCCCAAGGTATTTTGGAGGTTTCTTACCACGGGATCTGGTGGCGGAACAGGGTGATCGTGTTCAGATAATTTTTTGGATTTAGGTTCCGACGATTGAGGGAAGGTTTCCTGTAAAAGTATATTGCTACGCTCTGGGTACACGTCGAGTCTGCATAAGCAGAAAAACATTCGCCTAAACAATTAGCGGCTCTATGGAGCATCGTTGTGAGGAATTTCTTGTTGAAATGGGCGACGTAAAGGGCCTTGTGATCAAATAAAGCAGTGTTGACAACTGGGTCCTTCAGGATGTCACTCGTATTGAGTGTGAAAATGAGGGGAGAGAGAACGGAACCCTGAGGAACTCTAGGCTTGGGGGGGGGGGGGTTGGAGAGCGAGTTCCCTCTATACGAAAACGGAAATGATAATTTGTTTGCAATTTTAAATTAACAAATGTATACCCATAATATATTGTTTTATACACACTTTTTGTGTTTCTCTAAATTTTTCCTTAAGTATAGGTAGTCTGAATATAAAACTACGGTTTAAGTCAACTAAATTGTCACAAAATCAAAAATAAATAGATTAAAGAATAACTAGAACAAAGAATTAGTTTTTTTTTTAAATTAAAGTGAATCTTCTTTATAGACGAAGACAGGACAATGGCCAAAATGGATCCACCTATTTTAAAATTAACGAAGTATCATGCCTGTGCAAACTTAAACAAATAAAGTACCTATAATATATTTTTTTATAGTAAAGGGTGACAAACTAGCTCACAGTCCACCTGATGGTAAGTTGTTGCTGCGGCCCATAGACATCTACATCTATCATCGATTACAAATCATAATGCAGATGCGTTTTCACACGTGAGGACTAAGATGGAATGCCTCGTTTTCAGTAAAAAGGATCTCCGGTTCTCTACACTCACCATACGAAATACAGCAGCATTAAGGTGAATCCCTGACCAAAATGTTGCGAAAGTGCGTTTTTCAGACTCTATTATCTCATTAGTTATGAAAAATAAACTACATCTAAAAGTACATTATTAATGTTTCGATATCTTATCATCACATTCCACGTTCTAATCCTATACTATTAAACGAGCAATTCTTGTATATAAATATATATATATATATATATAATCGGGATCTCGGAAACGGCTCCAACGATTTTCATAAAATTTAGTGTCCAGGGAGTTTCGGGGATAATAAATCGATCTAGCTAGGATTTATTTTTAGAAAATGTCTTTTTGTCCGTGTTTTTAGGCAATGAAAAACTGCTACAATATCGTTAGAATAAGAAGGTAAATTTTGACGATTGTTAGTGATTATAAATAGCTTAATTGGTATAATGGTCGGTCACAGAATCTTGAAACTCCGGTTCGAGCCCAGACCGACCGACTTTTTTAAATTTTTTTTTATGTTTTTTCTTTTTTGATAAAATCTATTTTTTCGAGCCCTTTTTTAGTATTTTTTAAAAACACGAAAATTTAAATTAAAATAATTGCACTCATGATTTTTTATTCAAATAACCAGTTCCGTTTTTTCTGTTATGTCGCTAAGATCAAAAAATATTATTTATGTTTCATCAGTATGTAATTTGTATCTAAATATAATTTCCAAAACACATGAATTAAAAAAATCGAGCGAAAAATACCGAGCAAAGCTCGGTCAACCAGGTACTTTATTTTTATGTGCTATAAATACATTTAAAACCAACTTTTAAAAAAATTACTAAAATTCTTAAAATTCTTGATTACATGCATCTGTTGCTAAACGCAACGCTCTAATCATTTGAGGATAACACTAATGGATAGATAATTAAAAAATCTATATTCTCCACGTTTTATTTAAATTTTTAAGTTCGTTTTTTCTCTTTTAATTGAAATAATTCCGAAAATTGTGTGACTTCTACGATGAAGGGGCGTGCGCAGAGTGCAGGCGGTATTACGCTGTATGCGTTCTTAGGAGGTGGCCGCGTCGCTGGTCGCCGCGTTCCGTATTTCGCCGCAAACATAATATTATTTGAGTACCTATCAACCGATGCGCTTACGTCACGGTATATTGTAACTCGGCCGTATCTTAGAAATAAATCTTACAGCCGTGCGGTACGTAAACATGCGATAGGGCTGCCTGCCTCCAGCATTTTTACATTTGCCCATTGATTTATGTGTTTTATAACTCAATGCATTTTCCTACTTTGTGTTTCCATTTAGTTTTATAATTGTACTTAAATATACTTTTTTATATAAACAAATATATAATAGGTACTTTGTGAATTGAATAGGAAGTGTTCAATAAAAATGCGTGTCGTTTTTGATTGGTAGATTTAATTAAAAAACCATGTTTATGTTTGAATAACAAATCGGTCTTATAAATTTGCGGCCGAAAAATATTTGCGCCTCGGCTGAGACGTACGAAATGCGTTATTATTAAAATTTTAAATATAAAAAATCCGCATTATAATATAAAGCTTAATTAAAAATTGTTTTGGGAAACATGGACAAGTTGGAGTAAAGTATATGTTTTACTTGGTTATAGATACCTGCAGCTACTTTACAATTTATATGTTTGGTTTTAAATGAAGTTTGGATTTATTATTTTTTTATTTCTATTCTATTTTCTGAAAGGGTCCTAGGAAAGGAATTATCCACCGCGTTGCCCCACTGCGTGATGGCGAACTTTGCATGTCTTCGAAATATTTTTTTTCTTATTTCTCAGACATGCAGGTTTCCTCACAATGTTTTCCTCCCCCACTGAGCACGTGGTAAATCAACACTTAAAATTGCAATTACAGTATCATTGGTGCCGGCGGGGATCGAACCCGGTTTGCTCGCGCACTGTGAAAATTTTAGCGGGCGCTAACCATCTGAGCTACCACGGCTCCTCTCCTCTCGAGCTAGAGACTTTATTTTATTTATCGTCAGGCCTGTTGGTCTAGTGGTTAGTGACCCTGACTGCTATGCCGCAGGTCGTGGGTTCGATTCCCACCCAGAAAAATGTTTGTGTGATGAGCACGATCATTTGTTCTGTGTCTGGGTGTAATTTATCTATAATATTTATGTATTTAGAAATATATAAGTATGTTTATCAGTTGTCTAGTACCCATAACACAAGCTCTGCTTAGCTTGGGACTAGATGGCGTTGTGTGATAGTTGTGGAATGTTATTATTATTATATTATTATTGTTGGGGTATCTGTATAGTTTTCTCATCTGGTTGGTTTTTATAAATATATAATTATAAATGAAAATGAAAAGATAAATATACATAAATATCAATGAAATAATATTAATACAAAAAATACACAAATAAATAAAGATCCAACCAGATGGAAGCCCTCGGCAGAGGAGACCGAACGGCCGAGGGTTAGGAGGAAATAATATTATTATTGTGTGGGGTATCTATATAGTTTTCTCATCTGGTTGGGATGTATAAATATATAATTATAAATGAAAATGAAAAGATAAATATACATAAATATCAATAAAATAAAATAAATACAAAAATACATAAATAAATAAAAGCCCAACCAGATGGAAGCCCTCGGAAGGGGAGATCAAAGGGCCAAGGGTTAGGGGGAAAGGTAAAGAAACCGGCGGACGATGCGGGCAGTATCAAGGAGCACTGCCTTCTGCATTTGAGCCCGGAGCGGTCCGTCACGGAGTCCCAGTCGCCTCAGATGACCAGAGAGGCTAACTGGGATTAGCCCGTTCGCAGAGACGACTACAGGAATAATTTCGGTCGGCAGACCACCCCACATGTCGGTCACCTCGTGAGCCAGGTCCAGATATGTATTTTGATTGCCTATCTGTTTCGGCTTTCACGAGGTTCTCGTCATACGGGATGGTAATATCGACCAAAAATATCCTTGACTGTGCTCGGTCCATCAGCACAATATCAGGCTTATTCGCAGGAATAGTCCTGTCTGTGATGATGGCCCGATCCCAGTAGAGCCTGGCGCAGTCATTTTCGAGCACGGCTTCCGGCAAGTACTTGTAATACGGCAATTTCCGGTCCACGAGACCGTATTTCAGAGCGAGCTCCTGGTGTAGAATTCTGGCTACTAGGTTGTGCCTGTGCAAGTACTCAGAGTTAGAAAGCGCCGAACAACCGGAGATAACATGCCTAAGTGACTCACCGGGATGGCAACAAGCTCGACAGACGTCGACGGTGCCATCCTTTAGGATGTATCTCCGATAGTTGTTGGTCTTTATAACCTGATCCTGTATTGCACAGACAAAACCCTCGGTTTCTCCGAAGAGGTCACCGAAACGTAGCCAGTTGAGGGAGGCGACTGTATCTATGAAGGGCTCATGAAGAGCCCTGTAGTACCTCCCGTGGAGCTCCTTCTCCTTCCATACGGTCTCCCGATCGGAAATGCTAAGCACTGCTGGGTCCTGCCGTTGCTCGTGGGTTAAGGATAGAGGGGTAAGCCCTTTATCACTAGAAATGACGTCATTATAGAATAGATCATCCGACCTCGCCAGGAAGTAATATTATTATTTATCATATCGGATATATCGGATTTGATGAACCATATTAAATAAAAAATAGTCTCCTATGTTTCTCTCTATGTTTTGATCTCCTAAAACGAGTTTGAGTTGGTAACATCAAGGCAAACTTAGGGTAGGGTTGTCAATTATTATTTTGATAATAAAACTAGTGAAATTCCGCAGTTTTATATGCACAAACGTGAACGTAGTTAGAACATAATATAACCTTTATGCTTTACATAAATATCCTAAAAAACTTATTATTTTAATATTTTACTAAGTACCTATAAAATCAAAAAGTTTATTGCATTTTTATGTGTTGGTTACCATTAGGTTGCAGCTTATTTTATTTTATTATTATATTTTTATAGAATTTTATTATATATATAAAATACTTTTATATATATAATAAAATTCTATAAAAATATAATAATATTAATATAAAATAAATACAAAATAATAAATTATTTTGTATTTATTTTATTTTATTGATATTTATGTATATTTATCTTTTCATTTTAATTTATAATTTTTATATATTTAAATATTTATAGAACCGAACCAGATGAGAAAATTATACGGCTCCAACGATTTTAGCGACGAACGCTTGGATTTATTTTTAGAAAATGTCCTTTTGTCCATGTTTTCAGGCAATAAAAAAACTGCTACAATATAAGAAGGTAAATTTCGACAAATCACTAACGGTCGTTATAGCTCAGGTAGTATGTCGGTCGGGCGTGATATCGGAGTTCCGTGGTTCGCGTCTTGGCTTTGGTCCCGCTTTTTTTTCCTTTTTTTTTTTCAAGTTACCTTCTTTTGTGAGAAAATCTATTATTTCAAACCCTTTTTTTTAGTAAATTTTAAAAATACGAAAATTTTAATTTTGAAAATTTAAAAAAATATCTAGTTATGTACTAATGCTATATTTATTATTTTAATTATTACCTACCCAGTAGGTAAATATTAAAATAATAAATGTAACATTATAAACAGTAAATCTCCCTCAAACTCAATTTACTAATATTGTTCCTAAATAAGGAATAGCAGATAAAAGATTAGTAGGTAATAACTATTGCTCCTCAAAATTATATTTGACCTCAAGGTAAAACATATCCTAGAATTCAGTAGCTAAATAAAATAATAATACCTACTATTCAAGTATATTTTCAATATGTAAGTAAATGAAAATAACAAAAATGAAGCACCATTAGCATGTAAAGTTCGAATCCATAATTAATATTTCGACAAATGTTATAATTTACACTATAAAAAGCTAATTCAATATTAGCAGTATAGTATATAGTTAAAAATAATCAAAATAGTCATTTTTATTAATTAGATAATATATTAGAATACATAATTCTAATATAATGCAACTAATATACCGAATAAAGAAAATTAAAATACATTTATCATTGTACGCCGTGTCTATTTCCATAGAATAGTTCATTGACGTTGAAAAAATAATACTACGTTCGTAGCAGTAGGTGGCGTCTTGCAGATTTCTTACACGATATATTGTAGCGAGCGTCGACAGACCAAACGCTTAGGGTCGTTCGCAGGAGGTATCGCCTTAAGATACTATTTTACGCTAGTATTCTTTGAGAGCGTGGTCCTTCCCAGTGGTCAGTCGAGCCGACCCATTCGTGCTACAACTATACTACTAATATAACTGCAGCATGGCTCTACCACTCTAGAAACTACTACTGTAACTACTAATGTACTTACTAATACAAATAATATTCGGATACAATTGAGCGGTAACATTTACCCATAATGGGTACTTTTTGAATAATAATTTGGGTTATTTTCCATTTTTAGGTTAGCTTGTACATATACTACTATTTTTAAATATATCTTCCCCCACTTTTTAGACCAACTTCCCATCTACTTTTAACATTACCTTTTCTTGTAACGTTTCACTGTCTTGTCTACATTAGTAATAAAATAAAAGAAAAATGACATTCCGTAAAGAAGTTTCACTTCTTACGTGTGTACACAACTATACACGCACATTTTTTCTTTCTTATTTAATTGTCAATTTTTTATGAAAATGAAATGACAAACTTATAATCCACTTGATGTTAAGAGGCTACAGCAGACCATGGACTCCTGCAGACAACTTAACACAAAGAAGCTTACAGATGCGTTGTCACCTCTAAGTACTGAAATGGAATACTTTACAGCATGTAATTATATTTGCTATCTATACTCTTCAGCTATAGGTAAGAGGCAGTTATGCATACGGAATTCTACGCAAAAAATGAGTCCTTCTAAATAGTGTATTTTTTAAGAAGCGTTTCTTTTATTTAAGGTAACAGTACCCGGTTGACCGAGCTTTGCTCGGTATTTTTAGCTCGGTTTTTTTTAAATCGTGTGTTTTGGAAATTTTCTCAAAAAAGAAAGGAACATGAAAAAGAAATTAAAAAAAGTTGGTCGGTCGGTCTGGGCTCGAACCGGGGTTTTACGATTCTGTGACCGCCCTGTTCTGTGTAAGCTATTTATAATCATTGACAATCTGTCAAAATTTACCTTCTTATTCTAACGATATTGTAGCAGTTTTTCATTGCCTAAAAACACGGACAAAAAGACATTTTCTAAAAATAAATCCTAGCTAGATCGATTTATTATCCCCGAAACTCCCTGGACACTAAATTTTATGAAAATCGTTGGAGCCGTTTCCGAGATCCCGATTATATATATATATATATATATATATATATATATATATATATATATATATATATATATATATATATATATATATATATATATATATATATATATATATATATATATATATATATATATATATATATATATATATACAAGAATTGCTTGTTTAATAGTATAGGATATGTATGTTACTTATGTCGTGACTTAACAAACTGATAGCAGTATTTTTCGCAACACATTATTTAATAAAGTGTAAATAATTTTTAATTATTTCACATAGCTCAGTTTTAAATAAAACTTAAGGTACACTGTGACTTAAAACCATGTTTATTTACTCTCATGCGGTACTAATTAGGTATGTTTTACTTAAGTCATGCATAAAATTTACAATATTTTATAATTTTTTAACATTTATTAAAGTACACCAACTTCAAACGGTTCAATAATCAGCTACTTAAGTCCTTTGTATCGCAATGTACTATTACTTTGATGGTCGAAATATCATTTATTACATGATTTATGTGTAAAAAAAGAATTATTTGCTTCATTTTTTTAAATGGTCATTTGTTCTGCAAATCACTCAAAACGTTGAGAATGAAAAAATGTTCTCTGTTTTAAGTACTAAGAGTACATTATGTATATTAATTTCAAGAAAAAAGCCTACTCTTTTTATAAGGCCAGTAACGCATCTGAAATTCCCCTGGTGTTGCAGTTGTTCATCAGTGGCGGTAATCACTTGCCATCAGTACTCTACTGATATAAAATAAAAACTAATACACTGTATTAAAACAAAATATGCTGAAAACATCAAGTCATAATGTAGTTTACCAGTTGTAGTCCAAACAATCGAACTTAATTTAGTACTACCTGCCCAAGAACTAAGACAAAACACATTATTTAATGGAATATGTAGTTAAAAAAAACGTTATTTGGTCATAATATATATGGAGTGGGTACTTGCATTTGGGCAGTTTTTATTTTCGGTTATAAATTTTCTCTATTGGAAAATATTTATTTGACACATTGATCTAAAATAGATTTTAATAGATACAATAATAACTATTTAAAATATTTACGGAAATGCAACTTACACACACTCATAAACGACAAATCAAGTTTTTAAAATTTTGATTTCGAAGTCATCTTGATAACAGAGTAAACATTTAAGTGAAGGTAAAATCGTTATCTGGTTTTAGATACTAGAACAAATTATATAGCTTACCTAACCAAAAGTATATATTGCGTCATTATTTAAAGTCGAAATCTTTCTATATCCTCACAATATTTTTCTTAAACATTCATTGTCGTAAGTTTTAAATACAGTAAGAGGGGTGCTGTAAGAAACGACAACAGCAGTCGCGTCAGAACAAGGAGAGAGAAAATATTTTATTTATTTTATTTTTTATGTTATTGAAAACCAACAGCGTACACATCTTACGTACATAATATATTAAATTTACAAGAAACCAATAACAAGTTCTAACTAATTGAAACAGTAAGATTTTATTAAGGTAAGGTCCAATTTGATACTTAAAGCGATCTCAAGACATTGATATTTAAACAACTCGTTGCTTTGGCATATTTTATGCGTTACAAAATTGCTAAAATAATGCAGTTCCTGTTATCGGCTTTTGCTTCCGAGGTCAACAACCAACCAGCACGACACAACATTTATTCACTGTAGTAATTACGGCTATCAATATATTATGTCGAATGCCTTGCCTTATATTGTTCTATATGGGATAAATCAATTTTATCTAGCAAAAAGAGATATAGACAGGTACACCATGAAACATTTCATACGTTGTGAACTACTACCGAGTCATACATAACCAGGTTTTAAATTATAATTAATTGCAAATCTAGCAAGAAATTTATCCGTTCTTAAATAGCAGATGTCACTACGTAGTATATTATAATATCGATGACTTACAAAACTGTAATGATTCATTGCTACTGGTAGTAGGTGAGATTAAAGTCGTTCTACAGGCTAAGAGAAGTTTTATGCTCAAAATTTCTTTGCAATATAGAATTAGTAATAGAGATATATTTGAGTGTAACCAGCAGTTACCTTATAATATAATAATTAAATTCTGGAGTACTAATATCCAGCCATCAGGGCAAGGTGGGTCAATGCTCACTGAATAGAGTGACGACAACGACGTTAAACGAACTTCAGGCATTGCTTTCAAATACAATAAGAACACAAAAACGTCCAACGGTTTTTAAGATTTATCTGTAGGTTTTCAAATAATTATACTGTAATCAATCGCTCAATTCATAAAAAGTACACTGTAATATAATATTTTTGTGACAGCATCATCATCATTATCATTACAGCCCATTACAGGTCCAATGCTGAACATAGGCCTCCCCAGAGAAATGCTATAAAACACGGTCCCGAGCCACGTGCATCCATCAACTACCTGCAACTTTTACAGGTCGTCACTCCATCTCAAGAATGTTTCTTCTCCAACGGTTGTCGGTTTACCGAGCTATATGGACAGCTCATTGCCACTTCAGCTTACTGAACCGTTGCGCTATGATGATTACTCTGATTTTATTGCGGATATACCCACTACGAAGTTTATAGCATATATAGAGAAACTCCCTAGAATAGCCCTCTCCATAGCTCGCTGAGAGACTTTGAGCTTACTTATACGGCCAGCAGTGAAGAGCCTCGTCTCAGATCCATATGACATTACTGGCAACTCGCGCCGTTTGTTATTAAAAAACGATTAATAATCAAAGGTCACTTAAATATTTTATAAATTCAAAAATACGGAAAGTCTGATAAAATTTTGGTTGCCAATGAACCACTATACTTGAATTGAACTTGTAGTCTTACTTTTTATATTGAATAAACTACACACGAAACACTTAAAATGCAAATCGTATACATTAACATGGGACTAAAGAATGACAACAGTTTTTTGTTGAACGTGTAAATTTACTAATTTATTTTGGCCAACAAGGATCATAGCGTAATATAACATTCATTCAAGTTAATTATAATATTAAAATTTAAATCATCACTAAAATTAATATATTAACCATAAATATTCATAACGATATTTAAAATATAATTAATCTTTAAGGAGTAATGAAATAATAAACACCGATGTTACCGTAAGTTACAACAGACCCAACGTAATTTTATATGAACAAAACCGATAAAATTTACCTTAATAATCTAATAATAATAATTATTCCTTTATTGCACCCCATAACTTGTAAAAGATACACACAATTTAATTTAAAATTTAAATCTATGTAATTAAGAGTAGGTTATCACGTGATAGATAAATCCTGTAGCTATATTAGTATATATAGTACAGTTATAGCACGAATGTGTCGGCTCGGTCGGGGAACGACCATGCTCCCAAAATATCATCGTAAAATAGCAGCTCAACACTGCTGCATTTCATATTGTGAGTGTAGAGAATTGGAGATCCATTTCACTGGAAACAAAGCATTACATCTTAGTCCTTACATGTGACAACGCATCTGCGATTTGGTTCGTTCAAATCAAATGCAATTAAATCATTTATTTCGCTAATTCATGGGTACAGAGGGATGGCTAAAGAGTCAATATTTATTTCCACAGATTTTGCCTCTTTTATTTTTTTTTTTTATTTTATTTTAATAAGGATAACAACAGCGTATATCACTAAATACAATTTCAAATTTACTTCAAGTATGCCAATAACAGTTATCCACATATTAAATATAAAGGTAAGCTATTATTAAGATAAGAAATTAAACAAATTAAAACAACTTAATAAAATAACAGTAATATAATTAAGTAATTTTAGGTTAACTAACACTAAGATATTAGGTTTTTCTGACAAATTCATGTGTGATTTACTTTTCGAGTTAATTTTGTAATTCATTTATTTGTATCATGACAAAATATATTCTATATATCATTACATATATACATACAAGTATACGACATATATACATATATATACATATATATATATATATATACATACATACACATACATACACACACATACATATATATATACCTATATACACATATTGACATGCATATACACACACATATACATATACATATATACACATATATACATAATTTACTAAGATAAATTAAACAACAGAAGCTGTGTTTAATATGCATGTACGTACCTTGTTTCTAAAATCACTTTTACTACCTATAAAGGGATCAATGGTATTAAATGTTTTGTTATAACTAGATAGCAAACGTGTTGAGATACTATTTTTACCATAAAGTGTGGAATGACGAGGTATACTAAACAAAGTTTTCTTGGTGATTCTTGTACGTTTTCTTTGCACATTAAAAGTAACAGTATTCAGTAAATCCGGGCAGTCAATACCATCGCGTAAGATGTCGTATAGAAATCCCATATCTAACAGTTTACGTCTTTCTTCAAGCGTAAGAAGGTTATAGTGTCGGCAGTCATCTAAATATGATGAGCTTTCATGTTTAAATTTATAGTTCAGGTGTGAGATAAATTTACTTTGAATTCTTTCAATATTATTAATGTAAGTTTTAAAAAATGGTGACCAAACCTGGCATGCATACTCAAGAGTGGATCTTACATACGAGAAATAAACTATTTTAAAACTTAGTAATTCCGTAAATGGAAGACATGTACGCATGACAAATCCAAGATTACGGAATGATTTACTACATATACTATTGATATGATCTCGCATGGTCATAGCGACATCAAAGAGTACGCCTAAATCCCGAACAACTGTGACCCTCTTAATTAAAATTCCATTAAAATTATAGGGAAATACTATTGGGTTTAGTTTTCTGGTGAAAGATATACATTGACATTTGGATATACTTACATTAATGCCGTTAGCTACGTAATAGTTGTATAAAGAGGTAAGATCTTTTTGAATTGATTCACAGTCTTCAATAGTACGAACTTTGAGAAATATCTTTTTATCATCGGCGTAAAGTAAGTGATGGGAGTTACTTATAAATTTATGTATATCAAATATGTATGCGTTGTAGAAAAGAGGGCCAAGATGAGAGCCTTGAGGCACGCCAGATGGAATAGTTATAAAATCTGACCTGTAACCTCCAAGAACAACTGCCTGAGATCGATTAGTCAGATAAGATTTGACCCATCTAAGCAAATCCCCATGAATTCCGAGCGCCTGGAGCTTTTGTAGCAATACAACATGATTTACACGGTCAAAAGCTTTTTCGAAATCTGTGTATATAACGTCAACCTGACCACCATTTTCCATATTATTAAGAACGTACTCAGTAAAGCAGGCAAGATTAGATATTGTAGAGCGTCTTTTCAAAAAACCATGTTGTGAATTAGGTATACCTTTTATAATAATTGGATAAATTTTATCAAATACTAGTTTTTCAAAAATTTTCGCAACAGTGCTAAGGATCGAAATTGGACGGTAATTATCTATTTTAGTTTTGGTTCCTTTTTTATGAACAGGAATTATATGCGCCCTTTTCCATGAGAATGGGAAAACAGAATTTTGTAAAGAAAGTTTAAAAAGTACAGAGATTGGATAACTTAAACTGTCGGCGCAAGACTTCAAGAACACAGGAGGCACTCCATCATAACCAGCACCCTTGTTAGAATCCAGGCTTTTAAGATACTTGAGGACAGCTTCGCGGGATACATTTATGCTAGAAATCTGGTCTACACTGATATTAGTATAATTTTGAAACTCACTTGATGGTAAAGCAGAAGCAGAAAATACGCTTTTGAAATAGCTGTTAAATGCTGAGCAAATGTCCTGCCCATGACAGTAATATTTATCGTCAAGAGAGATGACAGTAATATTTATCGTCTTGTGGCATGCGAAAAAATTCTTTAATTTCTTTAAAATAAATATTTTCAAAACAAATGAAAAAAATTAAAAAAATAAAATTAGAAGTAAACACTGTAATGGTTATATGTATGTTTTGAGTAAAAGCTAACAAAATTAGAAAAAAAAATTTTTTATGCATTTGAGAAGAATCACGCAAAATACTGGATCTATAGTAATTTACACACTTAAGCAAAATCAATGAAAAATAAAATCGAAATTTATGGGTAAATAATTCAATGATATTATAAAAGGCAGTATTTATTAGCCACTGCTTGAAACTTTTTTTTATTCGCCTCATTGGCTGTTCACGAATATTTTTAGGAATATTAGTATAGACCCAGATACACATTATGAGACAGTACCTGTGGAATAATGTAGTTCTACAAGATGGCATGAGTAGACGTGTTGGATCTCTTTTTGCTACAGATTTATATATATATATATATATATATATATATATATATATATATATATATATATATATATATATATGAGAATACTTTTTTCCTTAAGCGTGACCCCCTTTCAAGAGGGCCTACATTACACAGTGCACGAATACATTTCTTCTGATTTAGGAAGTTTTTGTTTGCGTCACTTGTGTTGCCCCACAAGAGTAGTCCATATCTTAAGACGGATTCAACATGCCCGTAGTAAGCAACACGTGCTGCTTGTGGACCTGCTACATTTTGAAGTTTACGTAGTGCATAAACAAATTGATAAATTTTTTGGCATACTTTTTACGTGTAATTTCCAATTTACATGCTGATCAATAGTAACACCTAGGAATTGTGTATCTACTCTACTTGTACCTCTACCAATCTTTCACCCTCATATCTTAATTAGAATTTTTGGGGTTTTGTTTTATAATTTCCAAATTGAATGTATTAAGTACTGTTAGTGTTGACTCGTAAATTATTATCTTCTAGCCATGATATAACTGACTCTGTATTGGAATTTATTTCTTATTCATATATCTGTGACTTATTAGTGTAGGCTATAACAATTGATATTTCATCAGCAAATAGTATTGACTGCTGATTTGTTATACTCGGTAAGTCATTTATATATAGAATGAACAACAAAGGCCCTAAGACATTCCCTTGAGGTACTCCATAGTCATTTTGTAGATAAGGAGATATGTAATATGTTAACTCCAGATTATTATTAATACGTGATACTTCAACACTTTGTTTCCGATTTGGCAAATAACTTGCGATCCATTCCAAAGCCGGTCCTCTGATTCCTAGTTTTTCACATTTGTACAACAACTTGCTGTGTTCTACACAGTCAAAATCTTTAAACATATCAAAAAAGATGCCTACTCTTGGTACTCTATTATTAATATATTCAGTTATTCGATATATCAGTGAAAAGCTAGCAAGTGTAGTAGATTTATGCTTTTGAAAGCCATTTTGTTCGTTTCTGAGTATAGTACCCGGTTGACCGAGCTTTGCTCGGTAATTTTCGCTCGGTTTTTTTTTGATTCGTGTCTTTTGGAAATAATATTTAGATACAAATTACATACTGATGAAATACGAATAATATTTTTTTGATCGTAGCGACATAATAGAAAAAACTGAACTGGTTATTTGATTAAAAAATCATGAGTGCAATTAGTTTAATTTAAATTTTCGTGTGTTTAAAAAATACTAAAAAAAGGGCTCGAAAAAATAGATTTTCTCAAAAAAGAACTTGAAAAAAAATTTAAAAAAAGTCGGTCGGTCGGTCTGGGCTCGAACCATGGTATTACGATTTTGCGACCGCCCAATATACCATTAAGCTATTTGTAATCATTAATAAGCCGTCAAAATTTACCTTCTTATTCTAACGATATTATAGCAGTTTTTCATTGCCTAAAAACACGGACAAAAAGACATTTTCTAAAAATAAATCCTAGCTAGATCGATTTATTGCCCCCGAAACTCCCTGCACACAAAATTTTATGAAAATCGTTGGAGCCGTTTCCGAGATCCCGATTATATACATATATATTTATATACAAGAATTGCTCGTTTAATAGTATAGGAATAGGATATAGGATTATATTTTGCTACTAATAAGTAATTCGACTATGGATGGCTTTTTCAAATATTTTGGGTAGAATGGGTATCAACGTAAACGGCCTTTAGTTATGAATCTCATCACGGTCGTCGTTTTAAAATAAGGGTTTGACTATGGATGTTTTTAATTTATCTGGAAATCTTCCATGTACGAAAGAAAGGTTTATTAAATATGTCAGAATTGGTGCAATTTCTCTCACACGTGATTTGATCGTTATCGAGGATATATGCAAATGTCTATGATCCACAGCAACCGTTTACCATCAGGTGAACTTTAAGCTTTTTTGTCACTCTAAGCTTATAAAAGAAAGGTAGTAAATTTAAAAAAAATATTACTTCATATATTTGAGGTGCCTGACCGAGGTACTGAACACACACCCAGTGCCTCAAAAAAGCACACCTGCGTTTCTCGCTAATTACTTTAAGAAAATAAAAACACCTCTACGGCAGTTGTTAGGCATATGACTATCATTTATACATATACGGTGGTGCTCTTTGTATCTGGGTTGGGTTCACATCTGATTGAAAGACTGCCTTACTTTGATGTTTTATTTATTTACATAATTGAAAAAAAAGTATTTCGGTAACTTGAGTAACATGTACGCTCCACAGATCAAAGCCTTGCTGATCATAAAATCGCTGATGATACCAAATACTTACTTCAATCTCTGTAGTTAGGACGGTCCGACAAGTGGTGGTACTCACGGAGGGCTTTTATCCGAGCCATTAAGCCAATAATTCGATCTGTGGATTGCATTTATTACACGTAGACATGAGCAACTTCGGTAGATAATTATACTTATGCACTACCAAGGGACGATGCGTAACTTTTGCTGTTTCACCAGTTATTTTGCTGTGGATAGTACTGTTACGATCCTGTCGCCAACTTTCCGCTACTCTTACCACAACGGCGTTAATGTGTATAGAGACGTGTCCTTCCCTCAGATTTTTAAATTGTAAGAGAGCAAAGACTGTATCGGTCTGTATTTGTATATACATATTGTGAGCTCCTTTTAACTGGGAATGGATTGTTAATTTATAAGGAATAACCTGATGTGTCCGAATGGAATAGGCACAAAATGTTCATTACAATACAATACAATAACTTTATTTCAGGCATCAAGGACTTAATAATTAAGAAAATTGGCCCATAGCAATATATAGCTTAACCTAAAAATATAAATATAACACTATTTAGGGAACTTTCTTCTTTGGCGCGTCCATGTACCCCAGAGGGCCAGAAATCGTGAGCAAGAAATGTCTCTTTGTATTTTGCAGGAACCTGGAGTACGTAGGATTTGAAGTTCGTGGCCTCTTAGACTCGATTTTTCATTGCTTTACCCATTTTGAACCTTTTTTGTGAAAAACTGGTTTTCATAATTACATTAGATGTTAGATATTATTTTGTATGCCAAGAGTTTATGCTTCAATATTCGATTTTACAAAAGACGCCAACTACGACTGAGTTAGTAAATAAACAAATTGTAGTAAAGGTAGTATTTATAATATTCACGCTAATAAACTAATTATAAAAACGGCATATTTAGGTACCTCTAGAAATATCCTTTGGAAAGAATAAAATGAATTTGCCTGGCCACTTTTTTTTTCAAGTTTAGTATTTGATGATATACTAAACTTGAAAAAAAATGTGTTAGCATAGACCTTAAAGGAGGGAAACATGTTTGTTTTTATTCCATTTTTTTATTTTATTTGTTCCAATTCGCTGGGATTCTTTTAAAGTATAATATGCTATATATGTTAGCGATTGTCGTTTTTAAATTTATGGAAAGTATGTGCGTAAGTATAAAAGTTGATAATATTTTTGTTTCTTAAAATTGGAATGATATCGAAGAAATAACATTCATTCTGAATTTTTAATTTATTTTATCAGAAACTCTTTAATAGACATTTTTACGTTGGGACTGATTGGAAATAACGATGAGAACACATTTTAAGGGTTTCTTGTATGACAACAGAAATCTAAAACCATAAAAAACTTATAGTGAATCGAGTAATTTGTACTAGTTACTAAGGTACTAAACGACATTTTTGATGTCGATTTGGGTATATATTAAGTATTAGATCGATCAAAATAAATTTAATGTAACCCTTCATACATTACATATAATTGTCGCTTACCAATTTAAATAAATATTACATTTATATCCATTAGTCCAGGTCTTTGCCCTCGAATGTATATTGCATTAAATTAGTTTGAAGGTGGTCAATGTGCAGATAGAAAATAAATAATAAAAGGAAGTACAGATAAAAATAACGTTTATTTTGGTATTTAACAAACAATTATCTATCACAAAAAATAACAAGACGTCGGTTTATATTACTTAGTCAATATCTTATATTACTACACACACAATACAACATTGTGAAATATCTATATTTTAATATCACGATAGCAAATTGAAACTTCTAATATTATAAACGATTTGACGATGTTCTCGTTTCCATATATTTAAAATTAATTCGCCTTTTTCTTACTATTTCAGCGTAATTAAATGCAGATAGTTTAGGAGTTCTGGTTCTTTTTGTGCTATTGAAATCTACATGGAAAAGTCCAAATTTAACTCTGAAACAAAAACGAAATAAGTGAGTAAGTAACTTCCAAAAAATAAGAAGGAAAATGAAGACGAAGGATCCTTATTTGCAATGGTTGCTTTAGTGATACAAAAAATGTAAATGAATCCTGATCAATGAATAATGATCCTACAAAATGGCATGAAATTTATTAAATTAACTAATATTCGAAATAATAATTAAAACGTACGTATATCACACACAAAATTTGAACCACAAACTTAGGTATATTACGAAAAATAATAGAACAAATTATTTGAATTTATTCCGTTATAGCCGATAAAAAGTCCAGTGTTGAACATAGGCCCCGTAGATTGCCTTATAAATATGCCTTAGATATTTTTCATTGTTGTCACGCTCTCCTGTTTTTGTTATTAATTTTTTACCTGGTTTGTTACCTTCTGTTTTCTCTTACGACACCCATGGAGGTTTTGTTCAAATATGGGGCGATAGATATTCTTATACCGGTATTACACTGTTACATCAATTAAAAATTGTGAATACATTAAATTTTTTGATTAATGTTATAAACATGAGTACTTTATTATGTAAACATGACAGGTTTTGGTGAGGTCCGTTGTATTAAAATAATATACTCGACTAGTAAAGTACATAAGTGTGAGACGTTAAAAGACCATATTACAAGTACAATATTAATAAATTACAGACGGCGTTCAACTATTTACTTTTTTATATGTAAAATTAGTGAGTGCGTAATTATTGTTTGTATAGATCTTCGATCACTAAGTTTTTTATTAGCGATCGATGGTATAGATCCTTGATTTGTTAAGTATAAAGTAAACACAAAACTTTATATTAGATAAACAAAAATTGTATAATTTAATAATATTAGAACTTTAAATGGTTTACACTAATTGAGATTTTAAAAATTCATCAATAAACAACACGATGTTAAAGTCCTTTCATAATCATTCGTAACAGTTTTTTTTGTAATTTTTAGACAGGATTTCATATTGTGTTGATTTAACTAACTTGATGGTTTGACCTTGTTTTTAATATTGATACTATCAGACTAACATTATAACTAGTAGAATTTAAATTCTTATTACTGCACGTTTTAAAATGTATATTATAGAATTAATTTCAAATAAACAAACGCAGATACTACTAGAACTTGTTTTGTCCACAATAAGGTATTTAGAGCAAAATGCTGCTTTGAATAAATTTTATATTCATGATAAAGCGTAATTATACGAAAACCTAACTAACCTCGAGTTTTGAGAGCTCTTAATTCAATTACTATTTGAACATTTATATCAAAGCGATAAGAATAATCTCGTTCATTTATTACTATTATACTATAGCAAATATAAATAAATATAATTAATTCACTTATACGCGCATTATATGTATTTAAGGACAGCAAAAACATGAGCATACTATCTATTGTAGATTCAAGTGATGAGGTGTATTCGTGATATAAAATTAATAATACGGCATTAAATAACTACTGCAGTAAAATAGTTGTAAGTTAAAGTTAAATTTACCAGCCCATATACGTCTCACTATTGGGCACAGACCTCCTCTGGCCTGAGAATGTTTTAGGGCAAGGCAGCGCTGCGTCAAAAACGTGTTGGCGAACTTCACAAGTCTTCGAAATATTTTTTTTTCTTATTTATCAGACATTTATTATCTTATCATATTTATATATTTGTTCTTATTTCTCAGGCAATTAACAATTTCCGAAAGAATCCCGGTTGCTCGCAGACTGTGAGATATTTGCGTATGATATTTGCGTTGCAGTATACTTTATCTTTAAGCAATCTGGCATGCCACACAAATTTTTGCGCACATATATATTTGTGGATCGTAATATTGTTACAGTTAAACACTGCAATTTACATTATCTACGTGCCATTACGATGTACATCTGTAATCAACACCATTTCTGTTTGTTCATTAATCGTTTCAATTAATGTGAAACGATTATAATTAAATATCAAAATTTAATAACAAAATTAACGATATTAAATACGCTTCTGTTTGAAGAAGCAAGTATTATATCAATCCTGCGTTTGTATGGAATCGGCCTATATAACAATGTGGTGCTTTATTTTAATTCTTTCATTCAGGGAATGTTTTTCTTATTGCGTTGGAGCAATAACCAATTTTATCACATATATGCGAGATCATGTCTGAATCAATTTAATAAAAAATGTAGCTACAGTGCAAACGATTAGAAGCACGTTAATATGTCTATAGCGAAATAAAAGTATTGTAAGTACAATTTAGCTAAGCTTTGCTATTATTCTCTATTGCTATTATATTCTATTATTTCTATTTTTGAGATTTTTTTATTCAAATAAAATCCCAAAAGCTTTGAACTTATAAAATTAATTAATAAAAAGGTGACAAAACCAACTGCAAAATTCACGTAGCAAAGCCATGCTGCAGCTCTCCATATTAGGGTTGTAATACGATTGGGTCGGCTCAATTCTCTCAATACCAGCGTAAAATAGCAGCTCTTTGGTGCGTGTAGAGAATTTTTATAGCTTAAAGCTTTATATATATTGAAAAATAGGCATATTGTCATAGTCCACAGGAGTGACAACACATCTGCAATGCGATTCTTAATCGTTTAGAGATGTAGATGATTACGGAAAACAGCATCCAGTTAACATCAGGTGGTCTATAAAATTTATATATATATATATATATATATATATATATATATATATATATATATATATATATATATATATATATATATACGTGGTAATTACTTACGTGTATCCATCCTTCCACTCAAAGTCGTCCATTAGTGTCCACGCAAAATATCCTTGAATATTACAGCCGTCTTCATGAATCGCAAGTAACAATTGGTAAAGATAATTATTGTAGTATGAAACACGAGCATAGTCGTTTATCTCTTCGAAGTCTGACATGCCGTTTTCAGTGACTATTATTGGAATTTTCGTTCCGTAATTCTTTGTAATCCAATTGAGAAGTCCCCGAAAACCTGGTGGGTAAACCTAAAACAGTATTCGTATTTTAATATCTTATTTAGCAACTTGCAGACATTTTACAGCTGAACTTGTTCTTGTAGATTGGTCGAAGGAATAAGTACAATCCTTATGCCTGTCACGCAGATGTATGATTGCAATACCAATCAGCTAGCAAGGAGAAGAGTAAATTGGATCTTCTTACTAAGTCACAAGATCTTTCCGAGCTATGGCTGCATCACCGTTAACAGTGCAATTGATTACGTAGTAGAGCCATATTGAAGTTATATTAGCAGTATAGTGGTAGTACGAATGGATAGGCTCGACCGGGGAAGGACCACCTTCTCTCAGAATACCAGCGTAAAATGGCATTTTCACTCTGCTGTGTTTCGTAGAGAACCGGGGACCCTTGTATATAGTATAATAGCTCATAGCACAAAATTATCGCGCACCATACATTGTTATGGACACGTTCAGACTGCACTGTACTACATATTATTTGACTTTGTATGGTGCGCGATATTGTTGTGCCATGAGCTATATACTATATGCTTTATATTATAGCGTAGTCTGAAATCTATTTAACTCAGATACAAGGTATATCTTTTATATCCGCATATGTCAGAGGTCTTTACCTCTTAATTAATAGTCCGTCGTAGTTACCTAGATCAGGATTAATAAACATAAAACAAGCACATAGCTCGGCGCAATAATTATATTGCACGACTATTTTCCGACATGCAGATTTATGAAGGCCTTTTAAGATGTAGAGATATTTATAAATTATACATGCAATTATTCTAAATTAACAATACTGAAAAGTATACGTTAAATATATTAAAAGCGGAACTTATGGCCACGCGTTTAATATTTTGAATTTTTACCTAGAATAGACTAGAGAGTTAACATACCTACCATTCGGACTCACAAGTCTATATAAGTAGCTTTTTGAAATTTACTGATTAATTAATTAATTAAACACGCAATAAAGCTTTTTTTTAATGCCATCATAAAAGATATTGGAAATAATGTATGCCATCGGGTTTTTCAACGAAATAATAATTATTTTATTTTATTGTAATTTATACCATCGCGGTTCCCCGGTTTTTTGGCTCTAGGAAATCGAAAAATTATCCGACTTCGATGATTTTTTAAATCTTCGTTTTTACAGCGGATTTACGAAAAATTATAGAAATAAAAAAATTAAACTTATATTGGTTTCAGGGCTTTAAACGTTCATGAAAATGCACTCATTTACGTATAATTATTGATAAATTAGAAGAAATTAGAAGCAAGAGACAGAGAGTAAAGCAAACAAAAAATAAACCAGTCAGAAGTAGAAGCCCGACCACGCCATTTCCTTCTAACCTAATATGTCCGAGTCGGGATGCCCAAGTCCCGAGCTCACTTTGTTCGATCTTACACTAATAATATTAAAATCGACGCGATTTTTTAAAATAATTATAGGAATTACATTACTCTACCAACCAAACTAATGTTTAACGTGACGTCACAAATCGCTTTATGCTGTTACTCTCATAGTGCGATGGGACGGCATTCCGATGCGACCAGAGGGAGATCGGAAGCAGGATCAACGACTAAGTGTGCTTTTTGAGTAAGAGTTTCTTGATAGTAAAATTCCATCACTTGCTACAATCCGACCCGGGACTTAAGCGCAGAACTAGACGATAAGCAGTCGATATGTTGCTATGTCAATTTATGTAACTATTCTGGCCATAAACACTGTTACATAAAAAATTTTCTTTTTTGAACTTTTGAACTATTTTGAATTTGGAACGCGTTCATTATTTTTAAAAGTTCTTTCGATTTCACGCCATTTCTTATACGTTTTCGTGTTCATTATTAAATTACAATATGAAATGGGGTGTTAAAAAAAATAGGACTGTGGTGATCGCCTTGCACAAAGTGGGTATGGAGCCGTCGGTCATATTCCAGACACTTCAAAAGCTTGTTATCAGCCGTATGTTCATATATCGCACTATCAACAGATACAAAAGCACTTCCTTTATCGAACACCATAAAATATCGGGGCGGCCATGTGCTGTTAGAACTACAAAGACTGTTAAAGCCAGGATTCGTCGAAATCCCATAAGGAAGCAAAAAATCCTATCGCGAGAAATGAAGATTCCCGCTAGGACTCTGTCGCGTATTATTAAACAAGACCTAAATCAATCTTTATAATTAAAGAGAGTGGATCGATCAAAACGCCTTCCGTCGCGGGCACAGAAATATTCTCTTTACGGAGGAAAAAATTTTCACGATTGAAGAGCACTACAATAAGCAAAATCATAAAGTGTACGCTCATAGTTCTAGAAAAGCTGCTCAAGTGGTCGGAAAGGTAAAACGTGATCATCATCCTGCGTCAGTGATAGTTTGGTGGGGCGTGTCTTATCAAGGTATCACAAAGCTACATTTTGTGAAAAAGGAGTGAAAACTTCAACTTCAAAGTGTATCAAGAGACAGTCTTGGATCGTGTTGTGAAACCTCTCAGCAATTCACTTTTTGACTTTGCAGCTGGTCACAAGGCATGAACTACCTAAGCCTGGCTTGAAACCAACGTTCCGGACTTTATAAGAGCTAAAGACTGGCCCTCAACTGGCCCAGACCACAATCCTTTAGACTACAAATTATGATCAGTTTTAGAGGACATGGCTTGATCTAAATGACACGGCAACTTTGAGTCTCTTGAAAATCTCTAGAGCACGCAGTGGCAAATTTTCCATGGAAACAGTGCGTAAATCCATATGTTCGTGGCCAGACAGATTAAAGGCCTGTATAAAAGCCAAAGTTGGCCACTTTGAATAGAATATTGTTTTTATTTTTTGCTGAAACTTTAACAAATATGTACATATAAGTTTTAGTAATATTACATTATTTCATTAAAAAAATGCGTTTTCATTTGAAACAGAACTTATCGCCGGACTGGGTACATATATGATCCTACTTTTGACTTCACTATAGTTCGGTAAAATAATCGAAGACGTAGCTTTTCTTTATAATTTTTTTATATATTATTATAAAGTATGTAAAAAACAGTTAAATTAGGTAAACGTACTTACAGGTCCGCTACATTTTTTTAAATTTTTAATTTAACCGATAATAACATGATCTGTTTTTAACGTAGTAAATTTTATAATTCAAAAAGCTTATGTTTTTATTTGTATATATGACTTCATGTACATGTATGATGGTCTTACTAACCGACAACCAATAAACTCCTGGTATAGGCCATTTTGGATTTTGTTCTACTAAAACGCCTGTGTCATGATCCCACGAAGGAACAGGATAGTCTATATCCATTGGCATATCAGACATGAGGTAACTTGTATAATGATTTATTCCAAAGAAATCTGAGCTACCACGCAATAAGTCAATCTGTGAAGAGAAAGTAAAGGCACACATTAATTTTTTGTCATGTAAACATAGTTAATAGTCACTCTAGTAACAAAGTCGTTAACCCGATGGTTAGGACAGAATTAAGATAACATTTAATTTTAATTTTATATTTTTATTTTAACTGGTGCGTAGAATACATATTATTATTATTTAAACAGTATTTGAGCATTATATTATACTTATTTTTCTATTATATGGGCCAAATTTTTAATCGTTTGATAAAAGGTATCCACCAAATAAATTATAACCTAACTCAAATATAAAAGTGTAAACAATTGAACTGTTTTATTCATACAAGAATATTTTTAAATCGGTTACGTTGTAGAGTAACTTTTATCTTACGATTTAACGGCCTTAATGTATTAAGTATATTGCAAATGTTACTTTACAATTATTACCTATTTAATGCACCTATCACATTATCTCATTGGGTCCAGAGTTTACTGGAAGAGAATGCGAAAAGGTATTATGTTTACTTACTGAAAATCTTTTGTAGTGATATATATCACAATTTGGGCGTCTTCAAGGCAAGAATGAATAGACTTTTGTTAAACTAAGTCAATGCGATTTACCAACTAGGGCTTCATTATCATATACCACCAGATGAGATTTTAGCCTAGTAGCTTGTAATAAAAAGAATAAACAAATAAACTGCCTCACATTCTTGCTCTCTAACAATTCACATCTGAACACTAATTGTTGTTAATTGGCACAAAAAGGAAGAATACCTACGAACAATTGCTTCTAGGCAATGGAAGCTTTTATTAACTTTTTTAAAATTATGAGTTTACGCCGAATCGTATCAGCATTGTTTTCATTTTTGAGCTTACACCTCGATCAATTAGTTACAATTCACTTAGAAATATCAGTACTTATAAGTATTTCATAGATATAGCTATACTTGTTGATACCATAAAATAGTTTACTATTTTATGGTATGTTGTACTCACTAGGTCATACTTACTTTTTACTACAAAAATAAGTATGACCCAGTTAGTACAACTAGAGTTGAAAGACAAAAAGTAATAAAAAGATTAGCAGATATTAAGAATTTATTTAAGATAAAGTGATATGTATCTGATAAGTTTATACGAATAAGCAACATACCTCTTTTCTTGAAAAATACGGTAAACGAGATCTCGTATAGCCTTGCGAAAGACTTAAATTGTCAATACGTTCTCGGACCAGGTCTGGATAGTCACCTGCCAAGGAATATATCGGGTGTGCGAAAATTCCCAGCTAGTAAAAAATAAAAAAAAATATAATGTTTATTAAAATATTTCTAGAAAAGTTGTTACCAGAAAGATACTAGAAAACATGTTAAAAAAGTAACTTACACGCATTTGAAGATACCTCTCAGCAGCTAACACGTCTGAATGATTTGATTTGTCCTTCGGTACTGCCCAAAATGCATCTAGTGTTAATCCAATTTTACCTACAATAATAATACATTTGTAATTATTACGAAATATTATTTTTTGTGGTAATTTTAACAATTTTAAAGTAAAATAATGATGCATTAAAATAAATACCTTTTTGATGAGGTCTAAATTTTTTGTCGTATAGGTGATACACCCTGGAATGCCCAAGTAGTAAATAATGGGCACACAGGTACTCTCCAAATCCACCCGACTTCATTGCTGGGACAAACTCATCGCCTCCGTATCCCTTAAACAAGAAATATGCGTGAAAAAAATAATTCATACTCTTACTTTTCTCATTTTTCTGAATATGGGTTTCTTCAGTTGAAATGAGAATTGATGTAAACGTCATGTTTTGAACCCAGATTGACGTTCCCAATTATACTAAACGATACCATTGACGTTGCAGTCTATCCGATATTTTACATCTGGCTTGTACGTGATGTTTATACTGCTATCTTAGACTCCATGAAAACTTGTCGCCAATTTTACTCTCGCAATATCTATGGGTACGTTATGTGGCCACTGTTAAAGTAATTTAATCTATCTATAAAAATTAACAACGTTTATTCCAGTTTGTACTCTAACTCGGTTCTTAAGAGTTAGCAGTCGAGTACTCGCAACCACTACGCCACGCAGTTGTCAACACAATATGTTATTAATTATTATATACTAATTATAAGTATAAATTTTTATACGCGGTAGAGCTATGCTGCAGTTATATTAGTAGCATAGTTGTAGCACGAATTGGTCGGCTCGACCGGGGAAGGACCATGCTCTCACAGAATACCAGCGTAAAATAGTAGCTTAATGCTGCTGTGTTTCGTATGGTAAGTGTAGAGAACCGGAGACCCTTTTTACTGGGAAAGAGTTATTCCACCTTAGTCCTCACGGGTGACAACACATCTGCATTTTGATCTGTAATCAAGGATAGATGTAGATGTGTATGGGCCACAGCAACCGCTTACCATCAGGTGGACTGTGTGCTCGTTTGTCACCCTATCCCATATTAAAAAAAAATTATCAACACGTTAGTAAAAATACTTTATTTTTATACGTACTTTATAACAATGCTGGTGAGGTTCGTTTATAGTAGACCATGTCTTAATTATATCCCCAAAAAGAGTAAATGCAACATTTGCGTAATCTTCAAAATAATCTACCATCTTGGGATTGCTCCATCCTCCTAAATCCATAAGCGGGGTTGGCAAATCCCAATGGAAAAGCGTAACCACAGGAGTTATATTTTCTTTTAAAAGCTCCTTGAAGATGCTTCGATAATATCTCACCCCGTCTTTATTTATGAAGTTATCATACCCGTTCGGTAGAATTCTGGAAAAAATCGTATATGCAAGATATTGTAAAACGATATACTTTGATTGTATAAGGAATGATTTGCCAGTTTGTTAGTTTGCGTAATTTTTCTGTTTTTCCATTCGATTATAATGTTATGTTTGTTAAATAGGCTTTTGTTAAGCTAAGTCAGTGCGCTTTACCACCTTTGGCTGCATCACCAGTCTTATTATCAGCAGTCAAGCACAGGCACATAATGGTTAATGTTTTTTAACACGACAGCTAATTTAGACTTCTCTGTCTTTATGTGAACATACAGCTCAGAACTGTTTCAATTAGTAGGTAAGAAATATTTAAAATTAATATATAGTTTTTTTTAATGTTTTTCTTTCTTTAGCTACAACGTAAATAAGGTATTTTTTATTTATAACTTATTTTTATCTTCGGTTTTGCTTAATGAAATACAATCATGATATGTTTTTTACATAGCTATATCTCTGCTTAATTTTGGATTTAATCTTTATAGTCTCATAAATATCAATTGACAAGGATCCGAACAAAATCTAAGCCTACATTTATATTCATTACAATTCCCGCAACTATAGCAGGTACTTTATTACCTAACGGAATGGAACATACTGGTTATTTCCTTTAAAGTAATTCATCTATATAACCATAAAATGGTGCTCAATAACGTAACCGTAACGTAAAAAATGTTTTAGCAAAAATAAAAAAATAAACTAATAACCCGTAGAAGCTTTACTTCAATTAGAACGCAACTATCAAACATTTGATGATTAAATTACAATGAGCATTAATGTGAATAGTTGTTTCTTTTAGTGGAAAAAAGTGCGTTCAGCTTTTCGGCGTGGCTGATATAAAAATTATGAATATTTACAACTATTTATTTAGTTTCGTTATTATTTATTTTTATATTTACTTATAGATAAATAATTTTTCACTAAAATTATTGTTAATATCAATTACAAACTACCAATATAAATGGAATATAATATTGAAGGTTGCTTAATATGTGTAATCAGATACTAACTTTATAGTACCTACCAGTAGATGTATATTAACTATACAAAAATTTTTGAACGTTACTTTCGTCCAAAAACGATCTAAGTTACCTTGAAGTCACGATTAAGGAATTTTTATTAAAAAAACATAGACGACACAACTTAGACGATACCAAATTGTTAAAAACTGATTCTGGCAACATTTTAATTGTTTATTAAGAAAAAAGTCACCCTCTTTTTAATACTTATTTATTTTAAAGTGTAAAAGGGAATCTATACCTTGGCCAAGAAATAGACATTCTGTAATATTTGACACCAAGAGATTTGATAATGCTAATATCTGATTTGTACTTGTGATAAGAATCAGCAGCAACATCTCCGTTTGATCCATCTATTGTAAAATTTGGATGCTTATGTAGATAAGTGTCCCATATACTTTCACCCTTACCTAAAACAGTTACAACCATATTTTTAACTTCAATAGATAAACAAACTAATTGGATAAATCTCCCGAGATAAAATTATATAGTTATTAGAAGTAGTAATTTGCTATATTAGTTATTCTAAAAATATCTAAGAATGTTGTTATACACAAATCAAAAACGAAAATGATTATTTTATTCAGATTTTATTACGAATGTGACGTTCGATGTGATATTGACATTTAAACAAACACATAGTAAGAATATTGAATTATAATAAAACTAAAGACGTACTTTTCATATCTGATACTGGTTTCTTTTTAATTTTTGAATGTCTTCTAAATGTACGAGTATATTAATAAATCAAATAAATACTATAACTTAAAATTACCTCCTTTATTCCATCCACCTTCAATTTGAAATGCGGCCGTCGCTACTCCAAATATAAAATCTTCAGGAAAGGAATAGTTGCTCAACCCAGAGCTGTCGACTAGAGCACTCACTCCTTGTGCCAAGCACAAAAGGCTGCATACAGAGAGTTATATATACACTAAATTGAAAGTTACAATACCTTACGTTAACGTTACGACAACCCACTACATGGAGTGACAACCTGGTAAGACATGCAGGAAGTTGATGGTTGCAGGTGACTCAAGACCGTGGTTTGTGGCATTACTTGGGGGAGGTCTATGTTCAGCAGTGGACTTGTGAAGGGATGTAATGATGATGATGATGATGATGATGATGAAGCAAAAGATGAAAAAAAAGTTACTGGATTAGTGTAACTTAAAGTAGTATTTGTAATATTGTTCAAATATTTCATCACCATAATCACTACTAACTATCACTAGTCAAAAGCTTCCCACAAAGAATTTCATAAACCATGGACCTGAGCGGCCTGCGTCCATCTACTTCCTACATTTTTTACCATTTCATCGTTTCATCTAGTGGAGGGCCACCCTGCACTTCACTTGCCATCACAAGGTAAGTGAAGTGCAGGGTGCTCGTGAACCTTTATTTCTCGTCAGTTTTCGGTTTGAAATTTATCAAATATTTATCGGTGAAAACTATGTTATTACATAAAATTTTCATAAGATTTTGTTATAACTGAATATAAATAACTTCATCGAAAGCAAGCTCTTAAGGCTTAAAAATTTTGTAAATGTATTTTATTACCCGGTAACACTATTCGATTTAAATTATGTAAAAAGTGAATAAAGCATTATTCAAAAAAAATATTTTCGCATACACAAAACCACTAGGGTAAATAGACGCAAAAATACGAGTACATTTTTTCGTAAAACTATCAAAGACTTGGACAACATTTATCACACTACATAGCACCAGTATTATCACAAAATATGTTGCAAAATAATTAACCTGAGGCTCGCCAAACGAGCACTGCTCTGGGCGACTCTACTCGAGCTCAACATTGTTCAAACTAAAGTGTAGTTTACATGCAGTCATTAATACAATATTTAACTACGGAACAACCTTCGATGGATTTCCTTAGAGAAGGACATGAACAAGATAAATTCTATCAATAAAGACTTAGGCATAACCTCAAACATTTTACGATATGAATTCTGAATCTTATGACTCTCATTGTCCTCTCGCCTAACCATCAAATTTATAAGGTTATTTGTGACTATTTATACCAATATATTGATTTAAGTTTTGTAAAGTATTTTTCTATCAAGTTTGTCTAATAGGTACATTTAACGTAGATATTAGATTTTATTTACAAGCAGTTAAAATGGAAAAGTTTATAACTACTACAAGTTTTTTTTAATATTTTAAAAATTGAATTTTATAATTGGATTGTTGTAAAGAAGAATTCATCGGATCGTCAATAAATTTAAAAATACATACCTTATTTAAAATAAGTAGTATATGCTTTACAGCATTATCCAAATAAGTTTATTGTGTTATTTGAGAGATAATAAAACCACAATGTTTACCACGGGAGTCGTAAGTGGCTACAAAAGGAAACTGAAACAGAAATAGGCAGCAGCATATTACAAATAATAACTGAAAATAATAAAAACTGCAATAATTGCTATCACGTTTATCAGGCATGGCAAATATGGCAAAATTTCCTCTACGAGGCCTGGGGCTCCCTTGTGAACAATAAAATTTTCAAAATCCAAAAATAAAGATGGTTTGATAAATTTTACACGAATTTTTATGTCTCTGAGTAGAAGATTATATTATTTAAAAAAATTAAGTTTTTAAACGCAGACCAACTTTTAGCCATTGCGCTACCAATGGCTAAATGTTAGTCTCCGTAGCTGTGAAGACGCTGATTTGAATCCTGCAAAGAACAGGTGTTTGTGTGGCTTTAAAATTATTATTTTATGTTTGTTTTTCTTTTTGAATTGCAATTTATACCTGTTACATTACATTTTACATTATACGTGGTAGAGCTATGCTGCAGTTATATTGGAAGTATAGTTGTAGCACGAATGGGAACCAGCGTGAAATAGTAGCTTAATGCTGCTGTGTTTCGTATGGTGAGTGTGAAGAACCGGAGACCCTTTTTACTGGAAACGAGGCATTCCATCTTAGTCCTCACGGGTGACAACGCATCTGCATTTTGACTCGTAATCGAGGATAGATGCAGATGTCTATGGGCCACAGCAACCACCATCACGTGGACTGTGTGCTCGTTTCACCCTATCCTATATACATTTTTAATAATAATATAATTATTTTTAGTTATAATGTAAGGTTATAAAAATGAAGGAATATTAAAAGTGATTTAAAAATCCATTCTGACTAGATTACGTGTAGACGCCGATTCCAAAATTCGTCTTTTAAACAGTTTAGAAGTTTTAGAAACGATTACTGAATGGAGGAAACTTATGATTACAAAACTTTCTTATAATATCGTGTTGTCATACAAGAGATAAATAAAAATGTATAATTCTTTCATTGGGTTCTAGATAGTTTAAGTCAATATGGTTTTTTACTTGCCCTATGGTGGTCACCTAGTGGTCTTAATTCAACCGCAAAATGGATATATAAAATAAAAATAGCCCTTATGTTATATTACACTCCCCGGATTCGCATGGGTGCAATTGATTTGTGGTGTCATTTATATTTAAAAAAAACACTATTCGATCGATTTAGAGTTTGTAGCTTTGGTAGTTATAGTTTATCGTTATGAAAAGTGCGCTAAGCAATAAAATATTACATTTATTTTATAACATTTATCCACCAAGATGTTCGTTGACAATAGTGGATCGATCCAAGTTTATCCATGGCTTATAGATTTAAACGTAATATATAATAATCTTCATTAACAAGATTTATTCTTTCATCGCCTTGTGGTATAATATATCCTGGAGGACATATTATACCATATGTCCTTTGAGCAAGAACTTTACAAAATGCCAGTTTTCACGTGCAGAAAAGAAAGGAGGTCGCGTCAGCGATAATTTTAATTTACATTTAAGTTAAATAATATGCTATAAGTAAACTTAAGGAGATAAACATTTGCCATAGCGGAATTTTCTATAAGATTTTTTAAGAACGATAATTCATTAGTAAATTAGTTTGCTACCGATATCTTAAGGTTAAGTCAGCAACGTAAACGCCGGATAATCGATTTTGGTGATTTAATTACAAAACATTGAAATTTCTCCTCTGTTCAAAACTTAATCAGAATATATTGGACATACAAATTTTCCGCTACTGTCCCAATTTCATATTTATACGTCCAGTGGTTTGGGCTGTGCGTCTTAATGCATCATTTTTCATAAAAACTTTACGTATTAAAAAAAGTTTACGTTTTAAAACTATAAAGCTAATTCTCGAAAATATAAATAAATATAATTTTATTATATCGATTCAAGAGTATTTATACTTTTAAAATTACAAGAACTATTTGAACACTCTCTGGCAACCTGTAGGAGTTTATTTTCATAACCGCTACATAGTATGAGTTCATTTAGTTTTAATTTATAAACGACCGTATTATACGTTGAATTACACATGGAGCCCACGCGAGCACTTTAGTGTTAAAAAAATTCAAAAATTTTGTGGCATTCCTTGGGGGAGGCATATGTTCTTGTGAAGAGTGGACCAAACACATCGACAGAATCAAGAGATAGCTTAATGCTAATTTTTACGACTTTATATTTGAAAATCTATAGTTTCCATAAAAAGTTTATATACAGACTTAACTATCATTTATTCTATTTAAAAATTTAAAAATGTCATCATCATTATCATCATTACAGCCCTTCACAAGTCCACTGCTGAACATAGGCCTCCCCCAAGTAATGCCACAAGGCACGTCCTGAGCCACCTGCATCCATCGACTTCCTGCATATCTTACCAGGTCGTCACTCCATCTAGTGGGGGGTCGCCCTACACTACGCCTACCGGTACGAGGCTGCCACTCGAGAACCTTTCTTCCCCATCGGTTATCGGTTCTTCGAGCTATATGGCCGGCCCATTGCCACTTCAGCTTACTAATCCGTTGGGCTATGTCGGTCACTCTGGTTTTACTGCGGATATCCTCATTTCTGAGTCTGTCACGCAGAGAAACTTCGAGCATAGCCCTCTCCATAGCTCGCTGAGCGACCTTGAGCGTCCTCATACGGCCAGCAGTGAAGGACCACGTCTCAGATCCGTAAGTCATCGCTGGCAACACGCACTGGTTGTACAATCTAGTTTTTAGAAATTGAGGTATACCTGAAAAAAATGTAAATAATAAAAAAAAATACTGCGGAAAATTTTTTTAATAATTTCTTAGGTTAAGGAAAATTAAAATTGTTCTACTGATATTAATTAATGGAAATGGATTAGATTGTTTTTCTTTTTGAATTTAACGTGCCGTATGAGCTAGAGTCATGTCACGTCGTCGTTTGAGTCGAGATGAAATGCTACGAGCCGTGGACATGTTAGAAAATAGTGCTATTCATCGCATCGTTGCTGACGCTCTACACACCAGACAAATAGTAATATCAAGGTTGTGGTCACGTTATCGCAGTACTGCGGATGTGGCTGGATGGCAAACGGGTAAATATCGAGTTAGTACGCAGAGACAGAATCGATTTCTCCAAATAACCCAGAAGACAACCCAATGTCACAGCGATGTAACTACTACAAAGGTTCCAGTTGAACTACCATCTGCTGGTAAGCGACCAAACCATGCGAAGTAGGTTGCATAAAGTTGGTATTCATGCTTGAAGACCGCTACGTGTTCCAGCATTGTGACGTGCCAATCGCGGTTGGCGGCTTTCGTGGACTCGGGTGCATTTACCATGGAGCGACGAACAATGATCTTTGGTGCTGTTCACCGATGAGTCCCGGTTTGGGTCTCATCGTTTGTTTGAAGAACTCCAGTGAGAGTTAGCCATCTACGGCACCCTCATGAGTGGACTCATACCGGGGCGAAACAATCATGGTGGGGGCAGGAATTCATCTTGGTGGACGAACTCAGTTTGTTTGAATCCAAGGCAGCATGACTGCACAAAACTACCACGCTGAGTTAGTAGAGCCTGTTATTGATCCACACAGAATCCTCCTAGCCCATTTGCGGGGAATATCTACTCATCCACGATCATGCTCCTTCAAATATGGTGCGACTTGTGTCAGCCGCTCTCTGAGACCACGATATTCAAGTTTTGGAATGGCCTGCACAGCCGCCCGACTTAAATCTTATCGAGCATGTTTGGAACATTTTACAATGAAAAACTTAGAGATTTCCCGCTAAATTAGACGACGAAACTACAAATTTACGAACATTTGTATAGAACACGGGACCTCATAGTGCAGCAAGTCATTGACAATTATATTTTAAGTACTAACATCGATATCAAATTTAAGATGTCGAATGTAAGAGGTGGCAACACTGATTATTAATGATTAAATATTATAGGATTCTTTCAATTTTAATAAAAGTTATTAATTTTATAAGAAGAAATGAAGTATTTTTAGCTTACTAATTTACTACGGCGATTAAAACATTAACATTTTTATTTAAAACAAAAAACTAAGAAATGTTTTTTATTTTTTATTAAAGATCTTAAAATAACCTATCATTCTTCTATTTACTATATAACAGACAGTACTTTATATATATAAAGAAACCTTTTATAAAATATGTACAAATAGTAAAACTTAAGTTTACGTGAGCCGTTTGTCTAATAATGCGTCAACGCAGCAAAGATATTAAAAAAATGCGGTTGCCAAACAAGCTGCCACGGGTGGCAACTATACGGAATATGTTGATTATCAGGAAATCTATTTAGCAATTTTTACTTGGACTTTAATAAAATGTAGGGAAAGATTGAATTAAATATTTTAGATATATTATTCCTGTTGAAGCACCAAGAACAAGCGTTTTCATTTGTCTACTTCCACTGGCCATTTAAACCGTTTTAAATATTTTATACTAATATTTTAGCACGAATGGTTTTGCTAAACTGTACTGATGATCATAAATAAAATGACGCTTTTGGGCGGATGTATGTGACACTCCCTCACCGAAGTACAAATACATTGAATGGAGGCATTGAAATAATGATTTATTTCTGTATGACTATGATTTATTGTCGTATACAGAGTCAAGGAACTACGCTAATTAATTACCTATCATATAAATTTAACATTAAAATAACATAATTTACATAGTAATTGAACAATAAGAAGATAATTGTAGTAATTGAATCCACTATTGTACATAATATACATATTTACCCAAACTCACCACGCCTTAAAGGTGAAGCAGGGCTTGCTTATCCAACTTTGATTCTGTTTAAATACTTAGTACTGTACACTTATTATTATACTGTACTGTACTGAAGGACTTGGGTACAAAACTTTTGGACAGATTCACCGTCAGTCGAAAAACTATCATGTGGGTATCAGGGCGTCGCCATCATTCAGCAATGACTTTCAAAAAGTTTGACATCTGGAAAAAAATTGAAAAAGCTTGGGAGAGGAAACGGTGACGCTCGAATCGGTGAAGTCCCAAGAAGGTGTCGAATTTATCGTCCACAAGTCTCTCGTTAACAACGTTGTTAACAATTTTTTTAATAGAAGAGGGGGCAAACGAGCAAACAACCGTGACATCAAACTCTATTACATTAGCTGAGGCAGCAAGGGATTGTATTGAAAATATGTTGACGAGTTTATACTCAGAAACAACAAATTATATTCGCTGAAGGTCATACAGATTTAAGCACCAACTTCGGCACATCCCGATGAGGAGGTGGAGAAAATGTATGAGGATATTTCTAGAGTCTTGCATTTTTCGAAAATCCACTATACGGTGTTAATGGAAGACTACAGCGCAAAACTAGGCACAAGAGAGAACGTTGATCTGGAGGTATGGAAATTTGGAATAAGGCAACAGAACTCAAGGTGCCAGCAGCTGGTCGACTTTATGGAAAAAGAGGGACTCATAACGTTGAACTCTTTATTCCAGAAGTGGTCCCACAGAAAATGGACCTTGTCGAGACCCGAAGGATCAAAAAAATCAGATTGACTTCATTATGACAACTAGACGGCAACTATTCAGTGATATCTCAGTGAAAGCAAGGGTACAACAACTCAACTCAACGGACAGCGATCACCGAGAGGCACATTGAACCTAAAAGTTAAGTTAGAGAGGTCTTGCCTAATTAAGTTAATGCTCCGTCTCCCTCGTGCTCTAATCCAAAACCCCGAAACCTTTCAGCTCGAGTTACAAAATCGTTTTCAGTGCTTAGAAGACTGCAATGCAGTGGACGATATAAATGATAAGCTCGTGAAAACTGTGCATGCGGTTGGAGATAAGTTCTGCAACACCCACCGCAGAAGAACCCAAAAATCCTCCGATCACATTCTTAATCTCATGGCTGTTAGACGGAAAAAGATGCTGCAAACTTTAACAGATTTAACAGCATACAGGCAACTAAACAGACAAATCTCCAAATGCATGTGGCAGGAGTTACGCAACTTTAATACTTCTCGTATTGAAGAAATAATTAAGCGGAATCAGGGCTCCAAAGTCTATGCTAGAGATTTGTCTGTTATCAATCGTTTCGCATGCAGACTTGACGACTTCCAGCCTCCCAAATAAGCTGGTTTCCAAAAAGGCTTCAGTACCATATACTACATACGTACCGTGTGGCAGATTGTACAGAAGACTGAAGAGTACAATCTGCTACTTTGCCTAGCAAATGTGGACTATAAGAAAGCCTTTGTTTCCGTCGAAATTTCGTCCGTGCTACAGTCCTTTCAGCGGTGCCAAGTTAACTGTTGGTATATCGAAGTGCTGAATTGTTTGTACAGTAGGGTTACGATGGCTATCCGAGTACAGAATCATAGTATAAATCCTATCCAGTTGCAAAAAGGTGTAATACAGGGTGACGTTATATCCCCGAAACTCTTTATCGCTGCATTGGAAGATGTGTTCAAGCAACTGAACTGGAAAGGTTACACATTTATCAGCGGCGAGTATATAACTTACGTTAGATTTGCCAACGACACAGTCCAAACAAAATTGCTGGAGAACCTAAATACTATGCTCAATGACCTCAATAGTGTCTAACAGATATGTCTTTTTTTATAGGATAGGGTGACAAACGACCACACAGTCCACCTGATGGTAAGTGGTTGCTGTGAAATTGAAATGAAATGAAACGAAAGTTTATTGTTTATTAAAATGAAAGTTTATTGTTGAAATGACTATCCTCGAATAAGAATCAAAATGCAGATGCGTTGTCACCCGTGAGGACTAAGATGGAATGCCTCGTTTCCAGTAAAAAGGGTCTCCGGTTCTCTACACTCACCATACGAAATACAGCAGCATTAAGCTACTATATCACGCTGGTATTCTGTGAGAGCGTGGTCCTTCCCCGGTCGAGCCGACCCATTCGTGCTACAACTATACTACTAATATAACTGCAGCATGGCTCTACCACGTTCATAAGATGAACATGGAGAAAACAAAGTCATGTATAATTTCCGTATCACATCTATGGCGGTAGTTGTTAGAAGCACTAAGTTCGAAGTTGTTGACGAGTGCATTTATCTGGGACAAATAGTCTGACTATGCAAGTCCAACTTCGACCGAGAGGTCAATCGATGGATTCAACTCGGCTTGGCAGCCTTCAGGAAATTACGGCACATCTTCTCGTCAGGTATACCTCAAAACCTGAGAACCACATTGTACAACCACTGCGTGTTGCCAGTGATGATTTATGAATTTGAGATGTGGTTCTTCATTTCTGGCCAAATGAGGAAGCTCAAAGTTGCTCAGCGAGCTATAGAGAGGGCTATTTTCGGGATTTCTGTGTGTGGGAAACTTAGAAATGAGGAAAACCTTAGTAGAACCAGAGTGACTGACATAGCCCACCGGATTAGTAAGCTGAAGTAGCAACGGGCCGAATATATAGCCCGAAAAACCGACAATCGATGGGGAAAAAAGGTTTTCAAGTGGCAGCCTCGTACTGGTAGTCAAAATGTCGAGCGACCCCCCCACTAGTTGGAGTGAGACCTGGTAAGACGTGCAGGAAGTCGATGGATCAGGTAATCGGGACTGAACTTTGTGACATTCCTTAGGGGACGCCTATGTTCAGCAGTGAACTAGTGAAGGGCTGTACTGATGATGATGATGACATTAGTAGATCTTAACTGTTTTTAACTGCGCGTTTGTTGCCTCCTTTGAACATATAAATATTTATGCGATCATACATTTTCAATCAATTGCAGGCACAAAAAATAAACGTATATCGAAAACATGCTATGGTAACAACACGATAGCATGATAAGATTAAAATATCGTGATTTTGTTGTTAAATCAATTCGCTTTATCATTTTTTACCCCTAGTTCGCTGTAAAAAAGCGGAAGAAGAGCAAATTTTATAGATATATACGACACTTGTATGTTGTGTGTACCTTTATAGGTTGACAGAAAATTTATTCTCATTAAAAACAATTATTGGCGAAAAACTAGTTTGTCTTCCTTCGGAAATACGTGCATTCTGGTCTCTCACCAAGGTTGTCCAAGGAAACTTCTGTCAGCCATCTCTCCCATCTCTGTACGGGGTGGTTAACTCCCTGGCCCATGCCGCAAAGGACAAAGCCGATCTGCTGGGCTCTCTCTTTGCGTCCAACTCGACTCTTGATGACGGGGGGAACACACCGCCGACCATCCCTCGGAGTGAATACTCCATGCAGGATGTCCTGTTTACCCAACGCTCAATGCGCAGAGCACTCCTTTCCCTGGACGTCAACAAGTCGCGTGGGCCGGATGGCGTACCTCTTATTGTGCTGAAGACGTTTGTTTCAGAGTTGGCACCGGTTTTAACGCATCTTTATGCTACTCCTACTCCCTAAACGTAGTCTCGAAACCATGGAAGACAGCTTTCGTCCACCCGATCCCTAAAAAAGGTAACCGTTCTGATCCGTGCAACTATAGGCCTATCGCCATCACCACCTTGTTCTCTTAAATAATGGAATCCATTTTTACCAGCATGCTCATGCAGTACCTTGAGAATCACCAGCTGATTAATGACCACCAGTACGGTTTCCGTCGCAGTCGCTCAGCTGGTGATCTTTTGGGTTACCTCATAAATGAGCGGAGGCAGTTGAATCTAAGAGGGAGGTGTTGGCCGTTAGTTTAGAGATAGCGAAGGCCTTCGATCGGGCTTGGCACAAAGCGCTTCTTACGAAGCTTTCTTCCTACGGGAATCACATTGCGACAAAACTCGCGATTTCATCTGGATGATTGGCGGTTCACCACCGTGCGATTTAAAAGAAGTTTTCTTTTTCGCACAACTTCCTTGAGGAATTGACTACCACCAGAGATTAATCCGGCCCGTTACGACGTAGAGACCTTCTGCAATTCCCCTGGCGCTGCAGTTGTTCAGGGGCGGTGGTAATCACTTACCATCAGATGAGCCGTATGCTCGTTTGCCCCCTCTCCTATAAAAAACTTAGATTTAAATGATACAAAATGAATTATGCACGCTTATGAGATTTTAAATATAACCACGAGCATAGCAAATCTAAGTAATTATTTCAATAAAAATAAATGACTGCAGCCAGTATTTTCCTTATTTGAACTTAAAGCAACATACGCATAGAAAATATTCGCTCATTATTAAAATAAGTATTAAGAACTCAAAGTTATATTCAACTACATAAATACAGTTTTCATATATTTATGAAGGTTTTAATAGTGCTGTTTTAAATATTTAAGTATCAAGTGAACGTTGCAGTAATTTTTAACATTTTTTTACCTATAAATCCATCGAACCCGGAATTAAACATTTTTAGTTTTCCGTGGTTGACAGTAAAGTACATTTATGACTTTTCGGCTATCCTATAATAAAGCCAAGTAAGATACATTAAAGCAACCGTGTAGTGGGGTATAAGAATGTCCATCACCATAATATGATATCGTCCATGGGTGTCGTAGGAGCCGAGAGATGGAAAAGCTATTGCGTAAAAAAAACATTTTATGAAAATAATCATAACTATAGGTATTGTATAGACAAATACGCTAATCATAATGTTTGTCTTGATAAAAGAAATCATATAGATGACTTTAAATAGCTATTTAAAGTTTCAAATGATAAGGCTTCATAAGGCATCAAATGATAAGGCTTCATATTTTTTAAATGTTGTTGACAACATGTTTTAATAAAAAAATATTTTTGTCTTATGTAGAATAATTCGAACACTAGCCGCCACTGCGGCCGGCCAGTACTCGCCGAAACACCTTCGAGGTTAGACGTAGAGTCCGCGCCGCCAAAGAAGTCTCATAGACGTAGCGCAAGTAACACATAGTAGAATTTCGTGTAAGATAAAGCGTTGAAACATCAGCGTCACCAAATGTTCACTGTTGGATATACCTATCTCCAAAATCGTCATTTTGTTTTTTATACTCTCAATATGTTTTTATTTTCTTCACTTGAATCTTACAAGAAAATAATTTCAATAAAATGCCTAGAAAATAATATTCAATGATCTCGATAGTACTTACTAGCAAGCAATCTTTCTGGATTGTGTGCCTAAAATATGGTGAACGTTAAATATTTATAGGCGAATAAATTTCGAAGATGAACGTATTATAAATTCCAATATTGCACTTTAGTTGCACTTTAGTTGAACGCTAGATATGCAAATATGTTTGAAATTCTGCAGTGATTTGCATTATTTGTGGATCCAATCTTAGTATGAGAAATTTTCTTGACATACACACAAACTTTTTATTGACAGACCCACGGAGCCGTGCTAGCTCAGGAGCGGCGGTAGCTCAGATGGTTAGCGCTCGCTGTAAATTTGACAGTAGGCAAGCATTTTCGTTCGATCCCCACCAACACCAATGGAGTTGTTAATTGCAATTTTAAGTGCTGATTTACCACGTTTTCGGTGGTGAAGGAAAACATTTTGAGAAAACGTGCATGTCTGAGAAATAAAAAAAATATTTAGAAGACATGTGAAGTTCGCCAACATGCATTGGAGCAGCGCGGCGGGCACTTTCCTGCCTTAAAACCTCATTAGAAACGAAAGGAGGCCTGTGCCCAGAAGTGGGACGTATATGGGATATCGCTTACACACAAAAACAAGCGCGTGCACGGAAATAAATTTATCAAGAAACAAATCATATATACGCGTTTATACATGATTTATTAACGACGTAATCACGAAGATAGGTTTTTCAAGGTTTTATGCAAAATGTCAGTTCTTGAATCCAATTTAAGAAGGTTAAAAACTCAAAAACTTAAAATAAGCAAGGTCGTCAAGTAACCAAATTTAACCAGATTTATTACAAATTTCTTAGTAAACCCATTTTTCGTAACTCTGTAAGTTTCGGAAATTACTTAACATCTTGAATCAAGCAAAAGAGAGAAATAAGAAAAGAAACATTTTTATTTGAAGCTAAATAATACATATTTGCATCACATGAATATAATACATCAAATTATTATTAATGCAACAACAAATACACTCCGACTCACCACTGTGTCGCAGTGTAATAAACACGTCGTTAATATTCAACTGGTTCAATTTTCAAGACCACACGATCAAACAAGTTTTGTTTATACACAAATACAAGTTTCTCACAAAAGTTGAGAAAAAAGAAAACAGAAAATGATAATTATTACAACAAAACTCTAATACAGTGCTTAAACAAAACAAACAGAGCTTAGTTCGTTACGATAAAACAATAGCGGTGCTCCTCGATACTGCCCGCATCGTCCGCCTGTTTCTTTCCCTTTCCCCCTAACCCTCGGCCGTTTGGTCTCCCCTGCCGAGGGCTTCCATCTGGTTGGGCTTTTATTTATTTATGTATTTTTGTATTTATTTTATTTTATTGATATTTATGTATATTTATCTTTTCATTTTCATTTATAATTATATATTTATAGAACCCAAATAGATGAGAAAACCATATAGATACCCCTCACAATAATAATAATAATAATGTCCTCCAGACCGAATTTCGGCCACGGCGGCCTGCTTCAGCGGAGGCTGGCTCTATTTCCTCACTCTCATAATCCGATGGGACGGTAAACCGACACGACCGGAGAGAGATCATGCGCAGGAATAACGGCTTTACGTGCTTTCCGAGGCACGGGGGTGAGACACCGCCAGATTCCCGACTCCGGGCAACTACTGAGTACTGTACTACTGTACGATTTCTGTGCTTAAAACCTAAAGTTTTTCTAAGACAAAAATTAAGGAAATTTATATATAAACTTTGGATTCTCTATACATTTATTTCTTTATCGAAAATAATATAATGTAATTATAATTTTCGTACACAAAAATGTAAGTTGTTTTAAAAAAAAGTAGGTTATATCAATTCTGTAAACTAAGAAGAGGCACTAGCTGGTAGTACCTACCAGTTACTCGAATCCACAGGGTCAGTAATTCATTATTGGGACAATTTATATGCTTTAACAACAAAATCCCATTAAATTTGTAAAATAATACACTATCTAGTATAAAAAATGAACACACAGTCCATCTGTAAGAGGATATTGTAGAACATGGGCACCTACATGGGCACCTTTATCTATTTTCAATTAAGAATCAAAATGCAGATGTGTTGCGTCACCCTTAAGGATTAAGATGGAATGTCAGTAATAACGGTCTCCAGTTCCCGACAATTACCACACGAAATACCTTGGTATTAATGATTTCTTATGTTTACGCGGAAACTACACATTTAAATAATACTAGTTTTTACGGATTTTATCGCGTATATTTAACTTTTTAAATACTCGACGTTTCGAGTACTTTACAGCACCCATTGTTACGGGGGGGGGGGGGTGATGTTCAACGTTTTTTTTTTTTTTTTTTTTTTTTTATAGGATAGGGTGACAAACGAGCACACAGTCCACCTGATGGTAAGTGGTTGCTGTGGTCCATAGACATCTACATCTATCCTCGATTACGAATCAAAATGCAGATGCGTTGTCACCCGTGAGGACTAAGATGGAATGCCTCGTTTCCAGTAAAATGGGTCTCCGGTTCTCTACACTCACCATACGAAATACAGCAGCATTAAGCTACTATTTCACGCTGGTATTCTGTGAGAGCGTGGTCCTTCCCCGGTCGAGCCGACCCATTCGTGCTACAACTATACATCTAATATAACTGCAGCATGGCTCTACCACGTATAAAACGTCCAGATGTCATAGTTAACCGCGGTTACCATAGATTAAAATTTAACTTTTGATCCGCTCTACACAGTACGAACTTATGGTATCTTGAAGTCTAGTAGTTGTATGCTTGGGTTGGGATTTAATTTTATTTATTATAGGATCCCAAGCAGATGGTAGCACCCAGCCGTCTTCTCTATTGAAATTAGGATGTTTTTTGATTTCAATAGCCTCGCGAATCATTCTTGGAAGGAATCAGTGTTCTTTAGCAAGGATTTGTGGTCTATCAATCCGATGTAGTGACGGGGGCGATCCTGTATGTGTTCACAGACTGCAGACTTCCCGGAGCGTCGATACTTCACATCAGCTAATATGTTCTTTAACGCGGGTTTTAATTGATTTTTTAGTTTGTCCTATGTAGGTGTGACCACATTCACAATCAAGCTTGTACACTCCTGCATCTTGCAGAGGGACGTTACACTTGACTGATGGTAAAAACTGACCAATCTTCTTTAAATATAAAAGTATTACCAAATTCACTTCACATAAGCTTAAAAATATTTCATACCACAAATCGTTATTATTATTGTATGAAAATTATGGAATTTTTTCACTTTGTTAGTTATAAGCTTCTTGTATAATAATGAATACTTGAAAGAGATTTCAGAAATACAATTTTTAGTATTTGAATCATGTAGATCTTTATTTAAAAATAACAATTTGATAACGCTGACTAGACTGTATATATTAGAGGTGTATATATTTGTCAAAAAAAATCAGTGTTTATTTCATAGCGCTCGTGACAATTCTGTTATAGGTAAAAGGGACCCAACTAGATTGTTAATGCCTGCCTGCAGGACAGCTTTGTTTCATAAAAATTGTTACGTAATGTGTATACAATTTTTAATAAGATACCTAAAGTGTTTAGAGAGTTACCAACAATGAGAGTGAAAACTCACCTAAAACAATGGCTCATACAGAAATCTTTTTACTCAATTAAAGACTTCTTTGCAGATAAGTAGACGATACATTTTGGAATTTGACACAATGTTTAAATTATGTCATTATTATAAATTAAAATTTTTATTTATTTAATTAATAAATTTGATAATATTGAAATAAATTAATGACAATTCGATATGTAACATTTATAATTGACATTATATACTGACATAAAAACTTTAATATTTGACATTGAGCTATAATAATACAATACATCTTATTGGCAATTTATTTTTCTGACACTGTTGCATAATTAATTAATCATCAAATAAACTGAGTAATGTTAAAAATTTTTGTGTTGTTAAAAATCGATAAGTATTGTTGTATAAGTTACTGGTACTTGACTATTAATATTTGCCCACCACTGAGTTAGAATATGTAGAACAAATTATACTCGAACACTATTGTACAACCATGTTCTTGCAAATAAAGATTATTATTATTATAAAATCTAAGTAATATAATTTAACTATTTATAAATATATACTGAGTCAGCGTGTAAAGAAAATATGTATATAAAACATTTCTATGTCTTACAATCATATACCTAAACTAGCAAACATACTTAATTCTCCAGTGTATGCTGTATAAAATGTATGAAATCTTACAAGCATTTAAACAGCTGGACTAGTTTATTTTGGCTATTTACATAGCATTATATCGTATGGTATTTTCCAATGTGTAAAGTTAAAAAGTAAAAGTAAAGCGCTGTAAAAGCACGACTTATAACCAAAAGTGTTTCTAAGACAAAAAATAAGAAAATTAATATATTAACTTTGGTTTCTCAATACATTTAGTTTTTTAGTAGTTTGAAAAAAATTAAGTGATATCAATTCTCAAAACTAAGAACAGACACAAGCTAGTAGTACCAGTTATGTGACTTCAAAGGGTCAGTAATACATTCTTCATCTGATAGTAAGTGGATACTGTGGCCCATGGACACTTATATCCATCTACACTTAAGAGTCGAAATGCAGATGGGTTGCGTCGCCCTTAAGGACTAAGATTAAATGCCAGTAATAATGGTCTCCGGTTCTCGACACTCACCATACGCAATACGTCAGCATTAAGCTGTTACTTTATTCTGGTATTTTGTGAGAGCGTGTTCCCTTCCCGGTCAAGCCGACCCATTCGTGTTACAACCATAATATTGCTGCAGTGGCTCTTCCACGCACAATAAGTTCAGAAACTTCATTAAACCAAAGTTGTAAACAAAGTATAGTAATAAGGAATGTGTGGATGATAATAACCTCTGGGAATGAGGTGTTGTCTACTTAGGTAATAATAAAATAATATACGCTGTTTATTTTACAGCACACGTGCAACCCGGGTTCGTTCCCCGCTGACACCACTGAAATTGTTGATTACAATTTTAAGTACTGATTTACCTCGTCCTCGGTGGTAAGGGAAACCATCGTAAGAAAACCCACAAGTCTGAGAAATAAAAATACTCGCAAAAATAAATATATCGGAGGTATGTGAAGTACACCAATACGTATTGGGGCAGCTAGACGTACACTTCCTTTACCTAAACCCTGCTCAGAAGTAATAGGAGGCCTGTGCCCAGCAGTGGGACGCATATAGGCTATAACTTTACTTCTTTTTTATACACGAATAGTTAATAGTGGAACATATGTTAAATAAATTATTGTAAACTGTTAAATCAAAATAAATTCGGAAATTCCAAAAGTGTACGCCTCGAACGCTCATGTAATGTTTTGTATAATCTATTTACTTTTTTCTTCTTTTACTTCTACCTAAACACGTATTTTGTTCAAAGCTGTAAAAATATTTCTGTTTAATTAAGAAATTATTTTTAACTGCTTGATACCGGTGACTCTTAATTACTTACCATAAATATTATCAAATATTAACAAACGGAACGTTTTACAATAGTGAAATTCAAAAGGCTTCCTAATAAAATTAAAATCTAAAGCTAATTGAAAAATATCAAAGTGGTAAGTTCAGTTTTTCGAAAGTTTTCACATACATACCGACTAACTGACGTGCAAGTGAAATTATTTTAATTTAACTTTATTTTAATAATAATCGAAATAAAGAATCTTATACATAACTATATCAGAAATATTAATTGAAATTTCTTCTTGCTATTGATGTACTTTTTTATAATATAAGCGTGACAAACGAGCACACAGTCTACCTGATAGTAAGTGGTTGCTATGGCTCGTAGACATCTACGTCTATCCTCGATTACAAATCGAAGTCCAGTCCGAAAGAGAGGCTATGCTTGAGCGTGTGAATCTCACACTACAGACAGTCTCCGAATGGGGCGATGCTAATCTCGTGACATTCAACGCCTCCAAAACACAAGCGTGTCTTTTCATCGCTAAAAGGAGCCCAATAACCCTAGCTCCTACTTTCCGGAATTTATCTATGGAGTACATTGACCGCCTTCAGTTGTTAGGGGTTGAATTTTCTCCGAATCTCAACTATGGGCGGTTCATTGAGTCCAGAGCCAAAGCAGCCGCAAGGAAACTTGGTGTTCTTGCAAGGGCGCGGTGGTACTTCACACCGGGACAGCTTCTTACCTTATACAAAGCGCAAGTCCGTTCGTGCATGGAGTACTACTGTCACATATGGGCCGGTGCTGCAAAATGACACTTGGCAGCATTCGACTCAGTGCAGAGACGTGCAAAGAGGCTCTTTGGTGACCTTGATTTGGTTGAAACTAATCTTGTCAGCCTCGAGCACAGGGGCAGAGCAACCAGCCTCTCGGTATTCTATAGGATGCATTTCGAAGAGTGTGCGCAGGAACTGCAAGCTTTAATTCCTCCCTCTTCTTTCCAACATCGGACGACCAGGCGGTCGGTGGGTCTTCACCCGCTTGTTCACCCGATATTCCATGCGTTAAAACCAAATGGTTTACTTCAACTTTTTTAATTCGTATAGCAAAAGAGTGGAATAATTTTCCGACGTCTATCGTTCCGTCCGAATACAATTTGGGCGTCTTCAAGGCAAGAGTGAATAGGGTTTTGTTACGCTAAGACAGTGTGATTTACCATCTGAGGCTGCATCACCACTTACCACCAGGTTGGATTGTGGTCAAGCACTGGCTTATAAAAAGTAAAAACAAAGAAATGCAAACGCATTGTCAACCGTGAGGCATACGAAACACAGCAGCGTTAAGCTGCTATTTTACGCTGGTATTCTGTGAGAGCGTCCTTCCCCGGTCGAGCCAACACATTCGTGTTACTAGTAATATAGCTGCATCATGTCTCTACCACGTAAAAAAAACTTCCATCATCTATATATAAACTTATTATATAAATGCAATATAAAGCTGGTAGAAACTATTTAAGTTGTGTGGAACGAATTTTTTGATTTGATGACAATAGAGCACAACATCTTCGCTTCGTGTTCGATGTGCACTAAATTCTTGCTGCGTTTTCCTAGAATAAAAGTATGGTTTATTAAAGATAAAATGATTTTCAATAAGTGTTTATTATAATCTATACTTTAATAAATATATATTTCTATTTCTAGTATGTAATTATACTAGCCGTCTATACGATGCAGACTAAAACACAGCAGTGCGAGCACTGCTATTTTCTATTAATAAATACCCACACGTTAGGAATTGGGAATGATGAATTTGAAGAAAATGCGAATGTTATTATTCAAAATTAGTTAAATCAAAGGCGATAGTATTGATAAAATATATTTTATTCAATGGGAAGTATTGGTGCTAATATAAGTAATATTTATAGAGTCAAATGCTTATATTTGTCGGAAGATATAGGTAAGAGCGTGGTGCCCAGTACCCATACAAAACAATCGCTAGTCAGAAGGGGGTACTGCAATGCAATAAACCGGATACGTCTGAGAAAGCTTCTAAGGTTGTAGGATAAGTATTTTATTAGGGACTTTAAGAACTGTACACACTTATCTAAACTCTCACGCCTACTACCTTCTTTTATATATTTTAGATATATTTCAATAATTTAATTAGGATTGTAAATATCTAACATATAGGGTACGTGAGGGTTATATGGTCATATAAGATTTTCCGCCCTATAAAACAAAAACTAGGAGGAGGACAGAGACAAAACCTAAAGTTGTATACTACAACTAATATATTAAGAAAAAAATAGTAAATTGAAAATAGTAAAATGAATAAAAATATGAAATATATATTAATTCATTTTATTATTAATAAATAAAAAAGAAAGAATTTACTACACTACGCAATACTAAAATCGACTAAAATATTTACTATAATGTCTAAAGTCAAAATGGCGTCGCTAAAGCAGCGCCCTTTTGACTCTCTGTTATTTGACGGACTGATAAAAAACTATCGTATCACAAAGCCATCTATGCCAACAAGGCTTTAGTTTTTGAGTTATATGAAAGTGACCATATTAACCATAGTAAATGAAAAATTAAAATTCATATAGGTATTAGCAGCGTTTTCGTTTAGATTTTTTTATTTTACTTTTATTTAACTGTTATATAAGTATTAATTACTTTACTACTACTTTTGATATTAACGTGATCTAGATAGCCGGTTTCACGTGTAGAAAATACGTGAGCTGGCAGAAGGCCATGTTCAGCTAGTAAATTAAGGTACTCCCGGCTTTTTCAATGATTACATATAGGTTGAATATTTACGATGATATCTCTAACGTCTTCTACGTGGTAGAGCCATGCTGCATTTATATTAGTAGTATAGTCATAGCACGAATGGGTCGGCTCGACCGGGGAAGGACCACGCTCTCACAGAATACCAGCGTGAAATAGTAGCTTAATGCTACTGTGTTTCGTATGGTGAGTGTGGAGAACTAGATAACCTTTTGGCTGGAAACGGGGCATTCCATCTTAGTCCTCACGGATGACAACGCATTTGTATTTTGTATCGCATACGAGGATAGATGTAGATGTCTATGGGCCACAGCAGCCACTTACCATCAGGTGAACTGTGTGCTCGTTTGTCACCCTATCCTATAAAAAAACCATGAAGATTATTTAAAGTAGATTTTGAAATAAGAAAAAGAATAAAAAAGAATAATATTATTTTATTCTTCTTTTTTATTACAACAGTCCTATGTAAAATATAGAAAGAAAACACATCTTTTCGTTATTCAACACTACGAAAGGACATTTTTAAAAAAAGGACATATTAAATTATAATAATAATAAAAGACAACAGAATTAAAATTATACAAGAATATCAAATAACTTTTCATTAAAACAATTTGTTTGCACTGGTTTTAGTCCGGCCCAATAAATACACTTATTTAAATTATTATGTTACTTTTTTCAGCACTACATCTTTATATATATAAATTACGTGTCACGTCGTTAGTACGCGATGGACTCCTGAACCACTAAGCCGATTTTAATCAAATTTGCACACCATGTGCAGTTTGGTTTAACTTGAGAGATTGGATAGTTTTTTTTTGCCCATGAGTGATCCACAATTCTTTTTCTTACTTAAGGATTTTTATTAAGACACGGCAAAGGGTCGTCAAAAAGGGCAGAACAACGTCTGCCTGGGGAAAATATAAATAATTTACAAAATGGGTGCATACGGGTTTTTGTTCAGCTGAACGTTTCTTTTAAAATTGATATTATTATGTAATTTAGCGATCCGCTTGTGCTATATAAAATAGTAATAACAAGATTTTTGCAAAGAAAATTTTATTTTAATTAAATTAAAAGTTTAATGGTCGAGTTTAACAAAAAAAAGTTATATTTAAACGTCTGATTACTGATTCCAATAACGTACTTAACGGGAACTACAGGGTTTTTGTGACGTGTTGTATAAAAATACCTTGGGTTAAAATAGAGGAAGAAAATAAAATTGACTTTTAATAGAAAGTGTAGGACATAATGTAATGTATAGAAGAATTAATGTCCCGATTCTATTTGTAGGTAATAAAATTTGAGTTTTTATAATTTTACGTATTATAAAGGGTTCCAATCCTAATGTTGAACCTAAAGAGGAACTAATTACCATCGACATCGAATTTATGGACAGCAGTGGTTGGAGATCAAAAGCAAAGGTCTTGCGTTTGCTGAGAAGTTAGAAAAATTTATTGAAGGGACATTTAATGAAATCGAATATATATATATATATATATATATATATATATATATATATATTCGAATATATATATATATATATATATTGTTACGCGCTCAAGTCGACGACACAACTAGCGCCATCTAGTGTCAGGAACGAGAGCGAAGGGAGCTTTGCAGAGAATGACATCACAAATCTCTCAACCAACAGCGCCATCCGAAGAACTAAGTTTCTAGAAAATCTATACTCGCACACTCGTCCCTTTGCGCGCATTTACTTGAATATTCGGGATGCTTCTTTGCTAATTTAAATAAATAGGCGCTGCAAGATGCGATCGAGGCAGAGTTGAACTCGGCGACACAAGCGAAGCTTCGGAGCGGAATTGAGTGAATTAGTGTGTTTTATTATTAGTGTTTTAAGTTTTAATTTGTGTAAAGTAAATTAAAGTGTTAATTTAGGTAATTTTATCGGCAATTTTTATTGTCACGAACCTCAAGCTCGTAACAATTGGTGTCAGAAGTGGGATAAAATCATGCCGATTTTACCTAAGGAGGAAACGGAGGGTGTCCGTACCCGAAGTCAACGCCAGCAGGAGACGGACCAACGAAGATTTGGTGGTGCAACGACGCAGACGTCTTAGGGCCAGCCACCGGCTGCAGGCCCGTCTGTAGCTCCTACATCTGCAGCACCTGACTTAGGTGCTCTGACGGTGATGCTGCAGGAGCAGGCTCGCCGACAGGAGGAACAGGTCCGTCGGTTGGAAGAGCAGCTGCGGGGTGGACAGGATGAACAGGTCCGCCGACAGGAGGAACAGGTCCACCGACAGGAGGAACAGGTTCGCCGACAGGAGGAACAGGTCCGCCAGTTGAAAGAGCAGCTGCAGAGCGGACACGAGGAACAGACCCGCCGACAGGAGGAACAGATGCTCCTCATGAAGGACCTTCACGCTACCTTTGCGAAAGAGATAAGGGAGGTGAAGGATAGGGTTGGTCAACATAACAACCGCCTGTCGGAAGCTGAAACCCGAATCGAAGAACATGAAACCCCAATCAACCATGTGAACAATCGGGTTGACAACGTGATGGCTGACGTGAAGAAAATGCTGAACGACCTCAAACTTGGGGATGGAACTACAGCTCCTGTAGTAGCTACAACACCTTCGCTACGTGGATTCAAAGTGCCGCCGTTCGACGGGACCTCTTCCTGGTCGGCCTACAAAATTCAGTTCGAGGCCGTCATGGAGGCGAACGGCTGGAATAAAAGCCAAGCCATGACTGCACTTACCCTAGGCATGCGCGACCAAGCCTTAACTGTGTTGGAAGCTCTCGGTAAGAAAGTGACCTACGAGCAGCTTCTTGAGGCCTTTGAAGCGAGATATGGTGACGCTCATCTAGGAACACGTCTTTCGCGCGCAGCTTAAACATCGCGTGCAGCGCAGCAACGAAAACCTGCAGCAGTGGGGAGAGAACCCTTGAGGTGGAGAAGATGGTTCGAAAAGCATACCAGTCTGTACCTGCGCTCATTGAAGGGAACCTGGTTCAGACATTCATCGACGGCATCCGCGACCTTGAAGTCAGAGCTGCTGTGAGACTCGGGCATCACGACACGCTTAAGAACGCCTTGGCCCATGCACTGGAGGTGGAAGCCGTGCGGCAGGATCATCGTTCCCATCGCATCAGGGAGGTTGCAGCAGCTACAGTTCGCGATCGCAACAGAGGATACAGCCCTAGGTGCTATGACTGTGGGGAAAAGGGCCATCTGCGATCCAACTGCCCTAAGCGAACCCTAGAAAGGGAAGGTGATCGGTCTCAGGAGGGTATTGCGGCCAACAGCATCGCCCAGCAGCAGCAGGGAAACGAGTAAAAGCCAGAACTGCGGGGCGGGTGCTGGCTAATGTTAAAAGAGCCCCAAGGATCTCGATCTCACAAACCCATGATGGAAACAGTCTAATCATCAAGGGCGAGGTCAACGGAATGCCGTGTAAACTGACCATAGACACTGGAGCCTCTCGTACGGTTGTTAGTTCCCAACTTATAAGTCAGTTCCTTGGGGACTCCGCATACAACCGAGAACGCATTAATTTGGTAACAGCCACCGGTCAGCGTACACCCGTCCGTGGAGAGAAGGAGATGGAGTTGAAGCTAGGCAACGTGATCTACCTGCATAATGTCATCGTGGCTGATATAATGGACGACTGCATCCTAGGCCTAGACTTTATGAGGAATAATTGTTGTGAGATCGACGTTAAGCAAGGTGTTTTGAAATGTGGACAGGAGGAACTTTTTATGGAAGGTGCGTTACCAGGGAACGTGTACAGCACTAAGAAGATTGTTCTTCCGCCGAGACCGGAAACGATTGTTCCGGTTAGTCTTCCTCGAAATGCTGGGCAAGCTCACCGTTGTGTACTTGTGGAAAGGGTAAACAATGACCTTCCGTGGAAAGTAGCTCGAACCTTGGTCAGGACCACTGACATCTGTGGAGTACGTGTGCTGAACCTTTGCGACCGGGAACAGATTATAGAAAAAGGCACATTGATTGATACTTGTGAGGAAGTGGATTGTTTACGTCGGTGCCAATATATATCGAGTGGGACCCCCAGCAAGGATGCAGAAACGAGAGTGACCACACTTTTGGAAGACTGTCGCAGTGTTCTGTCCCCGAACGAATTGGTCAAGGCGAAGAAGTTGTTACTCAAGTACGCCGATGTATTCTCATCAAACGATGCTGACATAGGAAAGACTGGCTTAGTTCAACACAAAATAAACACAGGAGAAGAATTGCCTATCCGTCAGCGGCCAAGAAGATTGCCGGTAGCACGTGAAAAGGAAGTGGAAACCATGATTGAAGGAATGGTTAAGGATGGTGTTATTGAACCTTCCTCTGGTCCAAGGTGTTCACCAGTCGTGCTGGTGAAGAAGAGGGATGGCAGCATGCGGTTTTGTGTTGACTACCGCCGTCTGAACGACGTTACGAAGAAGGATAGCTATCCCTTGCCAAGAATTGATGACACGCTGGACATGCTTACCGGATAAAGTGGTTTAGCACGCTGGATCTAAAAAGTGGCTACTGGCATGTTGAAATTGACTCTAAGGACAAGGAGAAAACTGCGTTCTCGACGGGAAAGGGTCTGTGGCAATTTAAAGTAATGCCGTTTGGGTTGTGCAATGCTCCAGCAACGTTTGAAAGGCTGATGGAACTTGTACTTACCGGGCTAATTGGCGATGCCTGTCTGGTCTACTTGGATGACATCATCATTGTAGGCCGTACGTTTGAGGAACAACTTCAAAACCTGGAACGCGTGCTCATGAAGATTCAGAGTGCCAACCTAAAGTTGAGCCCGAAGAAATGTTCACTATTCCAACGGCAAGTTAACTTTTTGGGGTTTGTAGTATCGGAAGAAGGCATCCGCACAGATCCAGAGAAAATCGTCGCTGTCAAGGATTGGCCGGTTCCAAAAGACAAGACGCAGGTTAGAGCATTTTTGGGTTTGTGCTCCTATTACCAGCAATTTGTGAGGAACTTTGCAGATATAGCCAAACCTCTGCACAAGCTAACCGAGGAGAAGCGACATATCTGCTGGGATGAAAGTTGCAATATCGCATTCCAGGAGCTCAAGGACCGTCTGTGCAAAACACCTATTTTGGGATACCCTGATGCAAGCAAAGAATTTATAGTTGACACAGACGGAGGTGATATAGGACTTGGCGGTGTGTTGTCTCAACGTAATGGTGACCAAGAGGTCGTGATAGCGTACTTCAACAAGTCGTTGTACAAAACCGGAAAGGAACTACTGTGTCACAAGACGCGAATTGCTAGCTGTGGTAAAGTCGTTGCAGCATTTTAGCAAATATCTTCTGGGGCGAAAATTTCACTTACGAACTAACCATGCTGCACTAAAATGGCTATTGCAGTTTAAAAATCCAGAAGGACAAGTTGCGAAGTGGATTGAACTACTGCAGGAATACGACTTTGAGATCGAACATCGCAGCGGGAAATCTCATGGCAACGCAGATGCATTGTCAAGAAGACCTTGTCCTGAAGATTGCAAACATTGTATTAGGCAAGAGAGTAAGGAAGTGGTATCCGTGAGGATGCTCAGGGCAGACCACCTCAGCAACAAGTGGAAGGACAGCTTACAACGTGCACAGCAGGAAGATCCGGACATCAAGCCGATCCTGGAATGGATGAAGGCCAGTGCTCCCAAGCGCAAGTGGAGCGACGTCTCAGCGATGAGTTCGACCACTAAAAGCTATTGGGCCCAGTGGGACAGCTTGCTGCTTCAGGATGGAGTTCTGTGCCGTAAATGGGAAAATGTCGGGGAGACAGCTGTCATTTACAAATAGTTGTCCCTAAAGCTAAATTACCGGATGTTCTATACAGTTGTACCATAATGATTATTCAGGAGGCCATCTGGGAGTTAAACGAACTCTACTGAAGATCCGAGAGCGGTTTTACTGGGTTCACTGTCGAAACGATGTCGAGGACTGGTGTCGCAAATGTACAAGTTGTGCGGCTGTAAAGGGACCTCAAACTCGTAGTAGAGGTGCATTGAAGTTGTACAATGTTGGTGCACCATGGGAGAGAATAGCCATTGAGGTGGCAGGGCCGTTTCCGGAGAGTGAAAGCGGTAACAAGTATTTCATGGTTGTGATGGATTACTTCACTAAGAGGCCAGAAGTGTTCGCCATTCCAAATCAAGAAGCTTCAACAGTTGCCGATAAACTAGTTCATGAAGTCTTTTGTCGCTTTGGAGTACCTTTAGAGATTCACAGCGATCAAGGAAGGAATTTTGAGTCTCAAATATTCCAGGAAACTTGCCGAGTTATGGGTACTCATAAAACAAGAACGACTTCTTATCACCCGCAATCTGATGGAATGGTGGAACGATTTAAGCAGACATTGGAGAGGTACCTAGCAAAAGTTGTAGACAATCGGCAACGAGATTGGGACAAGCACATACAACCGTTTTTGTTGTCATATCGATGTTCTGTTCACGAAAGTACAGCAGTGACACCAGCTTTTGCAAACTTTGGAAGAGAATTACGGCTGCCTGCAGACCTGATCACCGGGATACCACCTGATGCCCCACGCAGTATAACCGATTATGCAAATGACTTGCGGAACAAAATGAATGACATTTATGAGCACGTCCGACAATCGGGCCAGCAAATGTCTGAGAAAATGAAAACCCGGTACGACCGCAAAATGAACAATAAAGGGTTCAACGAAGGTTCATTAGTGTGGTTGCACAATCCGGTCCGCAGCAAAGGGAAATCTCCTAAGCTTCAAGCTAAATGGGACGGCCCGTACCGGATTGTAACCAGGATCAACGATGTGACCTACCGGATACAGAAAGGCACAAGAGGGACTCCTAAGATCGTCCATGTGGATCGCTTGGCGCGTTATTATGGGGCCGATAATGCTGGAGACGAGCATGTCTTAGGAGGGGGCAGTGTTACGCGCTTAAGTCGACGACACAACTAGCGCCATCTAGTGTCAGGAACGAGAGCGAGGGGATCTTTGCAGAGAATGACATCACAAATCTCTCAACCAACAGCGCCATCCGAAGAACTAAGTTTCTAGAAAATCTATACTCGCACACTCGTCCCTTTGCGCGGATTTACTTGAATATTTGGGATGCTTTTTTGCTAATTTAAATAAATAGGCGCTGCAAGATGCGATCGGGGCAGAGTTGAACTCGGCGACACAAGCGAAGCTTCGGAGCGGAATTGAGTGAATTAGTGTGTTTAATTATTAGTGTTTTAAGTTTTAATTTGTGTAAAGTAAATTAAAGTGTTAATTTAGTTAATTTTATCGGCAATTTTTATTGTCACGAACCTCAAGCTCGTCGTAAAGTACGTAAATAGATTTTTCGTGATATTTATGATATTGGACGCATTAATCATTTGAAAGAATAGGTCCATCATATTTAAAAAATTGAATTTTCATTCATTAACTATGTTCATTGTTTATCATATTTGAACACCCGAAACTGTCAATCAGTATAATTTACAATTATTTACATAATTTATAGCATTGTCGAATGATACATTTTCATCACGGCTCAAATATTCGAAGTACATTTTATTCATAATAAATGTGTTGGTGCTTGGTCATAATATAAGTGTAAAATTGTAAAAAAATAACAATAATAAGTTATAAATATTTATTAGTTTTTTATCTATTATTAATATAATTCTTGTCTCATATACTGATATGTCATTATGTCAATATGATGCATAAAAAATGTATTTTTTTTAATTACAAAGTACGGCGAAATACAACGTGCAAATAAATCCAAAAAAACTAAATAAAATTTTTGGTCTTTAATCTCAATCAGTAAATAATAACTTTATGTACATTCTATATTCATATCAATATATAAATATTAATGTTTTTTCGTATTTAATGCTCTGCGTACCGTTCATCAGATTGGTGGAAACTTTGTCAACTTATTGCTTGCACTTGCACAAAGGTAATAAGCATAGTACAATTATCTTACAGTAGGTGGCGCGCGTATTGAACCTATGACTTTTAATTTAAACAATATAAGTCTTCCAAATTTAAAACGATATTTCCAGATTTTTTTGTGGCAGGCACGTGCCGGATACTAGCTACTTTGTAATAAAATTAGTGCACAATGAATACTGTTACGAACTTGAGGTTCGTGACAATAAAAACTGCCGATTGAATTACCAAAATTAACACTTTAATTCACTTTACATAAAAGACACTAATAATCACACTGATTCACTTTACTTCGCTCCGAAGCTTCGCTAGTCTCGCCAAATTCAATACTGCCCCAATCGCGGCATGCAGCGTGTTTAAATACAATTTTACACCGAAACATCCAGAATATTCCCGTAGATACGGGCGCCGACCGACCAGACGCAGAAAGTGCGAGTGACGGGCTTCTAGAAAGCTTAATTCTTCTGATCAATACTAGATGGCGCTGTTGGCTGAAAGTCAATATTGAAACTTTCTAGGAAGCCCTCCTCGCTCTGGTCCCCGACACTAGATGGCGCTAGTGCCAGGTACCTGACGTCAACTTAGGCGCACAACAATACTTTTATATTTTCTAATCATTATACAAGTTATCTTCTCTTATATTAAAAAAAAAACAATTGCTGTCCGTTACTCTCACTTAAAATCGTAAACAGCTTGAACAATTTTGATGATTTTTGTGTGTAGTTGAGTGGGGCCCTCGACTCAATTGGACAAAAGTCATATTAGATTGGATAGGTGGCGCTGTTGTCGAGATCCAGAAGTCACTCGAATGAAGCCGGGAAGGATCGCTAGTATTTAACATAATTTGATTTTTAATATAACATTAGATAGAATAATAGAGTTTTCACCCTAATTTTACATAATGAATGCATGCGAGTGTATCCCTGCTGTACCATATGATGATAAACTATGATATAACCGAAGAAAGTGATGCCGCATGGATGGAGAACGTATTTAATGATTATGTTTATCGGATGTATGATATTTTTTGTTCCTTTATCCTAATTTAATCCAAAGTGATCGAGAGATTTTGACGTGCGGATTATCGTTAGATTCATTTTCGTCTCTAGAGTGTCAGCCTGCATTTTATGGCAATAATACCAAGATGACGCTCTCGAAAGACAATACAGCTATACAGCTCTTAGTTGAAGTACATAAAGATGAATGTGACATTATATTAGTAAATAATAAATCACTGCAGTTAAGTTCTTTCTGTTTAAGAATATTTTCTTGATGTGGAGAACTTATATTTTACTTTTAATATTTGTTTTACTCTACATATATTTATTGATATTTTGAACATATAACTCCTAAACGTCGGGTATTAAAAAATAATACAAAAAAAACGCGATAAAATCTGCAAGTTGCAAAGTAGTTTTAATCCATGATATTTTACTGTTGTGTTTTAATAATATATTATTTGCTGAACGAAGTCAACGCACTTCTTTTCTTGACAACCAGGGGAATAAAGGGGAATAAGAAATACATTTTTATGTTATGTATATAATTTATGTAATATATTTTATCAAATTTATACAAGTAACTATATGGATTCATTTATTGCCTTTGCCTATTGTACGAGGGTGACACTGAAAGTTCTTAGAAAATCAAAAACAAAATAGCAAGTTATTAGTTTTATATATTTTATATGTCAAAATAGTGTACATTTACATCAATACATCGCTTCATCCGATAGATCCACTGAGAAAAGCACTTTGCCCACTCGTCCTTAGGGGTCTCTTCGACGGCGTTTTGAAACGCAGCCACTGCTTCATCGGCGTACATAAAATGTTTTCCTCGACGTTTTTCTTTTATATTCGGAAATAAATAAGAGTCGCAACTTGCGAGGACTTGGCTATAGGGTGGGTGACCTAGTAATTCCACGTCACACGTCGTCAAGTAGTCTTGGTATTGTTTGCTTGGCGGTGTGCGACGCGGAGTTGTCGGGTGAAGGAGTTAAGGGATCCCACTGCGAGGTCGATTCTCCCGAACTTTTTCCAAGACAAGTGGCAAACAATTGTATGTGTATCACTCTACGGTAACTGTTTTTTGATTCTCTAAAACAATTGTTGCGTAATGACCCGTCGTTCCAAAGAACGAGACCACCATCTTTTTTCCCACGCTTCGACCTCTCTTCACTTTAGTTGGCAATCCCTCGGAAGAAAACACCCAGACAGCAGTCTCTCTCCTAGTTTCAGGATCATGACAATAAATCCAGATTTCGTCACCCATAAATACTCGTACTTATATGCTAAACGCAGCATTTGAGTCACCTCTGTTAAGTCTTTGAACCATTTCACAACACCATTCAACACGACGGAGTTTTTGGGCCTCTGTCAAATTATGAGGTATCCACCGAGCACAAAGCTTATTGACCGCTAAATGTTCATGGAGGATTTTGTGTACTTGAGTAATACCAATGCTTAAGCTTATCCAAATCTGCTGATAAGTCACTCTTTTGTCAATCTCTATCATACGCCGCACAATACTGATGTCATCTTCAGTCGTCGCCGTAGAAGGCCGTCCTTCACGCAGATCATCGGTGAGCGTTGTACGACCACGATTAAACCCATTAAACTAGTTGTACATATTGGCACAAGATATAGCTTCATATGTTATATAAAGATTCGATGAAATTTACATTATAGAGATTCACAGAAAAATTCATTTGTCCAAATTGTCGAGTGTTAGTCTCGTACCAATGTGTAGAGCGGCCGACCACTAGATGGAGTGACGACATGGTGAGGGTTACAAAAACTCGAAGGATGCTGATGGCTTGGATTAGGCAAAGTTACTGTCTGAACTTTGTGGCATTTCATGGAGGAGTTTAGCAAACAAATTTTGATAAACTGTAGGTAATGTCGATAATGGTGATGATAAGTTTTATAATTGCATCGTGTTGAAAGAAATGATATGTTATTATGTATATTGCAATACTCACCATAACCAATAACTAGCTTTATCTTTTAAAAAATAAAAACATCTGTGTAAATAGGTATTACTGTTAGGCAATGTATTACAAAAAAAAGAAACGCAATCTGCCATGCAGATTTAGTTTTTTTTATTTTAAATTTAGATATAAGTGTCAAATTATTTAATAATGATGGCTGCAGGGGTGTTGAAACTCCTGAGAGTGAGGATGGAACATCTTACAGCCTGTTATTGTACTGGCTATCAGCATAGGCTGCAAATGTTTTATGTACCCTGCTGTTAGTACATACCATTCGAACTGCCGTTAATTTTATATTTCTAACTATCTATCTAATAAATTTGTTTGCATGTCTGAGGACTAAAATATTTCAAGGTCACCTGATGTCCGCCATCAAATACTCCTGACAAACTTCTGTATGATACTCAAAAATGAGAGGAACTTAGCTGAAACACCTTTGACGTATAAAGACTATAAATTGACTTTAATTTTTCTTATATTTACTGTTGCCATATTTGTAATTAAAAAAAATTGCCATTTGCAAAAAATCAGTATATAAAATGTCATGTTTCACAGCTTTAATCCCTCTGAGCTTTGCATGGTAAGCTTTTGTATGTGAATATCACCTACATGGTTTTTCATACTCAATATCTTACAATAATATACTTTAACTCTGATATTAACGCGACCATTCATTTACAGTCATACAAAAATATGCTGAATTTGATGTTTAAGAGTTAAATAACATAAGTTTAATTTACAAAAACATATTTGTGTATCCCACAAGATCTCAATTCTTATCTATGTTAAATGTTTGTACACATAATATAATTATAATTTGTTTTTTAAGATGTAATCATTAATAATTTATGGTCATCTCATACTTATTTATTTAATTAATAAGGAAGTCGGAGATAATTACAATAATGTGTGTTCACAAATAATATAGCAATATAATATAAGCGTAATTTTAAATGCAAAACGTATTTATGGCAGCAACAATACCAAACAGAGCTTGAATAGTTCACATCTAAAAATCGTTTAACAGTATGAATTAATTACCAAACATCCATGAAAGCTCACTCATCAGGGCTTGCAGCAAACTGGCTATTCGCATGCGTGAACTGGCCAACCCTATTAGAACATTCAGTGCCGAGGAAGACACGGTGGTGATGTGACGTTCCACCTCTGCTTAGTAGCGATTTTCCGATTACGATCGCGGCGAAAGTCACTTGCAACATAAACTTAAGGTTCACTGGAAACAAACTGTGACCTCGCGAACCAAAAAAATTTGCAAAGAAATTATGACACCAGTGTAGTTTCAAACCCATACAGTGATTGTGACTTAACGTGTAAATACGTAAACTTAAATTAACAACCAAAACAATATACATTATTAATTTAATACATAAAATAAGAATGCTATTGAAGAAATATTTTCTTATTTATAATTTTATTTTTCCTTAATTAAAAATAAAACTATGATAACGCTTGAGTAAATGAAATAATAAATCATGATGTTTGTAGCTGCAGTAGAAATGAACTATCTACATTTTTGTTATTTTATTTAATTTAAAAAAAATCTAAGTCAACTTTTCATAGAACGCATTTCACGAAAGTTAGTTGCTAAATTATTTTATTTTTATTTTAATATTATTTATGCAATAATTTAAATATAATTTGATTAACTCGCAATTATGCTATGTATTGTGGATGTATATATTATGTCATTTAAAATGTAAGTATAAAATTTATGTTTTAGTAATAGAGATAAATATAAAACTAGTAATGAACTTTATTATTAAAACTATTGACGATATTTTTAAAACGGAATTTAAAATGAAAATATAAGTAAATTTGTTATGTTTGAAAGAGTTTAAGCTATATGATTTAAAAGTAAAAATATTCTATTAACCGTTATACTTGATACATTCAATATAGGCCCGAATATTAAAAAAAAAACGATTTCATATAATTAATTACGCCTGTAATATATTGCATTAAACTAAAGACTACTTAAATTGGTGAAAAATTGTATTTAAATAGTCTCTGTAAAATCGTAAATGTCCAAAAATTTTACATAAATACCTTAATGCAATTAATATCTTCTTATGTCATGCACAGAGAGACAGATGCATGAGGTTTATTTGTTCAAACTTTTGTATGAGCATAACAATAGCACGTAAATGATGAATGAGCTAAAGTGTTGTCTTATTAAAAAAAGTCAAATTGTTATAGGAATATACATGAAAGTAATCCTTACTTTTCACTGTAATACACCGTGTTAGAATTTTTATTTTTTTTATTGAAATTCGTTTAATGTATTCACTTAATGCTTTCTTAAATTTACGCGAACACTACACATTGAATAAAACTATTATTTACGGATTTTATCGCTTTTAATTCAACTTTAAATTATTTTTATTATCCCGACGTTTCGGGTGCTTTACAGCACCCGTGGTCACCGTCACCGTGGGGCCGAACCTGCGCCTTATAAGGTTGCAGACGGCGTGCCGGTATGAAACACTGTCCTGCTCTGCTGAGCACGCCAAGCTATTTAGAGGCCAATTTGGACAAAATTCATTTAAGTGACCACGAAACTGTATGCCTCTCGATATATTGATGTCGAGGATTCCGATACTGGCTAAGGCAACGAGGGGAGTGCCTTGAAACTGAGGAGATACGATGAAGAGGTTCATATTAGCGGTAAACGCCCTTTTAAATTAATATTATGAATCTATCTTATAATTAATATATAGAATCTTCTAATCTTCGATCTTCGAATCAAGAATTTTTTTTGAATTTTATTTTCTTCTTCCTCTGCCAATAAGCATTAAGCAGGCTAATACAACAATTTTTCCATAGCGATCCAAGCAATCCTGAGCGATCACTGTCACCGTACCGTTTTACACCAGTGGTTAGAAAAACTGCAAAGTTGTTTGCATTACAAAAGATTTGCGTATGGCGCATACGTGCCAATGTTCGAGGCCATCAGTAAATGCGGCGCGTACAGTGCTGATAAATGTGCGTTCACCCTAATTGAACTAGACTCAATAAATTGTGAATAACTCGTATACTTACCTACCTAAAAAGTTATTACCTAATATTACTTTAATTACCTATAATTATTACCTAAAAAAATTAATACTTAATTTGTTATCATCACAGCTCATCAATTCTCCTTTTGAACCCTCCTCCCCCAAGGAATGCCCCAAAGCACGGCCCTAACTACCTGCATCCATTAACTTTCTGCACCTCTTATTTGGTTGTTACTCCATATAATGGGGGGCCAACCTGCACTTCGCTTACCCGTGCAAGGTTGCTGTAAAATTAATATTCAAAAATTGAAGGTAGGACTAAATATGACATTGGGACGTCAAACATCTCAGTGTCCCCGTGACCACGGGTGCTGTAAAGCACCCGAAACGTCGGGATAATAAAAATAAATTAAAGTTGAATTAAACCCGATAAAATCCGTAAATAATAGTTTTATTTCAAGTATTCACTGTTGTGTTTTCGTTTGATGGGTTTAGTTTTGAGAGAGCTGACATTATTTAAAACTATAAACCCACTAAGTTAGAAGTGAGTGAGCACATTGTCCCCTGTATTGTTTACAGCTGGCTGAATAAGCTTCGATGGTCAGTAACCATTAGGCTACATATACGATTATTCAAACATTTGACTTAAGATTCTCATCGTATAGTGGCGTAGGCATAATATTTACAATCCAATATAATGTCAACTTTGGCAAATATCACCTCTATTAGTCAATCTATGCAGGAGGGCAATCTTCAACAATGAAATTGTGATGGTTGTAATCGAAAAACGAAATGTGTTTTTAATGATTTTTTATGTATACGCAAACTCTACACATTGAAATAAAACAAATTTTACAGATTTTATCGCGTATGTTAACTTATTTTATATTCTCGACATTTGTAGCGTTTTAAAGCACCCATTTTCAAAGGGACAAAGGTGTTCGATGTCCCAATACTATACTCTAATACTCTCAGAATAAAACTATAAATTTTTGGTCCGATCTACACACAATGAAATTATAGTATCCTAAAGTCTGGCAGTTGTTTGTTTAGCTTGGGATTTAATTTTATTAATTATAGGATCCCCGCCCAGCCCAGCAATCTTCTCTATTGACCCGAAACTTGTTATCATGCAAAACTAGCTTGATGTGTTGGAGTTCGACGGCCAAGTGTTTATTATCACAGATCCCTTGCGCTCTCGAAAAACAAAGGTTTTCCCACGGTAGCTAACTGTGAAGTATGGTAGTGAGAATCACCGTTTATATCCAGCTATCTGTATGGGTCTTTTTTCTATATACGGTATCACTCAAGATGTTATCAGGATTCCGAATTACTGAAATATTTAAAAAAGCTAAATAATTATATGTAGTAACTTTACCTAAAGGTAGAATTCTGAAATTATCGCCCCTACGTAGACGATACTTGTATTGTAGAATAAAACTATTGTAGAATAGAGTTAAGAAAGGCTTTCTCCTCAAAGTCCTTCATGAATATATCGGCAACAATGGGACATACAGGTGGACATATTGCTACACGATCTCCTTGGTTGTAAACCTCTTCTATCAACAATAAGTGATACAACATCACATGTGGGGCAGTGTCAAAATAAATTTTTTCAGTGGTTTTCTTTCAGCTTTTTAGTTACGATTGAGATGCAGTCTTCAACAGGTCATTTGAAAAGTAACTGCTCATTAAAACTGAACATAGTGTCATATCATGTTCGACAGATCTAGTCTAGGTCTTTAGTCTCAATGACAAAATGTTAGGAATCCTTTGTGTGTGCTCTTGTATGTCCCCTGAGCGGTGAAAGTATTTTCGTTAAGGGTTGAGCCAATCTGTAACAGTAACAGAAACTTTTTTCATTTAATACAGAATACAAATAATATTTATTATAAGTCACTCTTTTGTTTGATTACCACTGGTTCGGAAAAAAACCTCTGTGCTGGGAAGAAACAGCATAGCAACCCAGCGAGACTTTAAAAAAAATATCAGCTTACAATTTTGTATTTTACACAATTAATCAACACAAAGCCAACCGGCAATAGCTTGGTAGTGATCACCCCATCGCCAGTTTTTTATACGTGGTAGAGCCACGCTACAGCTATATTATGATTGTAGCACGAATGGGTCAGCTTCACCGGGGAAAGACCACGCTCTCGCAAAATACCAGCGTAAAATAGCAGCTTAATGCTGTTGTGCTTCGTATGGCGATTGTAGAAAATCGGAGACCCGTTTTACCAGAATCGAGGCATTCCATCTTAGTCCTCAGGGGAGACATGAGTTGTTTTTGCATTGTGCATTTTGATTCCTAATCGAGGTTAAATGTAGATGTCTAGGGGCCACAGCATCCACTTACCATCGGGTGAACTGTGTGATCGTTTGTCACCATTATTCTATAAAAGAAAGAAAACCTTATATCCATAAATTCTGTAATGTTATAATAACCTTTTTCACACAAACTTAGGTACCTAAATAAAGGTTTTGAACTTTGAGAAGGTCAAATTTTGTATGTGTAAGTTGGTGAATCGATTTGCTCACTATTGCGTGTAGTGGATCACTGAGCTTGTGTACTTTTTGTTACCCATACAACTTGGATGGTTTGGCTGACGTAATACGTTAATTTTATTAATTGTAGGATTCCAAGCAGATCTTGGGATCCTACAATTAATAAAATTAAACCCCAATCCAAGCATACGACTGCAAGTCTTCAAGATACTCTAAATTCATATTAATTATGTAGATCTAACCAAAATTTTATAATTTTAATCTAAAGGTAGGTACCATCATAAATAAAATCTAAACAATCCAGGGACCCACACAAACACGCATACACCAAAAATCATCATTTTACAACATTAACGTACGGAAATTGATTTAATATACATAGATAGATTAAAAAGACAAAAAATATGCTTATCCACATATTATTAAAAGGATACTTCAAACAACCAACTCTAAACAAAGAAATCGATACGCGATAAAATCCGTAAAAATAGTTATATTTACAATGTCTCCTTTTTTACGTGGTAGAGCCATGCTGCAGTTATAATATTAGCAGTATAGTTGTAGTACGAATGGGTCGGCTCGACCGGGGAAGGACCACGCTCTCACAGAATACCAGCGTCAAATAGTAGCTTAACGCTACTGTGTTTCGTATGGTGAGTGTAGAGAACCGGAGACCCTTTTTACTGGAAACGAGGCATTCCACCTTAATCCTCACGGATGACAACGCATCTGCATTTTGATTCGTAATCGAGGATAGATGTAGATGTCTATGGGCCACAGCAAACACTTACCATCAGTTGGACTGTGTGCTCGTTTGTCATCCTATCCTATAAAAAAAACTGTTCGACTGGTGAAGGGTCTCCCTCAATTATTACCGCTGTTACACAATAAACGGAGTATGGAAACTTCGTGCAAGCGTCTCGCAACATGCACGGGGCTCACTTACAGAAGCGGAAATGAAAATAACTCGATATTTAGTACTAGGGATGCGGACATCACTAACTATATTGCCAACATTAACTAACAAGTAAGCTTATAAAATGCTTTTGTAGTTAACGACAGTAGTCGAATGGTTGATTTGACGACTTTTCTAGTTCGCGGTCCACGTTCTTAATTTAAGGCTACTATAGCTAAGATACCGATAGTGAATATTCTTAATTGATTGTCTTTTTACATTATTTATTCTATTTTAAATTTTTGCATGATATTAACAATAGAGGTAGGTACCAAAGAGTCATGATAACTTTTTAAATAAGCTTAGGAATGATTTTGTTGGAAGAGGTTGGTGACAGTGGTCGAAAGGTAGTTGAAATTTATCACTTTTAAACTTTGTAATGCGGTTGTTTTTTAACTATTAGGCAGCTGTTGTTTATTTTCAAATATTATACTAACTATATCAATTTTACAACATGAGTTTGCTAGAAATACAAAATGTAAATAGAATATAACTGTATATAGCATATTATAGAATGGGCGGCGGTAGTCACTTGACATCAGGTGAACCGTATGCTCATTTGCCCCTCTCCTATAAAAAACTAGTATTTGTACAGCCTACAAACTATTCTTCCGTGCCTGGATGTTTGTGTTTGTGAAATTTATGTATGTAAACTATCACTACAATACAGCAGAACATCTTAGTGTGGAGATAACATTTTTAGAAAAAATAATTTATCTCATAAGAGGATATTTGCCACGGTAGTTGGACCAGGTAGGCGGGTTGGCAACCGCAGTTTTTTTATAGGATAGGGTGACAAACGAGCACACAGTCCACCTGATGGTAAGTTGTTGCTGCAGTCCATAGACATCCACATCTATCCTCGATTACGTGCGTGGACTAAGATGGAATGCCTCGTTTCCAGTAAAAAGGATCTCCGGTTCTCTACACTCACCATACGAAACACAGCAGCATTAAGCTGCTATTTCACGGTGGTATTCTTTGAGAGCGTGGTCCTTCCCCGGTCGAGCCGACCCATTCGTTCTACAACTATACTACTAATATAACTGCAGCATGGCTCTACCACGTATACAGTTTTTCCATTTTTTAGTTATTATAAGAAAACAGCTGCTGCCCATCGCCTGGATTGTTTCCCTGTGTCGCTGCTTACGAGGGGACGGTTTTTAGTAGTGAATATTCTAGCATGGCCACTACACTGGATGAAAAGAAAAATTATTAATAAATTTAATAATTTTTTCAAATATTTTTGTTTTTATTTTTTGTAAAATTTGTTTAATACACTACTAAAAAGAACATAATTGATAATAACCCGTGAGAATGTGGTGATCTCTACAACGCTGTCTTGAAATGTTTACATACATAATTGTATAAAATATTTAAATGTTAAATTAATGATTAAAAAAGTCTGCTGGCTTTTTTGCCGGTACTTCCCAGGTCATAGGATGTTCCAAGCCAGTTGCAAAGTTTAAAGTACTTTTTTTCTCCCTTTTTAAGATGGTATAATAAAAACGGTGCTGCCAATCATAAGAATTCTCGTTATCTATGTTGAATAAAAAGTATTCTATTCCAATATTTGCTTTCATTTTATTCATGTTTTCTGAAATAAAATATATTATATAAGGAGGCATTTACTTCGCAATGCTTACAATAGAAATGAATTATATGAAAATAAGAAGCAGTTGAGATAAATTTCGGTTTTATTACATACGCCTACATTCTTCTTTTCCCGGAATTCTAATCAGTAACAAGCTAAAGGATAAGCAACACTACAATATGCTTTCCCATTTCCACATTCCCAAAATAATTCTGTTCGTACAGGCATGCGCAAGGGGAAATAGATCAGCCTATGAAAATATCTATAGGCTTATGTTGTATAACAGTTTTATATTGATTGTTTTGCAAGTTTTTTCATGTCTAGTGAATTGTTATTGGCAATCAATAGGACAAAAAATATAACAAAATAATAGAATCACAGAAGAAATGAAATGACGCGTGACGTATAATGTGAATTACTCAACCGTGCGATATTCTTACACAAACAGTCAGAAGTTCACCGAAAAATTATAGTATAATGCACATGTTTACCGTGTAACAAAAAATATATTAGATTAATATTATGTATTAGTGATCCGCCCCGGCTTTGCCTGGGTAGGCTTTATTAATGAGGCGTTATTTAGCTTTTGGAATATCTTACTTATTATTTTTATGAAACATAGCCTAGATCAATACTAACATTGCTCTATATCTGTTCGTAAAGTTTCATCCTAATCCTGCCGGTCCTGCCATTACAAAGACAGACAGAGAGAAAAATATTAAAAATGTTTATTTAAATGAAAATAACACACTGCACTTAATAGAATCCAGTTGATTCAATATTACAGACAGAAGGTTCAATTTTATTTATAAGTATATAATAATATTATATTATACACAGTAATATAAAGCATGAGAGTATGAGAAAATAAAAACATATCATTTTCTTTCCACTAGCTGATAATCTTCTTCATTCGAAGCTTATTGTGGTAGGGTATGAGAAGTTAATCGGTACTAATTGCGTAACCTTAAACATTTTATTTTAGTACACAAGTTTACTGGAAACTACTTAAAAGCACTTTATTTGGTAGAAAGAAAACTTGACGCTGTCACAGGTAAGGGGAAATGTAAGCACGAAAATAAAATAATACGTCTATAACAATCTTAACTGTAATAGTTAAGATTGTTATAGACGTAACTACTATCTCGGTCTGAATACAACATTTTTGACATTTGGCTACCTCGTTGGTCGTGAAAAGGCTCGGACCTGCCCTCTAGTAGTAAAGTAAAAAGTAAAGTTACAGCCTATATACGTCCCACAGCTGGGCACAGGCCTCCGCTCATTTCTGAGAGGGTTTTAGGGCAAGGAATTGTTCGCCGCGCTGCCCCAATGCGTGTTGGCGAACTTCACATGTCTTCGAAATATTTTTTTCTTATTTCCATGTTTGTATGTTCCTCACGATGTTTTCCTTCACCGCCGAGTACGTGGTAAATTAGCACTTAAAATTATAATTAACAATTTCATTGGTGCCGGCGGGGATCGAACCCGGTTTACTCGCGTACTGTGAAATTTACAGCGAGCGCTAACCATCTGAGCTACCACGGCCCTCTGGTACTGACCATAATTTGTAGTCCCAAACACACACCTTCGAGAACCGATATAATCTTTTTGCATATTATATGTCTTAAACATTCGTTAGATCTAAAAGTTTCACTAAATATTTCATCTCTTATCTCTTAATTAGACGTATATTTTAGTTAAAAATGTAAATGAAAACCAAAATTTTAAACAAAAAATAACTAAAACTTATCAGATTATGGGGTTTTACCACATCATTAAACTTTAATTACGGAAATGAGGTACGGGTTATCGCAAATTAAAATCAGATCATTTTTTTAATTAAAGGTTGGTTTAATTTTCGCTACGAATAAAATTCTAGCAAACGTTTTACTTTTTATTTCTTAATCACTAAAAGCAACAATAACTACTACATGAATGATTATTTTATGACGAACTGGTTGAAATACATCGATATTTTGGCAAACTGCTGTCAACCCGCCGGCGGAGTTACAGGCCTTAGGGTGACGTACCAGCTGATATTAATATGTTGTTATGTGTGTAAACAAATTTATTTAAAAAATTGATATAATACAAATTTGGAATAGAACAAGATACAATTTTGATAAAAAACTAACTTAATATTATGTGAAATAATTGTGAGTTTTAATCACCGATATTTTATTTCTAATAGATTTTACCTTGAATTAAAACAAAAATATTTCCTCTATTAAGTGTGCGTAAATAATATAAACTTTGCAAAGGTAAGAAAATGAATGATTTGCACATGAAATAATATACATAAATACAGCTTGAATGACTTTTTTTGAGTTTATAAAGTACATTAAAATTATTTTATCACAATCTTTAAAATCGGAAGTTATCAGCAGCATAGGACATTTTACATTGCAGAAACATACTCGTTCTAATCCATCTTTAAGCACCGTTATCTAATAACGATGCTTAAAGATGGATTAGTCCGTATTATGCCTCTAAGGCATAATACGGAAAATCTATTAGAAAACTAGCTACATAAAACCTTCAACTATTTTTTGTGATAATATTTGATTGTGAATGTGAACGTTCTGTTACGTGGTAGAGCCATAATGCAACTATTCTACGGTCGTAGAACGAATAGTTCGGCTCGATTGGAGTAGGACCACGCTCTCGCAGAATTACATTGTAAAATAGCAGTCCAATGCTACTACGAGAATAGATGTAGACGTCTATGGGTCGCAGAATTCGTTTACTTGATGGTACGTGACCTGATGGTGGCTGTGTGTTTGCTTGTTACCCTTACTCTATTTAAAAAAAAATTCCTGCCCGTACCACTGGACCTCGGTAGATTTTGGCGACGACGACTTCCTTCATTAACTCGGCGAGATTTTTGGCTCTTTCGAAGTCGACTCCGTGGGCGTTCACTAACTTGTCATCAGCTTAGTAAACGCTATCTACGTTAGCGAAAAGGTCGACTCGCAAGTAGTCTCCAATAACGCCATAAAGTACCTGATAATTTGCCAGTGCCATCCTGATTGCAATCCATATAAGATGTTTAAAATATTTAATGATATTGAACATTATCACTTACGCTACGCCATTCAGAGATACTACTTGTCCCGACATGGAGCAGACATGCAATATCGCAACTCTCCAGTCGGGGCACAAACTGGCTATCCGCCAAAAACAAAGTAATATTATGATTTATTATATTTACGTGGATACTACATCTTCAATAAAACTAATTTTGTGAATTTTATTGCATTTAATTTTAACAATGAGTTTTAAAGCTATAGCTGATGTGAAGAATAGACACTTCGAGAGATTTGCAGTATGTCAACATGTTTAGGATCATTCCAACCATTATATCAGATTTGATAGACTACTCCTTCTCGCAAAAGAATACCGATTAAATTTTAAATTAAATCTACCTACCAAAGATGATTCGCGAGGCTAAAAAAAAACCTAATTTCAGTAGAGAGAAGATAGTTGGGCGCTACCATTTGCTTGGGATCCAATAATTAATAAAACTAAATCGAAACCCAAGCATACTACTGCAGGACTTCAAGGTACTGTAATCTCGTTCTGCGTAGATTTGACTTCATTAACTATGACATCGGGATGTTAAACACCTCCCACCTAGGACAATCTGGTGCTGAAAAGTGCCCTTAGGGATAATGATTTCTTATATTTACGCGAACACTACACATGATTAAAACTACTTTTACGGATTTTATCGCGTTTATTTTTACTTTTTATTTTTAATTCCCGACGTTTCGGGCGCTTTCCAGCACCCATGGTCACGGGGGACTGAGATGACTGACGTCCCGATGTCATTGTTAAACCCGGAGTACCTTCAGCTTTTTTAATTATTGTTTATGGTCCGATCTATGCAAAATGAACTAACTCTGTCTTGAGGTCTTGCAGTGGTATGCTTGGGTTTAGTTTTAATTTTATTGATTATAGGATCCCAAGCAGGTGGTAGTACCCAGCCTCCTTCTCTATTGAAATTAGGATGTTTTTTAATTTCAATAGCCTCACGTATCATCCTTGGTAGGAATCGGTGTTCTTTCGCGAGGATTTGTGGTCTATCAAATCTGATGTAATGGTTGGGGCCGTCTAGGATATGATCACAAGGAAGTCTGCAGTTTGTACTACCACCTGCTTGGGATCCTATAATCAATAAAATTAAAACTAAACCCAAGCATACCACTGCAAGACCTCAAGACAGAGTTAGTTCATTTTGCATAGATCGGACCATAAACAATAATTAAAAAAGCTGAAGGTACTCCGGGTTTAACAATGACATCGGGACGTCAGTCATCTCAGTCCCCCGTGACCATGGGTGCTGGAAAGCGCCCGAAACGTCGGGAATTAAAAATAAAAAGTAAAAATAAACGCGATAAAATCCGTAAAAGTAGTTTTAATCATGCCCTTAGGGAATTAAAAAAGTTAAAATAAACGTGATAAAATCCTTAATTTTTTTTCAATAAAGTAATATTGTCACGTGGTAGAGCCGTGCTACAGGGCATTTTTTGTAGAAGAGGGGAAAAGAGCATGTGGCTCATCTGATGGTAAGTATTGACCGCAGCTCGCAAACAACTGCAACACCAGGAGAAATTGCAGGTGCCTTGCCGGCCTTTAAGGCGACACCGGGAAAAATGCACCTGCTTTCATCGAATAGTGTAAGACTATGACACCACTAACAAAATAAGAATTTTGATATGGATTATTATAAATTCACGTGTTTATCTTGATTTTGCTTGTTTAAAAACACGATTGCATAATTTTGACTCGATCATAATTATTTGCGAAAACACCTCTAAAATCACTATAGTTGAAATTACAACGAAATTACTTCTACGAAACGAAATCTATTAGCTTGAGAATCACTCAAATATATTCATAACATCAACATTTCTAATTTACTTGCCCATTATTTCGATTACTTAAATCAATATATGATTTTAAATATTTTAGGATTCTGACAACTGCTAAGCGGTTTTAATCGTCGCGGGCGCTTTGCAATATTAAACCTTATGATTGCGTTTTTTAAGTTTTTATAGAAATTATGTATTTACTGAGTTAAAAAATATCATAATTATGATGTGTTTTAGAGGGTGAGTAATGAAAACCGGAGACCCTGTTTATTGGCAATACGGAGTACTATTCCAATCTTTACAACGCATCTGCACTTATTTGATGATAAGTGCAGATGTCAATAGACCATAAAATTCAGTAAGCATCCGATGAAAATGTGCTAGTTTTTCGCAATTACTTATTGCAAAAATTACAAAAAAAGGTTTTTGAAACTTTTGCAAAAAAAGATTGTTGGCTTTTGAATATTTTTTTATTATATAAACAATAAAAATAGTATTTATTACATATTTTTTCTTTGCCTGAAGTCAAAAAGAAAATATTATTTAATTTCTTTAACTATGAAGAATACCTTTCGTTCTATAATAAAAATATATAGCCCTATCAAATTTTGGGAATCGTTTATAACGAATTGATACTTTCATGATTCTCTCTCCGTAAGGACTACCATTTATAACTCGAAGACTGCAATTTATTACCACCATTATTCATTTCTTCGTACCTTTCTCCACGTATGCTATGCGGCTATAACTGGCTACTTGACTCTCTAATATATCCTTGTGTAATAATGTCGTTGGTTAAATGTGAACAAATAATTTGATCCAGGGATATAATTAAATACTCACGTGACTTACTATCACGCTGTTTTTCATACGTAAACTCACGTCAACCAAATAATTTCATTATTCATTTGACGTTTACGTTCTGTTTCTATTTATACAGATAGATCCGTTATATTTTAATTTTTTCGTGTAACATAGTTTGTTGACTAATTAATATAACTTCGCTTAATAAAGACCCAATGTAGGAATGTTTATCTGTAGTACTAGTACAACATGGAAGGTGCCAATTAAGACAGGTTAACCATGTACAGGGCAGTGAGACTTTTACATGGTTATTATGAATTATTTTCAACTAATTTACTATTTTCAACAATAAAGCAATCCGGTACGTCAGCGGCTCGTATTGCTTTTTGTTTTCATCCGTCTATTAAAATGTAGTTACTATTTCTCTATTATTATTTTATAGGTATTCAATCGTGTTACAGTAATAATTCAAATATACATTATTTATTTAAATGTGAATTAACGAATAAATTAAATTGAATACATTTTACAACATATAACGTATCTTCACTTTTAAGTTTCATGAGTACTCTAATAGCATTCTGATAAACGTGATTGTCCCATTCTAGGGCACTGGATGCAAATGCACATGCATGTGTCTGTTGTCATATGATACCGAAAATAATTATAATTAATAATGATTGAGTTTAATTATATTTAAAACTAACATACGTTAAGGAAATAACTAAAATAATTATGGACTGTATGTGGGTCTGGAATAAATTATTATTATCATTATAATTACCATTAAAATGTACTTTAATGTAATCAAACATATTTGAGATTACTTAGAAACTATGAAACCGTGAATTGTGTACTGAAACAAAAAAATATGACATCTATAATAATACAGTGTAAAAAATACAGGAAACAAGAAATAAAAAAGTGAGTCAAATATTTACTTAAACAACCATGGACTTATCATAAAAAAATATATATTAAAATTATATACTGGAACATGAAATTGAAATTATAGGGCAAATGATCAAAAAATGAGTGAGTGACTGCCAGTAAACAAAGTGTGTTATGATAGGCAAAGTAGATGCAGCATGACTACATGGATGGCGCTGTTCGGGTTAGTGTGGCTACTGCGAGTACGCGGCTCTTTATGTGGATGCGCCGCGTGTAAACGTGCGCGACATGAAGTACAAGATACACGAGATCTTCTGGAGCAGCCGCAGTGCAGTACCAATCCTGTTAATGTCTATACTCACCGAGAGCGTCCGCCATTTGACGTTATTGCACTTCAAAATTACACCCGTGACGCTACAGTGCAAACTGATTTCGACGACGAAGAGAATGAAGATCTCGACAAAATCGAACTACAAATATGTGAAGAATGTAAGTAAATACTGACGTTTTAGATTTAGATAATAGTAAGTAGTCGTGATATAAATTATATGAGATATATTTTTAAAGATGTAAATTGAAAGAAAATTAGTACAGGATCAAAAGAAAACCTAATGCAATAATTAAGTTTAAAACAGATTGTAAAATTAATGGTTAGATGTAATATACAACACTGTTTTGACAGCTTTTTGTAATTTTATACCGATAGTTTTTAAGAGTTGTATTTGTTATTGTGGGTACCTAATTTTTAAAATAATTAAATTTTAGTTAGAAAAAACTCCAAAAGCACGCTAAAGATGAAATTATTTTATTTTATCCTGGTGATTCTTATGAGGATACCAGGTTAATGCTATTAACACTACCAGAGACAGAATTTTTTTTAATTCAATATGAATAATAAATAACACTTATTGAAAGTCCCACTTTTGTTTAACTCTGGTTCAGAAAAGAACCTACGTCCTAGGTAGAATCAGCAGAGAACCCAGCGAGACTTTAAAAAAGATAACAGCTTACAATAATATACCTATGTGACATCATCATCATCATCATCATTACAGCCCTTCGCAAGTCCACTGCTGAACATAGGCCTCCCCCAAGTAATGCCACAAAGCACGGTCCTGAGCCACCTGCATCCATCGACTTCCTGCATGTCTTACCAGGTCGTCACTCCATCTAGTGGGGGGTCGCCCAACACTACGCATAACGGTACAAGGCTGCCACTCGAGAACCTTTCTTCCCCATCGGTTATCGGTTCTTCGAGCTATATGGCCGGCCCATTGCCACTTCAGCTTACTAATCCGTTGGGCTATGTCGGTCACTCCGGTTTTACTGTCCTCATTTCTGAGTCTATCACGCAGAGAAACTCCGAGCATAGCCCTCTCCATAGCTCGCTACGGAGAGGGCTATGCTCGGACTTACGGATCTGAGACCACGTCTCAGATCCGTAAGTCGTCACGCACTGGTTGTACACTTTAGTTTTCAGTGATTGAGGTATACCTGACGAGAAGATGTGTCGTAATTTCCCGAACGCTGCCCAGCCGAGTTGAATCCGTCGATTGACCTCTCGGTCGAAGTTGGACTTACCTAGTCGGACTATTTGTCCCAGGTAAACGTACTCGTCAACAACTTCGAGCATAGTGCCCCCAACAACTACCAGCATAGGTGTGACATGGACATTAAACATGATCTTTGTTTTGTCCATGTTCATCAGACCTATCCGTTGGGAGACACCATTGAGGTCATTGAGCATAGTGCTAAGGTCCTCCAGCGATTCTGCCATAAGGACTATATCGTCGGCAAATCGAAGGTGAGTGATGACCTATGTGACAACGCAAAACAAATTATAAATACCTTGGTAGCGATCACCTCATTCCCAGGGGATAGTATCATCCATAAATTCCTTAATATTGTAATAACTCTTTTTATTTAAACTAAGTATAATAAAACAACACATTACCGTGTGGTGGTGGTGGTGATGGTATGAGGGAATCTATTACCTCATACGTCCCGTAGCTGTAGTAACAGACTTAAACATCTGGATCATCATAAACGATGGAGACGATGTAGAGTCTCAGGTGTGAGCCGGATGGTACTGGGGTCGCCAATCCACCTGTAAGCATGAAGATTTTAAGACAAATCCTGCCTATAATGGGACATGCCTATATCAAGAAAAGGTAGTAGAATAATGCTAGGGGCCATGGAGATCTGATAAACAATGTACATACTTACTTACTTACTTACTTACTTACTTATCGTCACGCACAATCCCTAACGGGGTAGCCAGAGAGAACAGATCGCCAAGTGTCACGATCCTTACATACCTCTTTCGCTTCTTTCAGGTTCATTAACTTCTTCATACATGCACGTCTAGGTATCCGAGTACTCTTGACCCTCCCCTCTTCGAGCAATTTGCTCACATGGTCTTCGAAAGTTAGTCTCGGTCTACCTCGACACCTTTTAATATTTACTTTCGCTCTATATATTTTCTTCACCATTCGGTCTTCACTCATTCGTTCAAAGTGCCCAAACCATTGAAGTACGCCCCTATCAATTTTTGTGATAAGGTCATCTTTCAATCCTGCCATATTGCGAATCTCTTCGTTTCGCTTTCGGTCGGCTGTGGTAACGCCACACATTTTACGAAGAGATCGCATCTCCACTGCATTCAACTTGCTTTTATGCTTCTTCTGGCATACCCAGGTTTCGCTGCCATATAACAAAGTCGGTATCAACACTGCGTTATGTATTGCAAGGCGTGCACTCTTCACCACGCCTTGCCTTTTAACTAATGCATTCAGGGCACCATTGACTTTGTTTCCGGCAGCGACACGCCTATCCACATCTAAATCACATCTTCCATCCCGGCTGAAAGCACTCCCCAAGTATACAATTTCATTTACCTGTTCTAGACATTCCTGATTTACCCATATTTCGCATTTCGTTCTCTCTTCGCCCTTTTCAAATACCAGAACCTTAGTTTTATTAGCATTCAAACGGAGACCTTTAATTTCACATTCCTCTTTCATACACGTGACTAATGCCTGCAGTTCTGCTTCTGATGGTGCAATAAGCACTGCATCGTCAGCATACAGCAGACAATTAACTTTTATGTCACCCAATTTCACACCCAAACAGCTATCTTTCAGCTTCTGTAAACAGCTGTCGAGATACAGTATGAACAGCCAGGAAGACATGACACAACCCTGTTTTACGCCCGCTTGGACGCTAAACATGGGTGACAGTCATAGTAAAGTGACTGCACAGCCCTTAACAATCAACCATCCACACCATATCCCGGCAACATTTCCCACATTTTCTTCCTTATAACCTTATCAAATGCTTTCTCCAGATCCACAAAAGCACAGAAAATCCTCTGGTTAACACTCAGAAGCTTATCCGTGATAATGCGGAGAGAAAACATTTGATCCGTGCATCCTCTTCCAGGTCTAAATCCGCATTGTGCCTCCCATAAGAATCTTTCCGATTTCTCTTGCATCGTGCGTGTCAAAACCTTCGAATAAACTTTACTTGCTAAACTGGTCAAGCTGATCGCCCGATAGCACCCGCAGTCAAAATGTGAACCTTTACCTTTATATAAAGGCACAATGACCGCGGATCGCCAATCATCCGGGACATCTCCCGTCCGCCAGCACAAATTGCACAGCAGATGAAAGCTGTCCCAGACGCGAGGCCCACCGTACTTGACCATTTCAGCAGTAACTCTGTCTAGTCCCGCAGCCTTACCACATTTCAAACTTCGAATCGCACGTTCAATCTCTTTCATGCTGATGACCTCAGTGTCATCAAGGTCCATGTCTGGCGTGCCAGTCACGGCGTCACCCCCGGATCCTTCACTAAGATCATGACACGCATACAATTCTCTATAAAATTCACTCCATCGCTGCATGACGTCCGATTTTTCTGAGAGGACGTCATTGGTTCTCGAAAGCACTTTGTTCATTCTTAAAGCTGTCGCACCACTCCGGGACCTTCCAACCTCTTTCCAGAAGAGTTTGGAGTTTTCCCTAAAGTTGTGCGACAACCTCTCGTCCGCTTCTATTCTACACCTTTCACGTACTTCCTCAATCAATGTTTTCGCATGAACTTTCTGCAGCTTATATCTTTCTTTCATCTTTTCTCTCATATGCTCATCGTTACTAGAGGCCAAGTAGTCTAACCATGCTTTTTTCTTCTTTTTTACAGCTTCTTTCACTTCGTCATTCCACGATGCATCTCTTCTTTTACTACTACCTCTTTTTGTCGTACCACATACTTCTTCCGCTGCACTTACCATTTCATCCCTAAAGTTCTGCCATGTTCTCTCCACACATTCTTTCCTGCCATCGATGGTGTCAAGCTTTTCGGCTACCCTCGTGTGATATTTGTCCCTAGTATCCGCTTCCTGAAGCTTCCAGCTTCGGATGCGACAGACCGACTGTGGTTCTGTTACTGCCGTCCGGTGGCGCCAACCCGCGAACAAACCCCTAAATCTAGTAATTACTAGATAATGATTCGTTCCCAGGTCAGCACCCCTGAACACTCGTGTATCCATCACCTGTTTTCGCAGTCGGTCATCCACCAGGAACAAATCAATCATACTTCTCTCATTCTTTCTCTCTCTAGTGTACATATGGATCTTCCTGTGATTAAACATAGTGTTTGTCACAAGAAGACCCTTTTCCTTGCATACAGCCAGTATAAGCTTGCCAGCATCATTAACTCTTTTATCGCCAAACTTTCCAAGCACCGACTCGTATCCTGGTCGAGCGATACCTACCCATCCATTCAAATCACCACATACAACAGTTCTTTCGTTTCCCTTAACCAAATCTAAAACTTCTCTTACATTCTCCCAAAACTCCTCCAGCTCAGCCCTGGACGACGAAGCTACCGGCGCATAAACAGCCAAAAGGAATAACTTCGTCAGTCCCATTTTGAAGCGAACCCAGAGAAGTCTTGAGTTCACAACCTTGTATTCAGTCATAAGATCGACCAACCGGGACGACAACAGCACTCCCACTCCTTGGCAGGCGTTCTCGCTTTCCGGGACTCCGGACCATATAGCTAACGTCCCGCCAGGGAGCTCTTCAATACCACTGCCTTTCCGTTTGGTCTCCGACATACACACGACATCTAATTCTCTTTCTTTCATTATTTCGATCAACTCATTCGTCTTATCTCTCATGCCTCCTCTAACATTCCACGTGCCAACTCTGCACTCCGTCCTCCACCTTCCGCCGTGTCGGGCTGTGCGTGACGGGTGGCGGTCCCCATCGCCGCTTTGCGCGCTGCATTCCACACCAACGGGGACGAGCTGGTGTGCGTCGCCTTGGGGGGACGCCCTAACTCTCGTTCGCATGGGTGCGCAGCTGTGTAGAATTGCAGCCCTGAAAAGGGCTGGCAGGGGTCGCGATGAGCACGCTTCTACAATGACCCCCTAAACAATGTACATCATGAAAATATTCCTATTTCTTGCATATACAGCATGTACTTTTATAATTACGTTTAATATTCAGCTGTTTATTTTGAGCTAAATTAGCTCTTCTTAGGAAGCTCAGATTAAGATCGTATTACTACGTGTGTATACCTAGCTATATTGAATGTCGACTGTTGGAAACAGGATGCTTGCTTGAAGTTAAAATTATTCATATGGTGCTATTCGTACTAATAACGTACTTGCGAAAATATCTCCGTAGTCATTAAGATACAATTATTAATGACCATTTGAAAGCATTTCACTCCATATAATAATCTTATTCCCTCCCACATTTTTCGGTTACAATGAAATTTATTACGAATAGATGATGGCAAAGTATAAAGCTCATTTTATCTCACATAAAAGAGCGTGAATAAATACGTTATGTGATTTTAGTGAACTAATTATTATAATATATATTAATATTTAATATATACTTGCAGAGATGTACAACTTTATTAATTAAATAAGTAGTTTTACTAGAGTTTAAGATTTTAGGGCGAACGATGTGACTCCAGCGATTACGAATATTCGGAAAATTTACAATACACCACAGAGAGGTTATAGAATGCTAATATATTTCCTCTATATTGGAATATGTTTCAAAGTATTACACAATAATTATAATAATTAAATAGATTGAAATTGGATGCCTAATAATAACGAAGATCGTGGGGAAAAATACTCTCAAAGTTATCCCATATATATGTTGAATGAATATTCGATAACACCGAAGTATTACAACTGAAGGCCAATAATATGTAGAGAACAAGAAACCATATATAAAATATATTTCTACTCGTTTATGTTGTGAAAAGAGCATAATTATTAAATTTAATAATTAACAAAAATGTACAAATTTAAAAGTTTTCTTGCTTTTTTGCATTAATATTTAATATATACTTATGGAGAAAGAGAGAGAGGAATGCGCTTAAGACTGCCGACGGATTATTTTTCTTGTTACAATAATAGTTTAAAATGGATTTAATACCTACGTAAAAGTGGTGCCCTTTTGTATCTTTGCGCATGTGAACTATTAATGGAAGCTATAAAACAAGTATTCAAATGGTGATCTAAGCCTCAAGCTATGTTGTCTGTTTTGTTCAATTTTATCTCAATACGATTTGAGATACTATCGTCATCAATTATCTCCTGGTTCAAGCTGCCATCCAAAATTCCTAAAAATTTAGCAATTGAGTGTAACAACATATTGTGAGGAAGCTTTTAAACAAATTATTAGGGATATTTTCTTATTACTTGACAATGACAGTACGGTACGGGTCTATTACCAAATAAAAAAAAAACATATAATATTTAATACTGTAGTTGCTTAATGACATTATACGTTAAATAAATCAGGATTGCATATTGCTTTTAACAAAGTGCGTGTGGAGCTGTAAGTAATTTTTAAAACACTTAAAAAGTCAAGCTTAAACGGTATATTTTTGTATTTTTTTTAAAACGTTACCCGTCACTAGGATTTTCTCCCGTATCATGGAAGCATTTTACAAACATAAATTGCACAAGGACGAACACCCACACCTGGAACAGTTATATGTAGGCCATACAAATACTTGTTCCGTGCGGGATTCGATACCGCGGCCTGGCCTTCAGCGCCGCAAGTCCAAGTTAAGTCACTAAACCACTGGATATCTGATTTTCTCTGATGAACTAATGCCGGGGTTCCTCTTCTGTTCTCTCTGCGACTATTTTTCTACTGCACATAAATGACCTACTTCTAACAGGTATTGTTGGGTATGCAGATGATAGCGTAGTCACAAAAAGATTCAGGTCCAGTGTGAAAGGCGGAGGGGCAGTAATACGTTCACTCAGAAAGGCCATGGTGGAGCAGACAAATGCGACCTTAAGTCTCGAATCCCAATGGGGTGACAATAATCTGTACACCTTCAATGTCGCAGGCCATTTCCAGAGTCCATTTGATCTGACTCCTACCTTCCTAAGTACATCCGTTGACATTCTGAATATTCGCACTAAGCGCTATAAGTCATGTTTCATAATGCACACAGCCAAGAAGTGGAATGTTTTTCCGAGTGCGTATAACATTAACCTCCTCAAGGTTTATCCTGGCCAAACTTGCTCTGTCGTAGATCTCATCTTTTCCCTCAGGTCAGATGGAGGTCAAAAGCGAGCCCATTCTTAATAAAAAAGAGTCTCCGGTTCTCTACACTCACCACACGAAACATAGCATCATAAAGCTGCTATTCTATGCTAATATTGTGTGAGAGCGTGGTCCATCCCCGGTTGAGCTGACCCATTCATGCTAGAACTATAATATAACTGCAGTATGGCTTCACCATGTAAATTAGTTTTGATACACAGGACATGCTCTTAATCAGTTCATGAAGCTTACGAAAGCTTGCTGCCCCGATATGCTGGTGAGAAACGTAGACATGTACTCTTTACAGATGAAAATGTTTACACGACTAAAATGAACAAAAGCAAGCAAACTGGAAAAGTAAATACTCAAAACTCCAAGGCCAAGAAGTACAATCAAGGTAAACTAAGGAGTTACAGAGCTCTATTTTGTAAATAATGAAGTAAACACTTTAGGAAATGTAAATCAGAGCGCTATGGATTATGTAGTAAAATCTTTCACTGGTTCACTTTTTTCAAATGTATTATAGAATTAAAAAAAAGTAACAGAGCAGCGAAATCCCAAACTTGAATCGAAAACAATTTTTGAGATTTCATGAGAGCTAAAGACTGGCCTCCGTCTAGTCCAGATTTGAATCCGAGGGGACCAAAAATTGTGTTCAGTACATTAAATGGACTCCTAAAAACGTTAGTCCGACATTGAATTTCTTAAGAAATCTTTAGAGTTAGCCGCGACTAAATTCTCCATAGAGACAGCTCCAGCATCAAAGCCAAATCAAAGCCAAAGGACGAGAAATTTTAATAAAATTGTTTTATTAAAAGCTTAGTTAATAAAAGCTGAATATATTTACATAATATGTTTTATTATTATCACAGTTTTTTTTTAAAAGATAATATATATTTTAATGAGTAACATAACCTAAGGTTATACTAGGCATTTTTATGTTAAGTTAGTATACAAGTAGTTAAATCATAAAATATATTTTTAGTAGACAGTGATTTCTTAAATTTATTTCGTATTCGGTTTACGTTATTATTTCTTTTTTATAGGATAAGAGTGACAAACGAGTACATAGACCACCTGTTGTTATGTTCTTGCTGTGACCCATAAACATCCATATCTATCCCCACCCATGAGGACTAAGATGAAATGCCTCATTTTCAGTAATAAGGGTCTTTAAGTTACTAAAATCATTAATATTCAAAACTACTAATAAGTATAACTGATTTTTATGTCGCCTCTAAAACAAATTACTATGCAGCGATAAGTGAATTTTATCATTGACTAAACTATCGCACTTTTCCTATAAAACATTACTTCTCATGAGCGATTAAATATAACGCGTTCCCTAATTGAGATACTTTCCTCGCTTAACGCTTATAACACTTGATCAACAGAGATGGTCTTTTTACTAACTTAGTTCCTGATGTACTTCCCAAACTAAGGGTGTGTTAAAATTTCTCAACGCAATATTAATTCCTTTCAGCTGGTTTTTCAAGTAAAAGCGAAATTAGATGAACATAATATTTTTTCGCTGTTATAAACACATTTTTACATATTTGTATATTTTATAGCTATAAAATAGCTTGTGGTATACACTTAACTTTAAAGAAATATTTCGATCTCGTCGATCTCGTTTTCTGCTTTGTATCGGTTTTGTTTTATTTACAGCAAATATTGGCAACTTTGAATGTGGGCGAGAGCAGTCGACGCAAAGTTCAGAAGTTGACCGATATATCGCAGGAAGCTTACAGGTACGATTAGTCTAAAGATATATTTTTATTCTATAGAAAAATATATTAATATTTCAAAGAAATGAATCAACACGAGAATTTAGTTTTGTAATAAGGTAATAATAATGATGATGATTATTATTTCGAAACTAATTTTCAAAATTAATCTTTATTTGATCTATAAAATATCAGGATAAAATTCTAAATATATTTTCTATGCATTTAACAAAAATTACTAATTACATTAAAAAAATGCTAATACTTAGTTTCTATTATATGTGTTTCTATTGTGTGTGTAGATTGTTTATGTTTGTGATGAAAATGATTTAGAGGGGCCTAAAATAATAAGTAAATAAATACATTTTCTGTCATATTTAGAATTGTCCTCTCTCTATTTGTTTATGCATTCATCACGTCTCAAGTATGAATGTTCTTCAAAAGAATCATTATGAAAATCGTGAGGTGTACTACCTCGAGTAACGGTACAAATTTTTGGCCATACGTCCTGTTCCCGAATAGAAAAATCTGCCTGATGAATTATACTCTTATTTCGATGATACTTTTATATTGTATATACATACTTTTGAATTTCATTAACTACTAGCGATGTGCCCCGGCTTCGTACGAATTATATTTGGGTCTACAACTGCGCCACCTACCGGGTCCAACTATGCCTACAACCTTCGCGGAAGTGCAAGCAATATGATGAACGGTATGGCAGCCCATAAAATACGAACAAACAAAAATTATTTTTAATATTAGATATACCAAAAAAGATTTTTCATTTTAATTTGGTTTATTATATCATACAGATTTAAATTTATAAACGTAAAGATAATTTTATAATAAACATTACCATCGCTAAAATCAATTTAGTTAACCGTAGATTTAGTTTCTTTAACGTTTACAGACAGGTGTCACTCTTCATTTTTAATAAGTATCAAAAATTTTATATTGAGACTCGGATCAATTGAGTTATTTCTTAAAACAACGTAGTAGATGCAAATATTGCCACTGGTTGTGTGTTAATACTGCCACCGGTTGTGTATTGCTGGGCACAGACATTCTGTTATTACTTACTGGGTTTTTGGGCAACCATACTGGGTGTTGGCAGACTTCACATATCTTGAATACATATATTTTAATTTTTTAGACAAACAGGTTTTCTCACAAAGATTCCTTCACCGTTGAACACATGATAAATGATCACTTAAAATTTAATTAACAATTTTATTAAAGCCGGCAGGGATCGCACTCGAGTTGCCAACCCGTAAAAGTCTACTGAAGACATGGGCCTCCCATAACGCAAACCCTACGGATTTCTCGTAATTGTCACTGTTGGCAATTAGATTGATAATCGCAATTCAAAATGTCTCACACCTTTGACGTTACTGCCCGTATACGGTCTGTATATTTTATGTCGGGTTCCGACGTAAGATATTGTTATACCGCCATGTATTATCAAAAGCCATTAGATTTATCTGACGTTTCCTAGTCGACTCTTACTATACCCACAGTACGTAACAGGGTGATGGATTCATTTAGGCTGCGACAACACATGAAACGAATTATCGTTCCCCCTTATCGGTGAACCCCTTGTCATTATGAATGAGTTATTGTTTACCACTTACCAAATTTTATTTACGTATTTTCTTTTGTGCATATCTACGTATGTAACTTAGTTTATTAAATATAGTATTGAAGGTATGGTGCCGTGTTTTCAGTGTTTTTGTCGTACATATACTTGAGCGGTTATATGATAAAATCACTTCTTATATGTATCAAAATTATTACTATTTTTGTAGTTAGAATAATGAAGTGTTATCAAGTAGACCCAAAGTAATTTATTAAGTTATTATCGATATTGTAATACAACATAATATTATTATTATTTGGGGTATTTATAAAGTATTCTCATCTGGTTGGGCTGAATCAATATAGCAAAAGATAAAATAAATATTCATAAATAAATAATAAATATATAATAATAATATGAAATAAATATACATAAATACATAAATAAGCCAAACATATTATGTCGGTAACCTCGTGAGCCAGGTCCTTATATTTTGTTTTCATATCTGTTTCGGATTTCACGAGATTCCCGTCATATGGATTGGTAATGTCAACCAAAAATATCCTTGACTGTGCCCGGTCCATTAGTACAATGTCAGGCTTATTAACAAGAATAGTCCTATATGTGATGAGGGCCCGGTCCCAATAGAGCCTGGTACAGTCATTTACGAGCACGGCTTCCCGCATGTACTTATAATAAGGCAGTTCCCGATCCGCGAGACCATATTTATGAGCGAGCACCTAATGTAGAATCCTGGCTACTCGAGTGTATTTGTGTAGTCCTTAGAGTTAGAAAGAGCCGAAAAACCGGAGATGAGATACTTAAGTGGTTCACCAGGATGGCGACAAGCTCGACAGATGTCGACGGCAACATCCTTAAGGATGTATCCCCGCTAGTTGTTAGTTTTAATAACCGAATCCTGTATCGGAGAGACAAAACCCTCGTTTTCCTAAAGAGGCGACCGAAGCATAGATCATGTAGAGCCTTGTTGAACCCCCCATGGAGCTCCTTCTCCTTCCATACGGTCTCACGGTCGGAATTAGTCTGTAGTGCCGGGTCTTGCTATTGATCGTTGGCTTAGGATAGAGAGGTAAGCCCATTATCACAAAAAATGATGTCATTATAGAATGGATCATCTGATCTCACCAGGAAGTAATTACCGAGTCTGAACACTTCGCGATTATGCATGATGAACGCGCTTAAAAAGTCACTCTCATCATGTTTTCATAGCAAGTACAGCCTCATTACTGTCGATCTCGGATGATACATCCTATGGGACGTCATAAGAGTGCGGACTTTTCTACCCAAAGCGTTCAGTTCGGTCTGAGTGCACCTGATATGCCAAAGGTATACTTGTAGAGAGGCATTACCCAACCATTATATACCTATGTCTAATTTACGCTCGAGAAAAGACTGTTAAGAGCTTTGGTCAAGCGTGCATAAAACAGATCATCAATACCTATATTTTGTGACATACCCAGGTATCGGTATGTTTTATCCTCGGAAAGGGTCCTTATGTTGATGGGCACAAACAATTCTATGCTTACAGAGTTAACTACCCTACCCCTCCTAACATGAGGAACCGTACATTTATCCATCCCCAGCTTCGTTCTCATAGTATAATTGCTAAAATCACAAGTGATGTTTAGCAATTTCATAAGATAGGAACGATTGGAAAAAGGTGGGTCACTTTTGTACCTCCTTTCTGAAGCTCAAATCCCTTCCCGGGGCCCTCCAGTAACGTAGTGAGATTGTTCTGAGAAAGCAAAAACCAAATTAGACTCAACTAAACGCCCTAGAAGACACCTCTTCTTATCCTTATGTAGTCCTCCGCAACCGACATCCGCTCGCCTAGATGGCAAAGGATCGTACTCCACTGCCCCACACACTGCCCAAAGAAATGTCTAACTGTACAGTCAACCTTGTGCAGCTCGAAAACCGTCTTCAGCCATGTTAAAGCATCAAGTCGAATGCCTTTCTGTGGGCAATCCAGGCGGCGGAGAAGTTCCAATGCGTTAAACTTCTTGCTAATGGCCGTGTAAATGAGCAATGATTCCTTGGTTCCACGACCACCGTCCGCGATCTGATTTAAATCAGATGATGAGTGATTCGCGCGCTCAAAATGGATGTCAGTGTCTTATAGATCGTGAGTAAACACGTAATGGTGTGATATTTGTTCGGATTTGTGGTATCCTGATCCTTATGAACTAAATGACTAATCCCAGTGACAGTGAAGAGGTTAGGGAGCGACTTCTGGTCGAGAGCCTCTTGGAACATTTGGGCAAGCACATAGTGACACAACACGAACCCCCTTAGCCAGTAGTGGTAAAATTTGTCAATCCCAGAAATTTTCTAGTTCGGGCCCTGTGGACTGCCTCAGCTTCACCGTCCGGCGTTATAATGACGGGGCTTATAGGCGTAATACTCGTACTCTGACTCGCGACAACTACCGTCTAAGGTTTCTTGCTATGGTTAATGGACTTCGACCACAGGCTTTGCCAGAAGGCTAAAGTATCGGCCTGATTTGGCTTTTGGGCCGTACCACGTATCGATGGCGGCTCCAGTGATTTACAAAGCCTCTTCTGATCACTCTGGAAGAAGCGATTCTTAAACCTCTTGATATATCGTCGAATCCGCTTCCCCCAAGCAGCGATTCTTAGCTTCAGGTCCTCTGTGAGCTCCGTTAGTTACTGCGTTATATCCGGCTGAAACAAACTGTGATATTTGTCCCAGCAAACGCCACTCTAATGGTGCGCACAACTCTTAGCTTATTATTACCCGGCCTGAAGTTTGTAAGTCTATCGATGAGGGCCCTTACCTTTGCGATAGAGTCCTCAATTCTTTTTCTCCTGACTGGTATGTAATGCAAAAGTAACATGTGATAATAGTTGATTAACTATTATCATATGTTATTTATTGCGTTAACAGGTAAATTCAATCTGATATTCTGCTTAAAATTAAACGTAAGATTAATTGTATTAGAGATCATATTGTCGTGGCGCAAAAAATACTTAGTAGTAAAAGAAGACCAAATTTCGGAAAGACCAGAAAGGCTCGTTGCGGAGCATAGGTAGCGAAATATTGTTGTTTATCTATATGTCATATTTAAAATACTCAAACTTCCGTCGAAGGTGCCATACGTAGATAATGCAATACGCCATAGGTAATGCAATTGCTAATCTGCCTATATAGCATCGCGATTGACAATGAACACTATGAATGACAATTTCTTTCTACTCTTATGTTCAGGGTGAGTTAAAATGCCAATTAGTATAAGAAATCGATGTATTTTACAAACCCGTGGCAAATGTTACGAGCAATTAAGTCGTACAAATGCGCTAAGTTTCCCCGCGGAATTACTTTATACTCGAAGACGTCTGCTATTAATACCCAATAAGTATTTGTATAATAATAAAGGCTTAAGCTACTCGTATTATCATTACTTAACTGAAAAATAATTTTTAATAAAACTGAAATAATTTTGTATTTTAGGGTTCCATAGATTCAGATGGTGATTCTGTTTGGGAAACGGCTGATGTGACTTTAGAACGTGGCACAAATGGTCTAGGACTGAGTATAGCGGGTGGAGAGAGTGGCGGTGACATCAGCATTACAAGATTAGCAGTTGGGGGAGCGGCTAAGAATGACGGTAGACTGCAAATAGGCGATATTTTGCTACAGGTATTATTTTTTAATTTGTTTCTAAACTAAATGAAATTACTAAACCTTTTTAATGTTCCCAACAGGTATTTTTCTGTGCCGTGGAAGCGTTATACATAAAAAAGTTGTACGCATATGCTTGGATCCGTACTAGGAACTTTTATTTGTTTGCCATACGGTTCACGGCTCCTGGCGCCACAGCATTCAAGTATCTTACATTTTTAAAGTTATCCATACGTCTCATTAATATCAAAAATTTTGGTAAGCCTTTGTAATTCTTTAATTACTAATATATTTCTCAAAAGGAATGGATACGTTTTATATCTTTTAATTAAAATTATTAACTTTAAAATAATCCGTTGTTTATCGATAAATTATTATGCAAATATTTCGTATACGTGCCGCACTTAGAGCAGATGATTGATGAACCGCAAGCATTATGATTTCAAAATGCTTGCGGTTTGGTAATAAATTGTGTTTTGTGATTTTGGTGAGTAATCTCAGAGTGACCTTAAGGCCATAAGAGCGATTAAATTTCCTAGTCTTGGATATTTAAGTAATAAAATCACAACAACTGTTAATTTTATCCGCAAAGAAAATATAAGGTGACAGATGAAGAGTCGATAAAGGTTTTAATTGAATAGAATGGTATTTTCGTCAACCCCTTATTAGAAAAAAACCCTCAAAAGGTACCTATTTTTTCCTATTTTGCAAAATTTCTCCAAAACGGCACAAGTTCTTTAAGTAGTTTTTATACTAAAAAAGGTCTTAATACTAAATTAGGTTCTTAATATTTTTAATTGAGTGTTTTATTTTTATTCCCGGTTTTATTTCTGAAAATATAATTTTTCCCCGAAATTGAATATATCTGCGCGAGCGTGCCTTCTCCGCCCTGTAATCCGTTTGTCCACTCAAGTGCTGTAAACCCCCGCGAGCTCTGTCTCTAAGCCTCGGTCATAAAGTTGTTCAAAACGACTATAAATCAATAGCACGCTTCAGACTATAAACTATAAATTTCTAGCGCGCTATTAAATGCGCTATGTCATAGCGCGCTATTTATAAGAAAGCGTTTAGGAGACCGGTAAGCGCGTTAAGTTTTGCAGCACGCTATATCTCGTAGCACGCTACATTACATATCGTTCATTGGATAGACCGCGTGCTATATAAGAACATTATTTCGTAATGAGTCGCGTTTTAGACTAAAATAAAATAAAGCGGCAATGCAAAACCAATAAACGCTTTTTCATACTTTTCAAGCTTACGACTTTCTATAATCCTAAAAATATTTTTAAAGCATGTACTTTGTAAAACAAAATAAAATAAATTATTTTATATTATAATTGATGTAAACGTTATTTTAACCTTAATATAAATTATAAATTAAATAACTGTGTATTTAAAAGTTTATTGATTGTATTTATAAATATCAACTATTTACATACACTGTTATATACACTTTCTTATCTATATTTTATTTACATTTAAAAACATTAGTTAGGCTTCTTTTATAGCAGAAAACTGTGTCTTCGATCACTTATAAATATATCTACAGTATACACTAACTAAACAACGTCTAACACTAAATTAGGTCGCGCGCTGTGAATAGCGTGCTACTAGATGCGTCACATGTCCTCTCCCAACAGCGCTGCTGCTAGAACTAGTTGCCGCTTGATGTTAATACTTAATAACGCCAAAGCGCCATAGCGCATAGTGCCATGGCGACTACTTACATAGCACGCACTATGTGTTATGGAGAGATAGCGCGCTATAATATGGCGCTATGCGCTATATTAATCACCATTACTCGGTCACAGTCCGTTTTTAGACATTGTCGAGGGTGGACCGCGCGTCGGTGTTGGAGCGAGTTCGTTCAAATACATTTCAGTTTTGAAATAGCTTATACTCTTTTGTAAATATTTCTATGATTAGAAATAGTTTATATCAGTACATTTACCAATGTACAGATATAAACTATTAGTTAATATCTGTACATTGGTAAATGTAAATATTGTTTTCGAACTAAACAAATGTTTAAAGTGCAAAAGAAGAAAAAAATATTTTCGGCACCTTTGGTTATTGAAATATAATTTCGATGTGGCACAATCAACATGCTGATTTTGATAGTTTTTAACACTTATGTAATTTCATTGTTGCATATTTTATTTGATCAATGTAACTTACCTGTAAAACTATAGTTATAGGCTGCGGATATCCTCATTTTAACTCTATCACGCAATAAACACAGCGCAGAAACCTTTCCATAGCGTCCAGCAGTCACATATAGTTTATTTAATATTTCCGTTTTTTGCACATGATGGTTTGTCTAAAATTAAAAAAAAAACTTAAACCCCAGAATATCTTTGCAGTGTAGCATTTACGAAAGCATCATTTTTATTTTATTAAAATTGTTCGATTTAATTGTATAATAGTGTATCTAAATATAAGTATCATTATCAAATTTTCTCTCGCCAATAATGTTCTATTAAAGTTATACCCAAGAAACAGCGTTTTATTGTAGCACATATTTATAAAATCATCATCACCACTACTTAATAATTATATTCTTTGACGCCTTCTTTGTGTTTGTATAATATGTAGTCATGAATTGACGGATGAAAGATATGATAAAGTGATATTATGTATATATATTTTGGTAGTAAATATGAACGTATGAATGACACCGCAAGACAGATATGTACCGGCTCTCCTTCTGTCCCATACATAGATTTTATATTGCGATTTAATTACACTGTGAGCATTGATATTAATTTCTATTTGTTTTTAACATCATTGACTGTAAGTGATAAGATTTTACTCAAATAAATCAACTAATAATAATATATACATATTAATTGGATTTACCTAAAGTATGTACAGACGCTCTTTCCGTTTCATAGGGTGCGTTTGGCAGAAAAAAGCGCTAGCAAGCGCTTGTAAGCATAATGGCGATCGTAAGCGGTAAGCGCTGTCAAATCGTAAGTAGCTATTTTCCTCTAGGACACGATGTTAGTTTTAACCGGGGAACCTTACCTAATTTAAATATATTTTTGTTATGTATTCGTATTAAAAACTTACCAATCATGAATTTTAATAACATGTATATGTATATTCTAAAAACTAATATTGCAAAAAAACAACTTATAAATCTACTTCAAAACAAACAAATTAAATAAGCAAAATGGCGGATTGTGTCAGCGCTACTGAAGTAGCAATCGTGTCCTGGCCGAAAACTATTTTAGCGCTAGTAAGCGCTTGCTAGCGCTTTTTTCTGCCAAACGCACCCATAGATTTCATATTATGCATTTTATAAATCTAACAGGTTATTTAAATACATATACGATATACGTATTCACTATATAAATACAATATACATATTAAGTTTATTAAAAAATTATGTACTTACAGACGCTCGTTCAGTCTAATAATTATATAGATTTCATATTTTGCGTTTAATTAACCAACCCTACAAGTTATTCAAAAGCAAAAATTATATACATTGCAGTCGTCCTACACGTTTACGTTGATTCGGTACAAAAAAAAAAAACAGAATGACATGAGGTGTATAATGTGGCCAGTGAGATCTCATATATGTTGGGATATTAGTAAAAATCTTATTTTTCCACCGGAAGGTTAAAATTCGTGTGATTCGATCCGACAACTCATGACTGCATATTATACAAACACTGAGGAGGTGTCATAGAATGGCGTGATGATGATTATATAATTGTGTGCTACAATTAAACGCTGTTTCTTGAGTATGACTTTAATAGTATATTGTTGGGGAGAGAAAACTCGATAATGATACATAAATTTAGATACACTATTATAAAATTAAATCAAGTAATTTTAATAAAATAAAAATGATGCTTTCCTAAGTGCAACACTGCAAAGATATTCTGGGGTTTAAGTTCTTTTTTTTAAATTTTAGATATATCATCCTGTGTAAAAAATGAAAATATTAAATAAACTATATGTGACTGCTGGACACTATGGCGAAGTTTTGCCCGGTGTTTATTGCGTGATCGAGTTAAAATGAGAATATCCGCAGTCAAATAAGATGGAATGCCTTGTTTCCAGTAAAAAGAGTCTTAGCTTCCCTACACTTACTATACGAAACACAGCAGCATTAAGCTGCTATTTTACGCTGGTATTTTGTGAGAGCGCGCTCCTTCCCCGGTCGAGCCGAACCATTCCTGCTACAACTTTACTACTCATATAACTGCAGCATGGCTCTACCGCGTATAAAACTTAATTACTCAAACTCTGTGGTATTCTACCCATCGAAGAAAAAACAAAACTTACATTACTTGTAGAACAGTTTATTTGTACAAAATTGCAACTCCAACCTACGTATAAACACCAGCTTAACATAATATGACTAAAAACGAACATATTTACTATGTATTTGTGATATAATTACCATATTTATATTCCAAAAATATGAAATAACATTTCCTCCGAACATTCTGTATACTACTCTAACTAAACATTCACTACAACTCATCCTTATGTTATTTTTATAGAAGCGAGCGAACTACCTTCTTATTCTAAATAATAGCACAATAGAGACCCGAAGTTCACCTGTCCTAACCTATCAAACTACACTGCTGATCGTAGGCCTCCCCCATAGATTTCTCCATAGGAGAAATATTTAAGTAGAAATTTGACATAGTTGTATAGTTGTATGGTTGTACTCGGATACCTAGACGTGCATGTATGAAGAAGTTAATGAACCTGAAAGAAGCGAAAGAGGTATGTAAGGATCGTGACACTTGGCGATCTGTTCTCCCTGGCTACCCCGTTAGGGATTGTGCGTGACGATAAGTAAGTAAGTAAGTAAGTAAGTAGAAATATTTGACATAGTTGTATGGTTGGCAACCGCATTTTTTATTTTACGTCTTTATTAGGAAGATTCTACTGTCCATCTCATAATTTATTTCCCTCTGTCGCATCTTACTCCTACTCCTTACCTACTCTTGCACCGCCACTAGACGGTGTAAGCATATCTATACATATAATAAGAATGTAAATTACAGATGTCTGTACATTTTATATTTTTGTAACAAAAATTATTGAGAGAGGCTAAAAATAAGTAACTGAATACATTTCTACCATTTTTAGAGTTGTACGTAGGCGGTCCCATAATGAATTGGCCTAACTATGAACCAATGAAGGAAATGAAACGAAACCAATTTTATTTTTCAATATAATCACCATGAATACTAACACACTTCTGACATCTGTGAATCAACATCTCTAAACCTTTATAAAAGTAATCACATTTTTTATCCTCAAAATGACTGAAGACGGCCGCCTGCAACTCTTCATCGCTTGAAAATTTTCTTCCTCTTAAGTCCCGCTTTAAATTTGGAAATAAATAATAGTCGGACGGGGCCATGTCTGGACTGTAAGGTGGATGTTGAACTTCTGTGAACCCGCATTGATGAACTGCATCCTTCGAAACACCAGCGGTATGAACAGGGGCGTTGTCATGGAGCAACAGGACACCTTTAGACAGCTTGCCTCTTCGTTTTTCCTTTATCTTGTCTCGTAATTTATATATTAAAGAAGCATAATATTCGCCGTTCACGACTGTATTACGTTCTTTAAAATCCACCATCAAAATGCCTTGAAAATCCCAAAATATATTGCACATCAGTTTTTTTGTCGATTGTTGCACCTTTGCCTTTCTAGGGAGCTTTTCACCCCTATAACGCCATTCCATTGACTCGCGCTTGCTTTTTGGATCATAATACAAGATTATAGTTTCATCACCAGTCACTAGCCGCTCGATCACAGTCTTTGGATTATCGCCACAAACATCCAAAAACTCCGAAGCGCAGCGCACTCTTTCCTGTCTCTGTACCGCTGAAAGAAGTTTCGGTACCCATCTTGCACTCACTTTTTTCATGTGAAGATGTTCATGGATCGCGCAATAAACGGTACTCTTAGAGAGCCCAAGCCTTGCTGCAATTTTTCTAATCTTCAAACAGCGGTCACTCAGAACCTCCTTCGATAAAAGCAATCGTTTCGGGAGTGAGCACTTCCACAGGTCGACCGTCGTGGCCAAAGTCTTCGACGGTTTCTCTCCCGAGGCGAAACTCTTTCACCCAATTTTTCACTGTGCTATAGGAGGGGGCAGACTCCTTATACACGCCATCCAATCGTTCTTTTATTTGGGCAGGGGATAAACCTTCTTTAAACAGAAACTTTATGACACTTCGATACTCAGTTTTCGACATTTTGAAAAAATACGCGACTCTCGTTATTCAAATGCCTGTTAAACTAAGACTAAGCATTTCATGTCGATGCATGTATCTTATATTAAGTGCACGATAAACGTACTATTTAATGCAACACAACATGTAGCGACATGTCGCGTTGAACTATATCAGGCCAGTTCATTATGGGACCGCCTGGTATATCTCTCTCTCTGTTCGTTTGTTAATGTATCATGTATAAAGTACCGATTTATATCTAAACATTGAGCTAATATGTACTACATACTAGAGGCGACACTGCATTCAGCTACTATGTTCCATTCAACTGCGGTGCATACACCGCACATTAATCAGTCACTCGCTAGGCGCTTGTAGAGTTGACACGTGTTGTGTTGATTTAAAAAGAAAATCTCGTGATTAAAAATATGCCGTCGTGCGTACTTAGATATTGCACAAATAATTCAAGAAATGTCAGTAAAAACCAAGGAATTACTTTTCATTGGTTAATAAGATACTTAATCAATAAAAAAAGTATTATAAATTAGTAATAAAACAAATTATTCCTAAGACGCCATCTTGTGTCACGTAATATAGATTATGAAATTAATTTGTTCAGATGCGACATTTCTGTGGGTACTTAAATATAGGACGAATATAATATTATTATACACATTTTTTGTAGAAACATATATGAGTTATCATAATTAGGCCAAATTTTTTATATTTAAATCTGCTAATTATTCTTATGTTTTATTTTTAGGTTTGCACATCAAAGTCAAAGTGGAATAAATTCGTCAATTTTTAACTCTCGCGTGCCCCGTATTTATGTACGGCTCTTATTCTAATTTAAATAAATATATTTGTAATTTAAATGTTATATTAACAAGTTTTGTTAAACATACATTTACTATGTTTTTTTTATATTTTAGATAGATAGCTTTTAAAATATTGAGATAAAAATATCATTAAAATGTAATTGTGATATAATATTATGTAATATTATATTAAATAAGCAAATATAATATACAAAATAAATGACAAAATTTAAAAAATTGTTCTCGATATAATTTACCTATTTAACTGTATAATCTTTTATTACCTACTGATCATTCTACCTATGTTTATTCTATGATAAGAAAACAAACCGCGCGAACACAGAGTAGCGCACATTTTTTGTTTGAAATAGCTGTTCTAGTACGTAAGTACATATTACTTCAATGTATCTAAATAATCGTTATGAAAATTGTGAAACATATCTTCGTTTTGAATTTAGTCTTTGTTTAATTAAAATTGGTTCATCCATCATCGGTTCATCCAATCAAAAGTTATGACTAATATTCTGAAGGTTGGGTACGAAATATAGGTACGAATTTGTTCAATGGTGGCATTGAGTAATCAAGGACATTTTTGTAATTAAATAATGTAAAATAGTGTTCTATAATGATATACATAATTCTATCTAAACGCGGTAAAAAAAGTAATAAAGAATAACTTAATAAATATTTATAAAAATATATATAAATCCTAATATCTTAGTAAAAAAAAGTACAATAGTTTAACAATGTCATCGATAAATAGTGTTGTGCAAATTATTTATTAAATTTTACGGTGTGCTTATAATTTTTTCTTAATCGCCGGGTACCACATGGTAGTTCAAATTTTGAAAGAGCTATTAACAATTTTTTTTGGTTTCGGCAAGGATCATATCAGTCTTATATAAGCTTGGCAGTAAGCATATTATACTTCCCTTTTGCACTTCTTCTTCTTTCTTCTTGTCGTGAAATTGAAAAATTACGTTTCCGATTTTTAGTTTTTTATGTTATTCCTACCCTTTCTTTTCTAAATATCATATAATTTTTATTTTACTTTTATAATAAATTAACTAGGTACCATAATATTATATAGATGGCACTGTAAGTATTTTCAAGCACCGCAAAAATTATAAACGTTTCATTATAAACGAGATATGAAGGACACATAATATGTAAATAATAACTTTGCTTGTTGCTTTCAACGGAATATTTCTATTGGATCAGCAATTATATTTCTTCCTTTTATCCAATAACCGTTACCATTGTTTGCCTCATATTTGGTATCATTGATTTATACAACTCAATGTTTGGCGTAGTTTCTACGATCTATTACGCACGCTTTATCCGATTACGGAACCGAAGAAGCGGGTTATACATTATAATATACAGCCAATATAATATGGTCCACGGCTGGGTCTATGCACTCAATGAAATGTATATATAAAGGATATCATACTTCTTGGAGCGGGAAGAGTCCATAGTGCCGTCCTGACCCATTTGATAGTAGTAATAAAGTGCATATTGTTAATTAATGTTTTTATTTGCTTAGTTAATAGGTACTAAAAATTAGACAAAATTCTTATTTTATATCATAAGTTTTTTTTATTTCTGTTGGGAATAGCATTTATAAAATTTAATTTATATTGGTCATAGTTAAAACGAACAAAATAAAATTTAATATTCCGTAAATTTAGTTTTGCCATTTACCGACTAATGTCACAGTTCGCTGTACATAGCTACTATAATATACTCTTTATTACTGAGTCACAGATACTAAACTACGCTGAGGTAGTCATACCTAAACCGCTTGAAGTAGAAATCTGAAATTTGGACTGTAGGTAGCTACCTTTTATGACGTAGAAATCATCTGTTAAATCATTTTGGAAAATTTGATTCCTGAGAGTGGTAAATGTGTTACAGTTTATTATTTTATTAAAAAAATAGTTTACAAGGCGATTGACTTGATACTTAATGAGAGTACTGTATTTACAAAATAAATAAATACGTATGTTGCGATTTCAAAATAACCCGTTACGGTAGAGGCTGAGGGTATGCAATTGTGTATGGAAATAAAATACTTTGGTATTTCTTAAAACAACCCTTTCCTGATGAGGAAGAAGTGTTGTTTAATGTAGATAATATTCAATTTGAAGGAAGAAAAAATATTTAATCCTTTAAAGTAATTAAATAATAAAATTTGCCTCTCACGGTTTTAAACAAGGATTCAAATTTTGTATGAAAAATATTTTATTAAATCTGCCATTTAATTCAACAGCCCAAACCACTGGAAGTAGATGCGTGAAATTTGAACATTAACTTTCTTTTACTAAGTAGGCATCCACTAAGAAGGAAGTCCTACAAAATTTTCCTTAGACGGTAAAATAACGTTTTAATAATGTTTTTTACGGGATGATTTCATATTGGTATAGGGAAGAATTATTAAATGATTATTGTAACTTTAAAATTAGTATGAATAATTTAGGATTGCAATAATGCAGTTAATTATTTTTTTTCACTTTCCTAGTATCTCACTTTAAAGTGTTAAAACCTGGATACATGGTTTGCGCGGAAAATGGTTTTCAATGCATGTTGGTGGGAAAATCCGTAACACGAAATTACGATAATTATAAATAATACTTATTATGGAACTATACGAAAATCATCCCTTATTGATATTATATACAAAATATTAAAAAAAAGAATATAGTGAGCTCAGATACAAGTTAAACGGCTTTACGTGCTCTCTGAGGATGAAACACTACTAAACCCTTGACTCCGGGTTACTACTGAGAATTTCTTGATAAAGCCCGATGACACATATTACTTACTAAAACTTTCCTAAGTTGAGTTTAGTTTTACTTTTATTTGTTTGCAGGATGAGAAAAAATATAGATAATTACGCAATTACGTTATTTTGTTAGTTTAGGTACTTAGTATTAGGTAGGCGTTGGATTGTTGATTTCATTTCAAATTTTTTATTCAATATCAATTATTAGTGATGGCGCTTACTTATTTAGGGCAATATCTTATGTGTTGTATGGAAACCAAGTGTTGGCTAAAGAAATTCGGGAACAAATTTGGGAACACGTTATTGTGGGCGTTTTGTTGTTTATTTAGAAAAGTACCTGGATGACCGAGCTTTGCTGTTTTTTTTAAATTAATTTTAGATACAAATTACATACTGATGAATAATATTTTTGATCATAATGACATAATAGAAAAAACTGAAGTGGTTATTTGAATAAAAAATCATGAGTGCAATTAGTTTAATTAAAATTTTCGTATTTTTAAAAAATACTAAAAAAAGAGTTCGAAATAATAGATTTTCTCACAAAAGACGGAACTTGAAAAAAAAGGAAAAAATCGAACCGAAGACAGAACGCGAACCAAGGGTTTACGATTTCGCGACCGCTCGATATCCACTTATGCTATTACGATCGTTAACACAGAGTCAAAATTTACCTTCTTATATTGTAGCTGTTTTTCATTGCCTGAAAACACGGATAAAAAGACATTTTCTAAAAATAAATCCTATCTGGATCGATTTATTGCCCCCGAAACTCCCTGGACACTAAATCGTTGGAGCCGTTTCCGAGATTCCGATATATACAAGAATTGCTCGTTTAAAGGTATAGGATAAAACAAGAAGCGTACAGTTTGCCCTATTTGTTTTTTGGTTCGTTTGTGCGTCCGTTTAATTGTTTGTCTCACTGACCGACTAACTGAATGTTTTTATTCAAATATGTGTCTCTCTAAGTCTTTGCGACAGTTTAATTTACAAATAAATCATCTTCACATAGAATAGCAAAAGTACTGATTCCACGCAAACGAAGTCGCGGGTACAGCTACCTAGAAATATATGTGTAATTTCTTAAAACATATAGATTTTCGTTGTTTCATTTTACAGAATTTATTACAAGTCAATCCGAATCTGAAGTATTGTTGGCTACATTGTAACTCGAAGAAGTAATAATTGATGGAGTGGAAAGGTTTTCGGCTGGCAGTCTCGTACTCGTAGTTGATAGCACAGTTTAGTGCAGGCTATTATTAGAAAAGAGAAGTAACTTAAATTCCACAAAACATGATCTTTGCCTACATTCTTATAGCCTTACGCTAATATTTGTGGAGCTTTGTATGGGCGGGAATAAAATTTTCACATTTTAGAGTTCAAACTCTTTGAATGTTCTCTCTCTGAATACCGGTATGAGACTTAAGATGGTGATGATGATAACTATGAGTCCCATACCACACCATTTTAGCCAATAAAGTCCACTGCTGAACATATCCCTCCCCCATAGATTGACCCATAGAGGGTATTTTTCCATAGTTATCACGCTTGGCAGGCAGTTTGCCAACCGTAGTTTTTTATAATTTTGAGTTGTTATAAAGAAGGCGCTGCTGCTCATCTCCTCTTAATTTCTCCGACACTACACGCCATAATATAATAAAGAAAATTTTATGTAATAAAATCTTATATCATAAGTTGTATAATACCTGTTGAAACAGTAATATTATATTAGGAATCAGTCACTAAAACAATCAATTACAAATTTCAGGTTAACGATATTTTATTGGAGGGTGCCCCACATTCAGTAGCAGTCGATGCTTTGCAGAAAGCAGGAAATGTAGTAAAATTAGTAAGTAGCCTGACATAGCTGCTGATTTGATATTCCATATCAATAATAATATTGATTTTTTTCAATAAACTGATAGCTTTATATTTCTACATACTACTACATTCTTAAAATTACGTAATAATTGTAAGTTTTATCAAACATTTATGGAAACGTAGAAAGTTCGTCGAGCAAGAAGACCCAGAGTAGTTACCTTATGGCGTGGAGCGCGGGGACTTGGTCTTGGAATTGCAGGAGGAGCCGATGATGCTGCTGGTGGTGGTGGCGTATTTATATCTTATATAGCAGTCGGTGGAGCTGCACATCATGATGGCAGACTTAGGCTTGGCGATAAAATATTGGCTGTGAGGGATGAAGACGTAAGTATTTCATCAGAACTTTGTAATACAACAAAAATATTTAAATTTGTTTTTCTGGATAGTGCAGTTAATATTTGCAACTAAAACATACTCCTGAATAAATTAAATTATGTTTAAATAAAACAAAGAAAATCTTATTTTTCATTTTGTAAGTTACTATTTCTAACTCAAATATTATTATATGGTTTCTGGTATGATTATTGCTATAAAGTTATATGTGAGCCGACAAATAAAATAAAATATTATATTTTAGGGTATAGAAACTTCCCTAATTGGTGCAACTCATGCTAAAGCTGTAGCAACTTTACGGAACACCGGGGAACATGTAACACTAGTAGTTCTGCCTGCTGCCTCTATACCTCTCGCTGCACAAACGGCTCTTTACTCAAGTAAGTTTGAATAAAAAGAATTGACCGTCCACAAATAAATCCTAGCCTTATCTTGCTATATATTCTTGTATATAATTTTGACTTTTGGCAAATCATTTAAATGATATTGATAATTATTAACTGCACGATTTACCATTACGAGTATGCTACAAGTTTGCGCTCTAATACAAATCCTACTACAATTTATACTGAGTAGGTATCCTCGTTAGTATAGTTAAGTTAGTATACCGGGTTTTCCAAAAAGTCCATCAGATGTTTTAGAAAAGTATGAGGATATTGAAATTCATAATTTTCGATAACTTTTGCATTTTCTGGATATTTAAATCTTTCTTATGTGAAAATATTAAGAATATTACTAAATCTAACATTTGTAATGTTAGTCAATTAGCGAAAAATATGAAGAATATTACTAAATAGAACATTTTTAATGTTAGTCAATTAGCGAAAAATATTTTGTATATTGTATTATAGCTCTGCTTTGACAAAATTAAAAGCAATCTTTGTATTATATACATTTATAAAAAAAATTGTGATTTTTAATGTTTTTTACTAACATTATTTCAAAAATTTTGTTAATAGCTAAAACTCAAGCTACATCGTGTTCAACTCTTCACATGCTTACAGAAGAAGAGACAAACAATATTCCGAGGTATGCTTTGCTTTTATTTTGTAAAACATGTCTTTAAAGGATTAAAAAAATAAGAAATACCTATAGCCCATTCACATTATACTGCCATATATAACGCCTGAATTGCCAATAAATGTTCAGTTATTTATTTTTCATTGTGTCATTGTAATTAAGAAGTGTTTTCCTATCATATTGTTATTCTTTGTTCTATCATATCGCTTATTTTTTACCGTAGTACACGGAATACGTTCGACGCTAAATTTGAACATGCTTGACACTAAATTAGAACCAAAAACCGATTTTACTAGACACGGGACATTTTTCCTCAACAATGCAGGTCTCGACGATAGATGTAGGAATCTACAGGCCACGGAATCCACAGGCACACAATATTTGGTGAATGAATATGCCAAAATATAAACAGAGAGATTAAATTATATCAAAAATAGTCAAGCCAAATTACGTGCTATTAGTTAGATCCATTTAAAAGATGCTATTGTACGACAAGACTCAGAAGCCAACCATCTAGGACAAATGGTTGTCCTTCTGTCATCTTTTATGGGGTGACCTAGGTATATGCACGAAAGAATACAGGATGCTATGACCTATGTTAGGAATTACGGTCGGCCGGATCTTTTTATCACTTTCACATGCAATCCTCGCTGGGACGAGATAAAAGAGCAATTGCTTCAAGTACAACAATCTCTTGTCTGATAGACACGATATAATTTCGGGGGTGTTTCGACTAAAGGTGTAAAATATCATGAATTTATTGACAAGGAGCAAAATATTTGGTGAAGTGTGAAGCTATATGTACTCAACGGAACGACAAAAGAGAGGTCTTCCATATATTCATATTCTTTTATGGCTTCGCAAACGTATTACTCGGGATCAAATCGACAATATAACTTGTGCTGAAATACCGGATCCCAAATGTGACCCAGAGTTTCACGAAATCGTTAAATGTAGTATGCTACATGGTCCATGTGGAACTTAAAATCGAACGTCACCATGTATGAAAGATAACATGTGCAGTAAAGAACACCCCAGGGCTCTCATAAGGGAAACTCAAACTGGTGACGACGGTTACCCCGCAGTACAAGAGACGATTACTAGATGATGGTGGGTTTTCTGTTGATATCAAAGGCACAACCATAGATAATCGTTGGGTAGTCACTTATAATCCAGTATTATTAATAGCATTTAACGTCCATATTTCACATTTAAGTAATTAAATGTGGAATATTGTTATTCGGTGAAATCAATGAAATTCTGTAATCTGTAAATACGTAATTAAAGGTTCAGATCAGGTTTTGTTTGCTTTATAGAATGAAAAAGGATGAAGTTAAAACCTACACAAGTGGAAGATACATAAGTTCATCAGAGGCAGTACGGCAAACTTTTGAATTTCCCATTCATGAGCGTTTCCCTCCCTTAGTCCAACTCGCTGTTCATTTGGAAAATGGGCAAAGGGTACCTTATTGAGTCAAATCTGAGTGAAAGAGTGAATAGTGCTCCAACAAGCACACTCCTATCTTTTTTCGGTTTGTGTAAAGTAGATAACTTCGCTAAAACATTGCTTTAACTAGAAGTACCCTGCATACTACGTTTGGGAAAAAAGGAAGTTCAAAACGAGAGGGAGAGGAGCAAACGTTTAAGGCTGGCCAGGGGTCAAAAAAGAGCACGTACTGGGCAGGGCTTCTACTGCGCATCCGAACAATATAGAATGCTATCACCTTCGCATGCTTCTTTATGATTTCGTTTAAAGTGTTAAAAGCTGTAGATGGTCATGTATATTCTTCGTTTCAATCAGCGTGCAAAGCTCTCGCTTGAAGATGATCAGCATCAGCACTTTGCCAATCACCGCAAATTATTCGGGATCTTTTTACGATTATTTAAGTGTTCTGCCAAGTATCAGACCCCTTAAGCCTTTGGGAGAAATTCAAAGAATACCTATTCGGAAGATTTTAAAAGGAAATTAGAAAGACAGGGAGATGTGGATATAGAGCACATAACAGAATTGTTATTTAACAAATGCTTTTTGGTAATAGAAGATACCGTATTAGCGTTGGGTGGTCGACGACTAAAAGAGGGGGTATGGGTTACCTCAGCCAATCAAAGAACAACAATTTGGAAATAGAGAGTTTTAAGAGACAAGTTATGAGTTAGCATCATTAGAAAATACAGTTTAAATAATGTAGGATCACTTAATGACGAACAAAACGCAGTTAATAATCAAATTAACACAAAAATTGAATCAAATGAAGGTGGAATATTATTTTTAGATGCTCCCGATGGAACAGGCAAAACATTCCACATAAATTTGATATTAGCAAAGTTAGAAGAACTCGTGCAATTGCTTTGGCTATAACTTCTTCTGGGATCGCAGATACACTGCTTAAGGATGAACGAACGCTACGCTACCTTCAAGTTACCACTCAATTTAACAACAGCTGACACTACCATTTGTAATATATCGAAACAAAGTAATTTTGCTGAAGTATTAAAACATACGAAAATGATAGTGTGGGATGAAATAACCATGGCTCATAAGGGTAGCGTAGAGGCTTTAAACAGACATCTACAAAATATAAGGGGAAATAAGAAGTTAATGGGTGGTGTAACAGTATTGCTGGCTTGAGATTTTAGACAGAAGCTACCAGTAGTGCCAAAAGAAACTAGACACAAAAAAAAAACAAAGTTAAGGCATGTCTTAAAAGATCCACTTTATGATCTCTAATTAAAATCCTCAAGCTCTCGAAAAATATGCGGGTAAATTTAAAAGAAAAAGAGTCTGCTGGTCGATTTGCGAATCTCCTACTTAAAATCGGCAACTGTGATTACCCGATAAATGGCGGAATAATAACCATCCCTGATACTTTGTGTACAGTTGTATTAACGTTGTGTGAACGTGCCATACTAACTCCGAAAAACGACCAAGCAGCGACAATTAACGATATACTTTTAGCGTTTTTTGAGGGAGAAAAAATAGTGTATACGTCAATAGACTCTATGGACAACACAGATGACGCAATTAACTACCCTGTAAAATTTCTTAATTCACTGAAACCATCGGGTCTTCCACATCATAAACTTTTTCTCCACGTAGGCACTCCTATTATGTTGTTGCGAAATTCAAAACCTCCTTAACTGTGCAACGGAACCAGACTCAAAGTAAAAGCTTTACATCGCAATGTACTGGAAGTGACAATTATAATCGGATGTGCGTAAGGGAAATTGTATTTGTACCAAGAATTTCCTTGATCCCGAATGATCTTCTCTTTAAATTCAAACGAATACAGTTTCCCCTCAAAGTCTGCTTTGCAACGACCATAAACAAACCACAAGGGCAGACATTAAAACTTGCGGGTATAGACTTGAAAAATAATTGTTTTTCTATGTGGTTTGCGCGCGCGTAAGCTCGCACAGTAGTCTGATAATTTTGGCACACGGTAATAGATTAGCGAAAAAAATGTGGTGTATAAAGAAGTTTTGTAGTTTACTAGCATTTGCCCGCGACATCCAGTTATAATTGAGACTTGTACCAGCAGACTCTTTTCTCGGTAATATAACCAACTCCACGCAGACGAAGTCGCGGACAAAACCTAGTTAAGGATAAATATGCTCGAGAGTTAATCAAAAGAGTAGGATACAAAATATTATAATAATATATTTTTTGTAAATTTATCTTGCAGTAAATTATACATAATATATTCTTTTTTTAATAGGATAGGGTGACAATCGAGCACCCAGTTCACCTAATGGTAAGTGGTTTCTGTGGCCTATAGACACCTACATGTATCCTCGACCACGAATCAAAATGCAGATGCGTTGTCACCCGTGAGGACTAAGATAAAATGCCTCATTTCCAGTAAAAAGGTGCTCTCTACACTTGCCATACGAAACATTCAATTTTCTGATTCATTTTTATTCCAGAAAAAAATAGAAGATACAGCAGTCTGCAGTTAGCAGTCTGAATAACTTAACAGAAAAAATGACGACAAGTATCAAAAGGATCAATGAAAACCCGCGTAAAGGAACATGTTATACGCGGATTTTCACTGTTCTTCTTTTGCTCTACGTAATATAGACCACAATCACAATCAAATCTGTATACTCTGTAGTCTCTGTAGAAAGATGTGACACGTAACGAATTTTTTTTATTTAAGATTTTCTCACGATAGCTAACTGTTTAGAATATACCTCTACAAAATAAGTGTACAAATTTTAAAATATTTCCTATTCTTTTAAAGTATCAAATGCTACATTTTTTTAAAGATTTTAGCCGAAAACCTGCATATTTGAATTATATATAGATACAATATTTGGTTGTAAATTCATCTCTTCATTGTCAGCCGTTTTAAAAATCCATGGCTGCTTCACGTTTTATCTGTTACTTAAAATAATTTTAGTATAACGATCATCGTTGGAGCCACACGCAAGTGTGAGTAACGATCCAAGAGCAAGTCTTATCCGACATTATTCCGATGATATCCCGGACGTCAGTCTGAGCGAGATTAGAATGGCTCCCCACCACCTTAAAAACGGCAAGGCCCCGGGCGAGGATGGAATTACAGCGGAGCTTCTGAAAGCGGGTGGAACACCGGTACTTGAAGTCCTTCAGAAGCTCTTCAATTCCGTCCTCCATGGTGGCACTACTCCGGAGGCGTGGAGAAGAAGCGCGGTGGTTTTGTTCTTTAAGAAAGGCGACAACGCTCTCTTGAAGAACTACAGACCGATTTCCCTTCTGAGCCGCGTCTACATGCTATTTTCGAGAGTCATTACGAATCGTCTCGCACGCAGACTCGACGACTTCCAGCCTCCCGAACAAGCCGGTTTCTGAAAAGGCTTCAGTACCATAGACCACATACATACCCTGCGGCAGATTGTACAGAAGACCGAAGAGTACAATCTGCCACTTTGCCTGGCATATGTGGACTATGAGAAAGCCTTTGATTCGGTCGAAATTTGGGCGGTGCTACAGTCCCTTCAGCGGTGCCAAGTTGACTGTCGGTACATCGAAGTGCTGAAGTGTTTGTACAGTAGGGCTACGATGGCTATCCGAGTACAGAACCAGAGTTCGAAACCTATCCAACTGCAGAGAGGTGTAAGACAGGGTGATGTTATATCCCCGAAACTCTTCACCGCTGCGTTGGAAGACGTTTCCAAGCTACTGGACCGGAAAGGATACGGTATTAACATCAATGGCGAGTACATCACTCACCTTCGATTTGCCGACGATATAGTCCTTATGGCAGAATCGCTGGAGGACCTTAGCACTATGTTCAATGACCTCAATGGTGTCTCCCAACGGATAGGTCTTAAGATGAATATGGACAAAACAAAGATCATGTTCAATGTCCATGTCACACCTATGCCGGTTGTTGTTGGGAGCACTATGCTCGAAGTTGTTGACGGGTACGTTTACCTGCGACAAATAGTCCGACTAGGTAAGTCCAACTTCGACAGAGAGGTCAATCGACGGATTCAACTCGGCTGAGCAGCGTTCGGGTAATTACGACATATCTTCTCGTCAGGTATACCTCAATCTCTAAAAACTAGATTGTAAAACCAGTGTGTGTTGCCAGTGATGACTTACGGATCTGAGACGTGGTCCTTCACTGCTGGCCGTATGAGGACGCTCAAGGTCGCTCAGCGAGCTATGGAGAGGGCTATGCTCGGAGTTTCTCTGCGTGATAGACTCAGAAATGAGGATATCCGCAGTAAAACCAGAGTGACCGACATAGCCCAACGGATTAGTAAGCTGAAGTGGCAATGGGCCGGCCATATAGCTCGAAGAACCGATAACCGATGGGGATGAAAGGTTCTCGAGTGGCAGCCTCGTACCGGTAGGCGTAGTGTAGGGCGACCCCCCACTAGATGGAGTGACGACCTGGTAAGACATGCAGGAAGTCGATGGATGCAGGTGGCTCTGGACCGTGCTTTGTGGCATTACTTGGGGGAGGCCTATGTTCAGCAGTGGACTTGTGAAAGGCTGTAATGATGATGATAACGATCACGGGTGATAGCAAACCATTTTGGCTTTCCTGCGCATATTTTGTGCGTTAAATACAGGAAACCTCATACCAACACGTCACATGAGATATACTGATGTTATTAAGATGTTGGGCATTTATTTTTAAATATTAATTTTGTGTAGTATTGAAGTTAAATAATGGTGGTGGAATAGACGATATATTGCAAAAATATAAAATTATTGACCGCTTCTTTGATCGTAAGCGCGATTGCTTATGTGAACCCAGATTTCGTAGTTTGTATCCGAATCCTGGTCAGGCTCAAAATTAGGAATCGACTTTTCTGTCAAGGAATTTTCAGTAAAAACCCGAAGTTTAGATGGCGGTGTTTTACCTCGTGCCTCGGAAAACAAGTAAATCCTTATGTCCTGAGCTTGATCTCTTCGTATCGGATTTCCGTCCCATTGGACTGTAAGAGTAAAGGAATAATCTTATTCTGTACAGATGGCTACTGTTCATTGAGACTTGGCTTGACCAAAGTCGGCCAGGTGGACATTATTATGAAATTACTAGAAATTCATTTTCTGTATTAAATTCACACCATCAGACGATAAATTAATCGCTTTACGTACACTAAACACTAAAATACTCATAGAAGAGTGTTTAGTAGCCTAGTAATAATAGTTAGTAGTTAGTAGCCTAATAAAACAAGGCTTGAAATTGTGCCTAAACACATATATTATGGATTTCTGATTTTGTGATTACGTATTTTTATTACTAGAAATTCATTCCCTGTTTTAAATTCAAACCATCCGATGATAAATTAATCGCTTTAGTGTACTATACACTAAAATACTTATAGAAGGGTAGTTAGTGTTTCAGGCTTGAAATTGTGCCAAAAATTCTATTCTCCTCCTGATAAAGATATTTTTGCACATATAGTATGCATTTATAATTTTGTGATTTCATTAATGCACTTTCTGGGTACCTGAAATGAATTTACTGGAAAAATAATCTGTGATTACCATTCCGGACACACTAGTTGGTCGCAGATCTGACAACCTCGCACTAGTAATGTTGCGCCCTAGTTATGGGGGATCTATGAAATATTTGTATATCATTTTTTCGTTATTTATCGTTATTGTTGTATTTTAAAAATGTAAGCCATCAACTAGCAGTGCAGTACGTGAAGGTGCATGTCGGAGATAGTCACGTGTAATTCCTCTTTGCGTCCTAAAATAATACAACATACTAATTTTCTAGTATCTCGTTTCCAAAGTTACCTTTCATTATGAATAATTAATACATTATATTAGGTATTTTACTTCCGATGTATACAAGATGGTAATATCTATTGCAAGCCATACGCTGTTTTTGGCATATAACATAGTCACATCATACAACGAAATGGGGTGATAGTTTCCCTTACGGCGTTACTACACAGTAAGTATGGGTAGGTATCTGATACAAATAGTTATCATATTTTTTATAGAATAAGCACACAGTCCATCTGATAGCAATGTAGGCATTGAATGCTATCTTGGAATCAAAATGTAGATTTGTTGCCACTCCTGAGAACTAAGACGAATGCATCGTTTTCAGTTAAAAAAATCTGCGGTTTTACACTCACTGCTATTTTACGCTGGTATTTCGTGAAGAGTGCGTCCTTATCCAGTTGAGCCGAACCATACTTGTTACAATCACAACATTGCTGCAAAGTGGCTACACCACGTATGAATGATAATCCTTGTACTCAAAATACTTTTGTTTTATTCAGATGCGTTCGAATGGTACGCCTGGTTCGTACTGGTTCACGTTTGGGGATGGATATTGTTGGAGGATTAGGAGGAAATGCTGAAGAATGTGTTGGAGTGGAAGAAGAAACATATGGAGTATTTGTATCTGGTGTGTCCGTTGGCGGATCAGCTTACGGAATGCTTTACAGAGGAGATCGCATACTAAGTGTTGATGGACACGATCTTTCACGGGCAACACATGAACAAGCTGCGGCTGCTCTTAAGGTACATTGAAATTAATGCACTGTGGTTGATAAATATTAAATTAACAAAAAAAATTACAATAACTTTACATTTACAGCAGTATTCAGGCAGCACAGTGACGATCGCCGCACAATATCAACCCGAACAGTATGAAAGGTTACGTGCGCGAATAAGAGCTATTAATGCAGCTGCTATGTCACCGCATACACTTCATACTACTCATGTGCCTGTACATCCTGATCTGCATGCCGCGTATCCAAGGTAATAGAAATACTTTCATAAGTTTATGACACATTATGCTCTTTGCAACTTTTTTATAATACCGATGAAAATATTTTTTTTTCAGGTAGCAAAGTATAGAGCGCTAATTAAATTAATTTGCACGAACAGAAAATTAGTTAGAAGAATAAATTTGGTCAAATGTTTATAAAAGACAATAGTAATTACATAATATGTTTATATATTTTGTTGACGAGTATTATAAGTGTGTAATAATTCCGATGTTCACATAAATATCATTTATTAATAAGTAATCATTGCACTTTAATTAATTATTATAATCGTAACTATTTTTTTTTTCATAATTATTGTATTAATGTCGAAACGGTTTTTGATTCAGTAATTTAATAATATCACTCTAAGAATAGACTTTTAATGATGAAACTGTGATATTAAAATAAATGTTAGAAATAAGATCTTTTAAACGTTATTGGAACTGAATAAATGGTAGCACACTTTATATTTCTTTAATTCCAAGAGATGATTTCTAAATAAGCGTGTTACGATTTTCATCCTCTCAGCATTCAGCGTCAGTTCCGACATTATTTTTGTATAATTATTCCATTCAAATTTATTCAAATTCATAATACCAATTCATATATTTCTAAATGGCTTAAGTAAACCGTAATAATTATTTAAATTGGCTTGGCTTGGCCATTTTATTTAAGCTTCTTTGAGATAATAACTAGAATGTCCTTTAAATCCAAATTTATTTATATGGAACCACTCCTGAAGCACTACATCAAACATATAAATCAATTAAAATTAGACAAATACAGCGCATGGCATAAATAAAAAACATACAGTCGAATTAAGCTACTCCTCCTTTTTTAAATTCGGCTAAAATACAAAATCTGAGAAAAATAGAAGTGTTCGTCCGTTATATAAAATTAATAATCTTATTAAGCTCATGCGTTATTTGCTAATAGCATGCAAATAAGCCGCGGTGGCTCAGGAGAGCCGTGGTAGCTCAGAGGCTAAGCGCTCGCTGTGAATTTCACAATATGCGAGCAATCCGGGTTCGGTCCCCGCCAGCACCAATTAAATTGTTAATTGCAATTTTAAATGATGACGTGCTGTTTGAACTAGATGAGTGTGTAGTGTTCATGTGTGACTGGCTGGCGACATTTGGTTCGTCGAAAAGGAAAACAGGGGGTTCGATTAAAACTTACGGGTTCTTCGGAGACTTTCCGTAACTTTTGGTGTTGGGGCATAGGTAGCTGCGTTTACCACAAACGGGTTGGGATATTTTTTCGGCCCTCTCAAAGTAGCGTTGAGACATTTCCTTGAAATATTCAAAGATCGTTGGGAGTTTACAGTCTCTGTGCAGGGGATTTGGCGGCCGAACAGTATGATCATACCTATCGATTTCTTGGGATTTTTTGTTTTTACGATTTAGATTTTAGACCCTGTATATTGAAAATATATTGCTACACTTTTCTCACCATTCACTTTGATTCTCCATAAGCGGAACCAATCGTCTAAGCGGTTGTCGGCAACTTGGTGAGCATTCTTTTGTTGTGAAGGGTGACGAAGAGTGCCGTGCTATCGGCAAAAAGAGCAGTGTTAACTACTGTGTATTTAGGGGTATCACTCGTGAAAGGTGTGATGAGGAGTGGGAAATGGACAGAGGCTTGAGGGACTCCAGCCTTAAGAGAGGTGCGTGTCTAAGCCCTGGGAGGTCGTAGACTCGAGTTTTTCCATTCGATCGTCTGGTGGTACATTCTTTGCACTTCACTTACTGGGAGATTTCGGTCCTAGAGGTCGTTCAAGATGTGTACGGTCTCGAGCTCTTTAGAGAGTCCTCGGATGACCACACGAAGATTGCGCTCCTATTGTAGGGTGTAAGTGTGGAAATTGATTTCCTAGGCACGCAGGTGATTAGTCACGCTACGGAATTCTTTAGTCGAAATCACGAACATGCGGATCCCTGCGGATGCGGACAAGGGAAACCTGACCGGCGTTTTGCACAGTTTTGAGCAATAGATATTATTTGAGTTTAACCAACTGGAAAGATTGTTCCATTCGGTTTTGTCTTGGATGACGATGGATGGTGGAGGTTTTTCCCTACGTTCAGCAGGGAACCCATTCGCTGCGGGATTGGCCGCGGGCTTGGGGAGATGAGCTCGCACCACGTAAGGGACGAGGGAGATGAGTTGACGCGGGGGCTGCGCGTTTGCACATTATGCCCTGAACGAGGGCGAAGTCTTCGTCTTCGAGATTGGAGCGGGCACGCGTCTCGTTATCCTGACTCGGCATTCGAGAAGACCGGAGAGTGGTCGCGGGTGGACATCACGGAGGGCGCGGGGGACGCAGCGTCGTGCACTGACGCGAACGAACTTACGCATAAAACACTCTTTGTACCACAATAAGCGTCCGACACACTTCACTCTGAGACTGCTATCTCCCGGGTTGCCGGGCTTCGCGCACCACATTGAGAGCGCTAATATAATCACAAACACCAGAGCACCATGTATTCCAGGCGAGAGGAGATAATTAACATTACTGTGAGCTAAGAGAGTGGAGTGACGGGACTGAACTTTAACTTTTATGCTAATAACTCCCTGAAAATACATTTTACCTATTCAAATATATATATATATATATATATATATATATATATATATATATATATATATATATATAGTACCCGGTTGACTGAGCTTTGCTCGGTATTTTTCGCTCGGTTTTTCTAATTCGTGTGTTTTGGAAATTATATTTAGATACAAACTACATACTGATGAAATGCGAATAATATTTTTTGATCTTAGCGACATAATAGAAAAAACTGAACTGGTTATTTGAATAAAAAATCATGAGTGCAATTAGTTTAATTTAAATTTTCGTGTTTTTTTTTTAAAAATACTAAGAAAAAGGGCTCGAAAAACTAGATTTTCTCAAAAAAGAAAGGAACTTGAGAAAAAATTAAAAAATGTCGGTCTGGGCCCGAACCATGGTATTACGATTTTGTGACCGTCCAATATACCAATTAAGCTATTTGCAATCATTAATAAACTGTCAAAATTTACCTTCTTATTCTAACGATATTGTAGCAGTTTTTCATTGCCTAAAAACACGGACAAAAATACATTTTTTAAAAATAAGTCCTAGCTAGATCGACAAAATTTTATGAAAATCGTTGGAGCCGTTTCCGAGATTCCGATTATATATATATATATATATATATATATATATATATATATATATATATATATATATATATATATATATAAAATAGGCATAAATAATAAAAAAGACTTTTGTATGAGGTCGAAAAAGTGAAAAATGTTTTTGATATCGTATGCAACGCTTTAACTTTCTTTAACTTAATGTGTTCCCAAATGCCTCTTTTATGTTTTAGGTTTTTAGTTCTCCCCATCGCCGGTAAAAGCTGACATTTAATATAACACTGTTATTTGTATTAATATAGAATATCATTATGTTTGATTTGCAAATATAAGTCTGAAATCAGTTTAAAATCGTAGTTGTTAGTCTTCCTCTGTGAACCTGGAAACAGAGCTAATATGACTTTAGTTTAGTATTTCCATTTTAAACGTGATAAAGGTGTAGACAGATTTCCTTTAAAAGCAATAAATAACGAATAAATAGTTTCAACTTTTTCGGATAGCTTTTTCTGCGATATTTTATTTTTATTTTTCCTAGCCACATTGATGTTGTTATTTTGCGTCTTAACGTCGCAACGTGGTTTGTGACGAAGCTGTACGCTAGATCAGCCGCAGGGGACTGGAAAAACTGGCAATTCCAATAGATCCTCTATTCCGATCATCTGCATAGCGTGAGACGTCATGTTTATGTTCTGGTTCTTGGAGAAGGGAGACGTAATTTACTCCAAAGAAGGGGCTAACAGAGGTTGGTGTTGGTGGGGATATGCTAAAAACTTGCAAAATATTAGTATTTAAAAAAAAGACATAACTCTTAATATTATGAAGACATACCCAAATAGAGCTCGGCAACATAAGAGCTAATACATAAAAAAATTAAAAGTGGTGGAGCCAAGCTGCAACTACACTAGTAGTATAGTTGTAGCACAAATGGGTCGGCTAGGCAGGTGAAGGACCACGCTCTCACTGAATATTAGCGTAAAATTGCAGGATAATGTTGCTGTGTTTCATATGGTGAGTGTAAGGATCCGGAGACCCCTTTTACTGGAAACGGGGCATTCCATCTTAGTCCTCACGGGTGACAATGCATCTGCATTTTGATTCGTAACTGATTCGCGCAGGCACACGCTTGACTGTGGCCGGCTTCACTCGGTCAATGTGACGTAGGCGCGGGACCCGAAGCTTGTTGTCGTGCAGAACTTGCTTGACGTGCTGAAGCTCGGCGGCCAGATGTTTGCTGTCACAGATCCCTCGTGTTCTCTGTAACAAAGATTTGCCCACGGTAGCTAACTGTGAAGGATGGTGGTGAGATTCACCGTTTAAATATCGGTTTGTATAGTCTTTTTTCTAAACACAGTGTGACCTACGGTGTTGTTAGGATTTCGGATGACTAACATATCTATGAAAGGTAAGGAATTATTTGCCTCTAACTCCATAGTAAATTGAATTTTAGATAATGATTTCTTATATTTACGCGAACACTACACTTTGAAATAATACTAGTTTTCACGGATTTTATCGCGTATATTTAACTATAAATACCCGACGTTTCGAGGGCTTTACAGCACCCATGGTCACGAGGAGGACTGTGATATTCAACGTTCAAATGTCATAGTTAACAGCGGTTACCATAGATAAAGAGAGAGAGATACCGGTGAGCCCATCGCCACACCATCTACTTGTTTGTAGAACTCCTCCTTCCACAATAGGTAGCCAGATGTAAGGCAGTGTCTGAGTAATACTGCATATTCTACGGGCATTTTGCTTTCTTCCAGCCTTCTAGTTACAATTGAGATGCAGTCTTCAACAGGTAAGCGTGTAAACAATGACTGCACATCAAAACTGACCATAGTTTCATTATCTGCCACATGTAGGTCTTTAATCTCGCTGACAAAATGGTAGGAATCCTTTATGTGTGCTCTTGTATGTCCCCTGAGCAGTGAGAGTATTTTCGCTAAGTGTTGAGCCAATCTGTACCCACTTACAGATTGGCTCAACACTTAGCGATAGCTGAAGAAGATTGGTCACTTTTTACCATTAGTCAAGTGTAACATCCCTCTGCAAGATGCAGGAGTTTACAAGCTTGATTGTGGATGTGGTCTCTCCTACATAAGACAGACTAAAAGATCAATTAAAACCCGCGTTAAAAAACGTATAGCTGATGTGAAGAATCGACGCTCCGGGAAGTCCGCAGTCTGTGAACACGTACAGGATCGCCCCCATCACTACATCAGATTTGATAGACCACAAATCCCCGCCCAATAACACCGATTCCTTCCAAGGATGATTCGCGAGGCTATTGAAATCAAAAAACATCCTAATTTCAATGGAGAAGATGGCTGGGTGCTACCTTCTGCTTGGGATCCTATAATAAATAAAATTAAATCCCAACCCAAGCATACAACTGCAAGACTTGGAAGATACCATAAGTTCATACTGTGTAGATCGGAACAAAAGTTCAATTTTTATCTATGGTAACCGCTGTTAACTATGACATTTGGACGTTGAACATTTCAGTCCTCTTCGTGACCATGGGTGCTGTAAATCGCTCGAAACGTCGGGTATTTATAGTTAAATATACGCGATAAAATCCGTAAAAACTAGATATTTGAATTTTAGAGTTTATCAATATATCAGAATTTTAGCGTATTGCACGTTGTCGTGCAGGAGAAGCGGGGGTGAGCGATTGACGAAATCTGGTTGGAGACGTGCGAGCTTCTCTATCATTTTGTTCAGTTTTGCACAGTCACAGCACAGTTTTACACATCAGTAACGCTGATTCTATTTGGTAAGAAGCTGTGATAACTTGCACCAGCGCTAGACTACCAAAGAGTGACCACCACTTTTCTAGAGGCACGTCTCAACGCGTACTTCGTGCTGGCGATCATTGAGTTTGTAGGGCACCTATTTGTCAACCTTTTTACCTTGCCAATGTGACTCAAATGAACCAATATTGTTATATGCTAGCATCGAAAGCTGCTGCTAATCTAGCCGTAGATTGGGTGTCATCAGCTACCACAATTGTCTATATTTCATCATCGTTGACTAAAACTTTGGGACGACCACAGGTTTCATTTTTCAGGTCGAAATTATCAGATCCAAAGCGGGCATACCAATAATAGGTGGTAAGATCGTTTGTAGTATTCGCTCCGTAAACGTTGCTGCCACGAAGTACACATATTCCATATTTACTTAAATTTTTAACGTATCCATGATGACGAAAAATATTAAAATGCAATGAAAATATAATGCTGGTCTATAAACAAATGTGAATGAACTGACCTGTTTTGAAAAAAAATTCATATTTTTAAAATATAATAAATTTGAATTCAGGATTAATAGCCAAATTAAAAAATATTTTTATACAAAATGGTCAGTACTTTAGTACGGCAATTTTATAGGTAAATACCTGTTATTATGAGTGTCACAAGCAAGAATAACTGTCCACTTGATGGTAAAAGACTCCTATAGCGTATGAAACTAATATAAAACAATAAAATTTGCGGACGTGTGTGTGACGTCTTGAGGATTAAGGTAGTGTGCGTCAAGACTTTAAATCTAATAACCCTGTCCAACTGGAATACAATATAGCGATAGAGACGGGTAAGAGGGTGCTACTCAAATAGATGGACTTCCAGGTAAAAAACTCCACCACCATTTGAATGTATGTGGTAATAGTCTTCATTAAAGGTCACCGCTACATGCAGATTTTTCTATCGATATTATTTCCCCCGAGCACGTGAAAAATATGTTATTTTAGTGAGGAAACTACATTTTAATAAATTATAACATTGTGTAATGTTTTTCTGAACCCAATACATGAATAACTGTTGGTGTCTATAATATTTCTGGTGAAGTTGGTAATGGTATGCTCAAAAGTTTTAATAATAAGTAATTTTATGTATACCACATGAAAGAAGTTTCGTAATTATTATTTACTCTTATCATTTAATTTAATACCTTCGTGGTTGGATATGCCAGAAAGTAAATTATAAAAGTTTAACGGGTGTGTGCGTTATGTCTCTACATACACTCATACGAGTATGTTATCTGTAATGACCCCATCCAGAACTTTGGAATTAATTTCAAGACATTTATTTTGTAAGTCATAGCGACTAAGATTCATTAACTTGGATGCATTTGAAAGTGTGCGGATATACATTTATCGTTTCGTGTCACTTTAGAACCCTCCATAACTCAAAAGCTACTAGACCTTCACAGGTGTAATCTTGCATACCTTATAATCTATTTCATACCTATTATAGCTTATAAAAGTCCACCCATGAAGAAAGGCCTTTCCATTGATTACTTGCTAATATTATATAATAATAGCAAGTAGTTTGCTGATATTTAACATAGTTGCCATGGTTAGTAGGCAACTTGGCAACCGCAGCTTTTATTTTATTTTCTAGTCGTCATTTGGAAGACGCTGCCTCTTACGACATACCAGGGCAATATGGGATAGAGGATATGCTTATTTATTTATTCTTTATTACATTTCTTAAAACAAGAGTACAAAAGGAGGACTTAATACCTTGAGGCATTCTCTACAAATCACCACATGGAGTGGTGATGTGAGTGATGATATAGAATATAAAACCAAATAAAGATTATAATTAACTACGTAATAAACACATTTAACTAACAAATAAACTTCTTTACATCGCCACCATGCAGTTATACCTTAAAAAGATCTCTAGAATCCCAAATTTAATGAATTAATATTATAGTTCTTCTTAGAGTCAAAGGCTGAAAAGTGCCATTTCTAGCACTAACTGACTGGTTTACTGAAACCCTCATCAAAAAAAAAACGTAGGCCTCTTCTAGGTAACTTAGAAACTTGAATTTTGTCATCATGGTAGATCATAACGGTATAAAAATGAAAATGTAAGTTAATAGGTCTTTACGTTACCGTTCTGCAGTATTGGCCATTTTAAATCAAAATAATTTTTGTTTGGCTATGAATTCTAATTTCAAATTGATTTTATTTTAAATACATGGACTTCTTTTTTTAATCAGTCATTTGTTTATTGATTAGCCTTATGTTTTGATCGTATTTTAATCTTTTTCGTTATCAATAAACTTTATTGGTTTTCCACTTTCCATTCTAGTAACTACGACCTGAAAAATTAACCCCGTGGTTGTCAGAAAACTTTGGTCGACAATGATGAATTAAAGGCGATTGTGGAAACTGATGGTACTCAATCTACGGCTGAATTAGCAGCAGCTTTCGACATTAGTATCAAAATAATATTGGTCCATTTACGTGAAATTGTTAAGGAAAGAAAGCCTGAAAAATCTGTGCCCCACGAACTTAATGATAACTAGCGCGAAGTACACATCAAGATGCACCTTGCACTGATTAACAGGCACACAAACAAAGGAATCTTGAACCAAATTGTGGTGATTGTGACAAAAACTGGATTCTGTTGACAATCACAAGTGCTCAGCAAGTTGATTAGATCCTGGAAAAATGTTTTAAATGTAGAAATTAAAACCTTGTTGACATTTAATTTTCAAGTTTAATTTTAAAAATAAATACATTGAAGGTCATGTATTTTTTAGATAAATAAAGTACTGAAATATTTTTTAAATTAATAATATTGCACCTAAAACATTAATGTAAAAAGGGGGCCAACATTATTACAAACGACGTTCTGAGTTGTCAACTTCCCAGCCAGCTCTGTTCTAAACAGGCACCAAGCTTAATAGGAGTCCAAGAACGCTATCAATTACAAATCCTGATTCCATTATTTATTGAACTACTATGAAGTTTGGTGCCCGCTCCAAGCTCAACAAATCTTTTTTATCACAAAAAAGTATATTATTATTAATAATATAACAAATTTAAAAAATCACTTGCACGTAACAATATTTTTGCTTCCATATAAATTTACATAAGTGAAACTGGCTTTGACAGCGTTCACAGCCCATCGGGCTATAAACGCTGCAACATCCACTCTATAATTATAACAAGCCCGATTAAAAATATCGCCTAAAATGGTGGGAAATCAATTGAAGATTCTTACACAATGAAAACATTCTAAATTCAAATTCAGAAAAAAAAACGAAGTTTTTCATTGTAACAGTAATAAAAGCCAAACTTGAATAATTATATTCAGTAAGTTCACTAGCTAAATTTCTTTTCATCGATTACGCATCGCTTCTTTTGTGCAGCAGTAGATCAGCAGCAAAAAATTTTTTGATATTAACTTAAGCGGATTCAGGAACCAAAAGCTTGTTACCAATTGTATACTATGTAATTGGCTAACCATGGAACTACATCATCAGCTGCAGCTACTCATCTCCATTTTGATAGCATTACCGGAAAGCAACTCCAGTTTTACTCAATTTACAGCAGAAGATTAAGTTGCGTCTAGATTATTTGATTCTGTGTGTTTATTCAAAAGAAAAGTTACAGCCTATATCTATACGTCCCACTGATGGGCATATACCTTCTCTCATTTCTTGCGGATTGAACGAAAAGAAGTTTCCGCCGCTCTGCCCCAATGCATTTTGGCGGAATTCACAAGTCTTCGAAATATTTTTTTTAGTTTCTTTAGAAATACAGCTCTCTTCACAATGTTTCCCTTCATCGCCGAGTACGTGGTAAATACGCACTTAAAATTGCAGTTAAAATTTTCTTTGGTTCCAGCGCAGATCAAACCTGTGTTTGCTTGCGTTTAACAACGCACTTAGCTCTTGAGCTTTCATGTCTCCATAGTATATCCAATAAATGTCTTAAAAAGCATAATAATCAGCACTGAGGGAAGTAGTACTGGAGTTTGACTGGGTGCCCTCCTCAACTTTTCATCAAAAGCAGTCATCCCTTTGTCAATCACTTCTACTAAGTTGGTTTTGATTGTTATATATACAACATGTAATATAATTAACGCACTTTGAGAAAGTAGTTTGTTCAGAATCGTTTACTGAATCGATTCCAATCATTTTTAATATAGGTAATTTTTTATCCCAAAAATAACTAAAACTACGTAAATAACAGTCACACTACTATATGTAAACAGTCAAAACAAACTGAAATGGACCGTAACTTAAAGCAATAAGACTTTTAAGAGTGCAGTTTTATTTGTATTATTACTAATTCTGTCATTCTATAAAAATAAAGAAAAATTAACTTTATTTCAAGCACGTTAAAGTCTTTGCGTTCGTGGATTTGTATTGTTACCATAACATTCTTCCGGAATTAGTAAAACTAATTTGATAAATAATCAGTGCATAAAAATGGTTCACTAAAAATTCAGTGTATGCATTATGATTATAACATAATGTACTAATTGGGTGTCTGAGGGTGTGCGTTAATTATGTTACATATTGTATAATGTAGTGATGCGAGGTTGTAAAAGTGAAATGTTGTAATTATTTTAATAAGTAAATTACAAAAACACTCTCAGGCAGATAAAACCAGTAAGTTGTGATAATTAATATTTGAAATTTATATAAGTGTAGAACTATGTTAGCATCATCGTCATCTTTGCCTCATATGGCACCTACAGGAGTATGAGAGGTAGTATGTATTCATACGCACCGTTGGCGTAAAAGTTATGTATTTATAATATTTTTTTTTTTATAGAAGAGGGAGCAAACGAGCATGCGGCTCACCTGATGTTAAGTGACTACCGCCGCCCATGATCAACCGCAACACCAGGAGAATTGCGGGTGCGTTGCCGGCCCTTTAGAAAGGAGTAAGCTCTTTTCTTGAAGGTCCCCAGGTCGTATCGGTCCGGAAAAATCGCCGGTGGTAAACTATTCCACAGAGAGGTTGTACGTGGAAGAAAACTCCTTGTGAAACGTACAGTGGTGGACCGCCAAGCATCCAGATGGTGTGGATGGTATCGGAACGTTTGCCGTGTAGTGCGTTCACGAAATTTGGCGGCTGGGATTAATCCGAACAATTCCTCAGAGCACTCCCCGTGATAGATGCGATAAAATACGCAAAGAGATGCAACATCTCTTCGCAGCGCCAGTGAATCGAGCCGATCGGAAAGCACTCGGTCGTCGACGATTCGAGCCGCTCTGCGCTGGATGCGGTCAAGTGGAAGGAGCTGGTACTGGGGAGCCCCAGCCCAGAGATGGGAACAGTATTCCATGTGCAGCCTAACCTGCGCCTTGTAAAGTTGCAGGCGGTGTGCCGGCATGAAATTCTGTCCCGCTCTGCTGAGCACGCCAAGCTTTTTAGAGGCCAATTTGGCCTTCCCTTCCAGGTGACCACGAAACTGCACGTCACTCGATATGTCGACGCCGAGGATTCCGATACTGGCTGAGGCAACAAGGGGAGTGCCTTGAAACTGAGGGGATACGACAAAGGGGTTCTTTTTAGCGGTTAACGCGCAAACTTTTGTCTTCTGGGGGTTAAACTGGACTAGATTATATATAATATTACGAACTTGATCGCTTACAATTTTATGTATTGCGCTAACAAATATACACACAAGAATAAGTTATGTGATGAAGCAATACTTTTAAAACTTCATGTTAGATGCAAACCAATCTCCTTTGAATGTATGTATACTGTACGGGCAATGCTAGTTTAAAGCTAAAACAAATTTTACATACGGGACCAAACGTACGTGCCTAAACTTTAAATGTCTACTTAAGTTTTCTTCGTGTATTATGTTCAGTCACAGCAAAGGAACGTATAAAGTTGGTCTGAATTAAATATATAGACATATACATCTCATACTTTGCCTTGGAGTCCGTCAGGTAGGTTCCGCTCCTTTTACCTATTCTTTGCACTAAATAGCATTGCTTGCACTGCTATGTTCAAGTCTGATGGATAGCCTATAATTTTTGACGTAGCAGAGCCATGCTGGAGGTATATTAGTAGTATTAGTATAGTTGTAGCACGAATGGGTCGGCTCGACCGGGGAAGAACCACGCTCTCACATAATACCAGCGTAAAATAGCAGCTCAATTCTGCTGTGTTTCGTATGGTGAATGTAGAGAACTGGAGACCCATTTTACTGGAAACGAGGCATTCCATCTTAGTTCTCACGTGTGACAACGCGTCTGCATTTTAATTCGTAATCGAGGATAGATGTATATATCTATGGGTCACAGCAACCACAACCGTCAGGTGGACTGTGTTTGTCACCCTTATCCTATAAAAAATATACTTACTGGCTTTGAGGCATTCTAATGACATTTATTGTTACTTATTATATATCTATACACTCTTACTTACATCATATTCTAGAACCTGTGGCCCACTGTGGAGCTAGTTGCAGGTGTCCATAGACTGCAGTAGCCACTAACTAATAAGTGAACTGAAAGTTCGTTGGTCACTTAGTTTTTTTTTTTAAAAACAATATAGTGTATAGAATTATAATATGCTGTGTCGTATGGTGGCGGTGTAAGGTTATTTCACCGGTTGATATCGCTCTGTGTGTTGCAGGAGGTAAAAAAAACGAAATGGGATTTGGACAGAAGCGTCTTCTTTAGAATATCTAGAAAATCTAGATAATAAAAAACCTGCGATTGCATAACTGCTCCTGCTATACGTGTCAATTATAGCGAATATCGCCCTTATAACGCAGTTAATGGGGAAGCCTATTTTCAGCTGTAGACTTTGGTAGGCTGTAATTCAATAATGAATGAATAATTCATTCATTACATATGAAGTTCATCATTAATAAAATGTAAATAGGTATATCCTTCCCCAAATATTCATTTAATGTATTTTCAATATCTATTATGAATTCAATCCCTTAACTACATTAATTACAAGTACCCGGATGACCAAAGACAGGGCGCGAACCAAGGCATTAAGATTTCGCGACCGCTCGATATCCACTTGAGCTATTACGATCACTAATAAAGTGTCAAAATTTACCTTCTTATATCGTATCAGTTCTTCGTTGCCTGAAAACACGGACAAAAAGACATTTTCTAATAATAAATCCTAGCTAGATCGATTTATTGCAACCGAAACTCCCCGGACACTAAATTTTATGAAAATCGTTGGAGCCGTTTCCGAGATTCCGATTATATATATATATATATATATATATATATATATATATATATATATATATATATATATATATAAAATTAGAATTGCTCGTTTAAAGGTATAGGATAAGGTTCACAACCGTTGTAAACATTTTCTTACCTGATAGAGTCACAACACGTAGTGTGTGATTGGCTCAAATGGTCAAACATAGCGCTTTCACAAAATACCGGAGTAAAAGTGCAGCACTATTTTACTGTGATTCGTATGGTGAGACCATTTTTAAACTTTTACTCTACTTATTTCGAATTTCCGAGAATAGCTCTGTATAAAAGCCGTGTCATTAATAACCTTAACCCGAGTTATTATAGTAACTTGAATATAGAGGATATTAAAAAACTTGCACATGCTTAATACTCTATAAAATACATCTTATAACTTTATGATTCTGTTAGGCAACCGTTTGGCATTCTGTTATAAGTACTTCACTGCTATACTGCGCGTTCTGAATTCGAATTCCATGCCGATCTAATATTTGTGTAAAAATACACATTGTTTGTCGTTTTTTCAGGACAAATATTGTTGTGAATGTTCCACTACGGATTTAAATCTAAGCCAGGTTGGAGCGATTGAGTATCTCTGTTTACGTTCTGGAAAAAAAACCAATAGTAGCAAATTATTCCCTAAATGCAATAAAATAACGAAGCAAAACAGTTTATTATTGTAATGGTAGGGTCTTAGGGTCCTTCTCAGGTTAGGAGTCCTGGACAGCTGTCAGTATAATGATTTCTCGTTTACGCGAATACCACAGAAATCGAAATAATAAGGCACCAGAAATGCCTTCTACTGTCTTTTAATATCGGGACGCGTGTCACCGGTTCGCTGCTATCACACACAGACAAACAATAAATATACAATTACACCCACACAAATCTCTAGCATTCATGCAACAAGGATTAAACTCTAAAATTATTTCATTAAGGTATATTTTATTATCATCATCATCATCACAACCCTTCGCAAGTCCAATGCTGAACATAGGCCTCCCCCAAGTAATGCCACAAAGCAAGGTCCTGAGCCACCTGCATCCATTGACTTCCTGCACATCTTACCAAGTCGTCACTCCATCTAGTGGGGGGTCGCCCTACACTACGCCTACCGGTACGAGGATGCCACTCAATAACCTTTCTTTCCCATCGGTTATCGGTTCTTCGAGCTATATGGCCGGCCCATTGCCACTTCAGCTTACTAATCCGTTGGGCTATGTCGGTCACTCTGGTTTTACTGCGGATATCCTCATTTCTGAGTCTATCACGCAGACAAACTCCGAGCATAGCCCTCTCCATAGCTCGCTGAGCGACCTTGAGCGTCCTCATACGGCCAGCAGTGAAGGACCACGTCTCAGATCCGTAAGTCATCACTGGCAACACACACTGGTTTTACAATCTAGTTTTTAGAGATTGAGGTATACCTGACGAGAAGATATGTCGTAATTTCCCGAACGCTGCCCAGCCGAGTTGAATCCGTCGATTGACCTCTCGGTCGAAGTTGGACTTACCTAGTCGGACTATTTGTCCCAGGTAAACGTACTCGTCAACAACTTCGAGCATAGTGCTCCCAACAACTACCGGCATAGGTGTGACATGGACATTAAACATGATCTTTGTTTTGTCCATGTTCATCTTAAGACGTATCCGTTGGGAGGCACTATTGAGGTCATTGAGCATAGTGCTTAAGTCCTCCAGCGATTCTGCCATAAGGACTATATCGTCGGCAAATCGAAGGTGAGTGATGTACTCGCCATTGATGTTAATACCGTATCCTTTCCAGTCCAGTAGCTTGAAAACGTCTTCCAATGCAGCGGTGAAGAGTTTCGGGGATATAACGTCACCCTGTCTTACACCTCTCTGCAGTTGGATAGGTTTCGAGCTCTGGTTCTGTACTCGGATAGCCATCGTAGCCCTACTGTACAAACACTTCAGCACTTCGATATACCGACAGTCAACTTGGAACTGCTGAAGGGACTGTAGCACCGCCCAAATTTCGACGGAATCAAAGGCTTTCTCATAGTCCACATACGCCAGGCAAAGTGGCAGATTGTACTCTTCAGTCTTCTGTACAATCTGCCTAAGGGTATGTATGTGGTCTATGGTACTGAAGCCTTTTCGGAAACCGACTTGTTCGGGAGGCTGGAAGTCGTCGAGTCTGCGTGCGAGACGATTCGTAATGACTCTCGAAAACAGCACGTAGACGCGGCTCAGAAGGAAAATCGGTCTGTAGTTCTTCAAGAGAGCGTTGTCGCCTTTCTTAAAGAACAAGACCACCGCACTTCTGCTCCACGCCTCTGGAGTAGTGCCACCATGGAGGACGGAATTGAAGAGCTTCTGAAGGACTTCAAGTACCGGTGTTCCACCCGCTTTCAGAAGCTCCACTGTAATTCCATCCTCGCCTGGGGTCCTGCCGTTTTTAAGGTGCTGGAGAGCCATTCTAATCTCGCTTAGACTGACGTCCGGGATATCATCGGAATAGTGTCGGATAAGACTTGCTCTTGGATCGTTACTCACACTTGCGTGTGGCTCCAACGATGATGTGTACAGCTGTCCATAGAACCTCTCAATCTCACTTAAAATCTCAGGTGTCCCGGAAACGATGCTGCCACACTCAGTCTTCAGCCTTGACAGTTGGCTCTTACTGGCAGACAGATCTCTGGCAAAGACTTTGGAGCCCTGGTTCCGCTCGATCGCTTCTTTAATACGAGCAGTATTAAAGTCGCGTAAGTCTCGCCGCATGCATTTGGAGGTCTGTCTGTTCAGTTGCCTGTATGCTGTCAAATCTGTTGACGATTGCAGCCTCATCTCCCGTCTAACAGCCATGAGATTAAGAGTGTGATCGGAGAGTTTTTGTCTTCTTCTGCGGCGGGTCTTGCAGAACTTAGCTCCGACCACATGGACAGTTTCCACGAGCTTGTCATTCATATCGTCCACTGCATTGCAATCTTGTAGGCACTGAAAGCGGTTACGTAACTCGAGCTGAAAGTTTTCGGGATTCTGGATTAGAGCACGAGGAGGACGGAGCGTTGACTTCATTAGACGAGACCTCTTCAACTTAACGTTTAGGTTCAGTGTGCCTCTAACCATTCGGTGATCGCTGCCAGTTCTACTTCTCCATAAAGTCGGCCAGCTGCTGGCCCCTTCGGTTCCGTTCCCCTACTCCAAATTTCCCTAACTTCAGCTCACCATTTTCTCTTGTGCCTAGTTTTGCGTTGAAGTCTCCCATTAACACCGTGTAGTGGGTTTTGGAGGAATGCATGGCTTTGGAAATATCCTCATACGTTTCCTCCACCTAAGTATTGAAGTAAAAACATCAGGCCGGTAACGAATTTGAATAAAAATTGCCATGACAACCAGATAAACAACGATGTCAAAACATGTCAAATTTTGGTTTCAGGCTCGTAATAGAGAAACGGCAAGATTTAAGTGAAAAATGAGATATTACTGATATAGGAAAAAAAGTAGCACAACAGCGCGCACGAAACCCGAAATTGCAGAGTTACGGAGAACTAAATAAAAGATCGATAAAAGATCCATCGACACCGATTTAAAAAGTGCTGATAGCGTGAAAATACGAAGTGAAAATGATTTGTTATTGTGTTCTTACGGTTTAAAAACGTTACAGGATCCTGTGGAAATAAAGGTGATGCAAAATATCCAGTTTTGAGGCGAATGCAGAAAATCAAAAACAGAATAGAAAAATAAATTTAAAATAGTGTAAAATGATATGTAAGTAGCATAACACTACAATATTGTATAAAAATTTTTAATATTAAAAAGAAATAAATGAAAGGTATTTATAATTGAACATTAAGTATTTAAGCAGTTAATAGTAATTGACCAAAATGCACATTGTGGTCAATTACTATTAACTGCTTATGCTGCACCTATTTTCTTCCTTTTCATTTCCGTTTCCTTTTCTGCATGGGCACGCCAATAGAAGGCTAGACACGGTGGCGTCATTTCACACGCCCAATGAGAGGGCTATGCAAAAAGTGAAAGGGGAAAAACGCCACCGGTAAACCAGAGTTGTCGATGTACTGCGACCGCGCCGAGCAGTTGAAGCTGGACCTTGGATAAGATAGCACCTCTGTTCTCGTTGGTTGTTCTTTTCCCACAGCAGCTCCTACTCCTGCGAGGTGCATTGTCCAAAACCCTGGCCACGTGTTACGCCCGCCATCTTGTTTTGGTTATAACTAACTATGCACATATGGTCCAACTATCTTTAATCTCGCAATTCACATGTACGAGATACAGAACTATTTAAAGCATACTTCGTTTTAACTTTACGTATTACAAAACGAGGTTAATTTCTTGCACTCAACCCGTGACACGCAAGATTCACTTTTCTTATAAGTAGAGGAAAATACAGGTTTCGCCAATATAGGCCTGTACTCACTTTGCTTAGTTGTTAGTGCAACTGATTAGTTTTTTACGTGGTAGAGCTATGCTGCAGTTATATTAGTAGTATAGTTGTAGCACGAATGGGTCGGCTCTACCGGGGAAGGACTACGCTCTCACAGAATACCAGTGTCAAATAGTAGCTTAATGCTGCTGTGTTTCGTATGGTGAGTGCAGAGAACCGGATACCCTTTTTACTAGAAATGAGGCATTCCATCTAAGTCCTCGCGGGTGACAACGCATCTGCATTTTGATTCGTAAGTGAGGATAGATGTAGATGTCTATGATGTCTGTGACATTTAGACATGTGTTCTATTTTTTGCGAGGGGATTGCGAGTATTCACGTCCCCTGCGTCCTCCATTCCCCGTCACTCGCAGTATGTCCTTCACTAAACACGTCTGTACAACACTGTTTAGCGTTTAACGTCGGACGCTCACTTGTGTTGCAAAAACGGCAAAGTGGACTGTAAATTTGTGCAGGAGTATCTAAAAAATGAATGGTATATAGCAATAGTAAATACCCTAACTGCAATATTAAAGCAGCCCAAGATGTGGCATTTCTACGTATAAGTGAAGCTACGAACATACCAGGGTTCGGAAGTAAAAAAGTTTATACTAAAATAAGAAACTTGAGATCTACATATTCGCTAGAGATTAATAAAGTTAAGCAGAGTGCTTGCTGGTCAACGGCTAACAATTAAATTAACTAAACATAGCCACTTAACAGAATTAGACACTACTTACCCTACACACCTGTACTAATCACATGCACTAGCACCATTAAAAGTGAATACAGGCCTTTCGAGATTTTTCTGACAATTCACATGTGGGATTAATTATAGCAACAGTCCTTCTACTCGCTCCGTTTGTGTCCCAATCTATAACAATTGGTGATAATTTGCATGATATATCTACTATTCTGAAAAAGAAGTTATTCAAAGATATAACTGTTATTTCGAGCACGATGCTTTAGTTTATGGGATAAATTATGACAGTCAAACTTTTATCTCATGAGTAAATTTAAAACTTTTAGTTTATTTTACAATTAAATTAAGTATTATTTTTTAAGGAATAAATTTATCTAAGAGACGATTTTACATTCAGACGTATACAATATTAATTACCATAATAACAGACCAAAACTACAAGCTTAAATAAATTATCATAGAGATCTACTCCCCGCGGTATAGTGCCAAGAATGTTAGCTGCGTTTCCTCGCTGATTGAATATACTAATCCTTTGAACAAAAAAATAATCAGTCCTATTATTACCAGCAACAATGACCGGATACAGTTTTTTTTAGGAACTTCACCACACGTGGGCCCCACGGCCAATAGTCCTATAGCAAATGGCACAAATATACATACTTGGTTTATCTGTCTCTGATGTCACCCCGGCTCTCAAGGGGTACCACCGAGATAAGAGGTTGCCAAATTATAGTAAAAGGTATATGCAAGTATATGCAAGTAACACACACTTGGGTATACACATACATACACTTGGATTTTCTCCTGTACCGTGGAGACAGTTTACATACATATATCAACGTCGAACATCCAGACCTGGAACAATTATTTGTAGGCATTACAAAAAGAAAGTGTTTACTACGCCTTTCTCCCTTCCCCCCCCCCCCATGATGCGTATTACAAATGTCTTACACGTGTCTATGACATATTTCTTTTTAATTTCTCGGACATGCAGGTTTCCTCACGATGTTTTTCTTCACGGCAGAGCATGTGGTAAATCAGCATTTAAAATTTCGATTTACCAATGTCATTGGTGCCAGAAACATGAGCTTCCCGCCTACTAAAAAATTTAGGGCCCTTATATACAGAAATACGACGACCCCTTTTGCAAATACGTTAAGCATACAAATATTAAATATATACAGACTTTTCTATCTTTAAAAATGGAAACTTAAAATAGAAACTTTGTAAAAATATTATATTCATTAGTTAATTTACACGCGTTATTGCACGTTCGTAAGAAAACGAATTTATTTTGCACAATTTACTGAAAGGTTGCTGTAAATTTTCGGCATGTTCATTAGAACCAACGTGAATCCTTCGCCTTGGCTTTTAGGCAGTAATGCTTGTAGGAATTTGCAATAAAATTTCTTAATTTAAAATTCCATTCACATACACGTTAACAACAATGTTACCACATATAATTTATATAAATTGTGTTTTAATGTTTGTTATTATGATATCAAAATATTTTTTATATAATAATAACAATTTTATTTATTTGAATTATATTTTTATTATTTCTTTATTTATTAAAAGTGTGTACTATTTTAATAAGTAATAACTATCTCAAAAACTCATTGTTTTGACAGCCGTAGCGTATTGTATCACGTTTGCGTTTATATGGACTGTTAAAAACGAAGAATATTCGCGGATATAAATGCTTTTTATGAACACTTTTAAAATAGCGCCAGAATTAAGAGCATTGAATGACATCTTTGTTGCAAACTAGAACAATCAAAATTAATTAATTCATTTGTATATTTTTCAGTCAATATCCCACACCAATTCAAAAAGGTATTTTCTTTATCACAATTTTCTCTGTTTTAAAGCCCTGTGGAATATTTAGAGACGATGGCAAACCTCCGACAGGTTTTGATTAAGTAAGTAAAAGACCCTTGTGTGAGACGCTACCCGTCTCGACATTTTAGCGGTTTACTATATTATTATGTCAGATTGTCGGTCGGTTGGGTCTACATGGGCTGAAAATTCTAAATGAACCGCATCTAGATAGATAGATAGCTACAAAATTATTTATGCACTGAAAATAAATAAATTTGGTACAAAGGTGAACTTAACGCCGAAAGGTATTCTCTGCCAGCTACACACACACATACACACATATATATATATATATATATATATATATATATATATATTGGTTACAATGCGTTAATTGGCCTACAAGTGATAAGGCTTGCCTTGGCCCATTTTATGGTAAAATTCAAATATTAAACATCCACCATTGTATTTGAGAAGTTCAATGAACACTGCCCGATACATTTACATATAATTTTTACGTGGTAAAGCCATTCTGCAGCTATAATAATGGTATATTTGTAGCACGAATGGGTCGGCTCGATCGGAGAAGGATCACGCTCTCACAGAATATCACCGTCAAATAGCAGCTTAACGCTGTTGTTTTTCGTTTGGTGAATGTAGACAACTGGAGACCGTTTTTACTGGAAACGAGGCATTCCATCTTAGTCCTCACGCGAGACAACACGTCTGCATTTTGATTCGTAATCGAGGACAGATGTAGATGTCTATGGGTCAAAGCAATCACTTACAATCGGGTAGACTGTGTGCTCGTTTGCTATCCTTAAACTCTTAAAAACTATATAAAAAGAAACAAAGCTATGAAATCACTAACCAGCAGGAAAACACGAACATTTATTTTGAAAAAATTTCGGAGATGTTAAAAATCTACAATTGGGATTTTTTCTATCGTATTACAGACCCTAATTACGCAGCTGCCACGCCGACTGATACATTAAGGGACCTGACAATATCATAGTCATAGTGTCTAAGCAGAAATAAATAAAATGTATAATAATATAAAATATAACCTTGAAAAACTAACGAGACAAACTCAATGTGAAAATCTCTTAATGATGAACAACTTAAATCTTATGTGGAATATAGAAATACTTGTACAAAATAATAAAATCACTGAAAATCGAATATTATGAAAACTAGCTGATATAAAGCAATTGTAACACTAAAAACACATAGAAACCAACAAAAGAGTTTTGTGAATTAAGACAGAACAAATCCAACTCACAAGAACTCCTAAACATTTCTAACAGCCCAAGAGAGGCATGTATACGAATATGAATACTGTAAATAGATTATTTACGATCATTGGCAGTAACTTGGCAGAGCGCACGCATAACAAGATTGGTAAATTAGAATTAGAACTAGCAAGCGATGCATTATCTCTGGGCCAACTCAAACAAATATCTCTTCTCCAACGGACATATTAGAAGTAAGACATACAACACTAAGTCTTAAATTAAATAGTGCCTGTGGATATGATAGCATTACGGCCAAACTGTAGAAAATGTCAACCCACGAATTAGCTCAGTTTTTAAGTTGGCAACTATCATTCCAATCTATAAAGCAAACTTAATCTATCCAGCTATAGATCTCTGTAATCAAAAGTATCAAAAATAATAGAAAAAACAAATCATTTAATATTTAGAAAATCATAATCTACTAGCACCAAACTAGTGCGGTTTTGGAACGGGTTGGTCAACAAATGATGCATGATGATGATTTGCCAAACAAACATCGACATATCTCGTTGCAGGAGAAAATGTGTTGGGGTTTGTTTTAGATCTCCAAAAATCTTTTGACACCATCTCAATTTAAATCTTAATTTCACTACTGCAAAATATTGACATCACAGACGTACCCCTTCTATGGATCTCCGACTATTTATAAATTAGAAAAAAACGAATTCGTACTTACAACTAATTTAGCGATACTGTGAACTAATCCTATGGTATACCCCAGGAAAGCACATTAGCAGCAACCCTATTTTCATTTTAACCCTATTTTTAATGAACTGTGCACACAAGACATTCCAGTTGCCAGCTTAATAATGTTTGCTGATGATACTGTGCTGCAGTTTCACGCGAAGGACTGGCACTCTGTTCAAAAACGAACTGAAATTGGCTTAATTAGAGTAAATAAATGGTTGAAAAATAGTTAACTTACCCTGAATATCTCCAAAACAAAATACATTTGCTTGAGAGCATCGATTTAAAAAACACCCAGCACCCCCATAGAAAGGGTATCAAACATTAAATACCTGGATGTAACAATAAATAAAAATCTGTCACCATATCTACGGTATTTCGAATACGGCCAAAAAAATTAAAAAAAAGCTATTATTTATTTTCAGACAACTTAGAACAATAGCTAACAACTTTTGGTCCAGACCTATAATGCTCTATGCCACCGTTTAACAAATTGCTGTATTTGTTCAGAAGTAAAGTAAAGAATTAGTAAAGCAAAATTTCTCTTTTAGACCATAATACGAAGCACACGTGTTTGAAACACGAAAAATTTTATTAGGTACTTTATCAGTGACTCATACCCATGTATGATTAGGTACTTTTTTAGTGAATCATACCTATACTCATACAAAGTAATTTTATATAAAAATATCGATTACATGATAAAATAACAGACTAATCACGGATTTCGTAGAAAAGTTATATTACCATGATTATTATAAAGTGACGAAAATTACTAAGTAGATTCATTATATAGTTGGCAGTGAATAGCTTTGTTTTGATCTCTCTTGAGAAGCTAAACTACAATGTCTAAATTATTTCTATTTTTGACGATTGTGTATTGTAAGTATTGTTTTTTAAGAAATCCAAAGCCTGAAGACTTATTTGTTAAGCATTCTGTTCTGTTTTCTATTTAATTTACTTTATTATAATGATTTATTTCATTTATAGTCCACTTTAAGAATTTAAGATTAAGAATTGGTCAAATACTAAATTTACAATTTAAAAAGAAGAACTGACAAGAAATTATAGGGTCAACGTTTTTCGTTTCAATACTTTCAATAAAAAAATATTCCATTTTATATTTATAATATTTAAACAGAATTAACTATTACACTTTTATTACGTTAAGCAAGCTGATGTGCAAATGTGCACTTCCTATAATTTTTCTAATTTATTTGGAGAACTAAAGCCATAAAAGTAACAGGATTAAGATTATGCAGCCAGTTTTTTTTTCGTTTTTTTTATAGGATAGGGTGACAAATGAGCACACAGTCCACCTGATGGTAAGTGGTTGCTGCGGCCCATAGACATCTACATCTATCCTCGATTACGAATCAAAATGCAGATACGTTGTCACCCGTGAGGACTAAGATGGAATGCCTCGTTTCCAGTAAAAAGGGTATCCGGTTCCTCTACACTCACCATACGAAACACAGCAGCACTAAAGTTCTATATTACGATGGTATTCCGTGAGAGCGTGGCCCTTCCCTGGTCGAGCCGACTCATTCGTGCTAAAATTATACTACTAATTTATATGCAGCACGGCTCTACCACTTACAATTCTTAAAGTAATACTTATAATAATTCACTTTAATTTGCAGGGGTAAATGCGGCACAATTTAATCAAGATGTTACAAATAGAATAGTAAATGGAAACATTGCATCTGAACTTCAATTTCCATACATGGTAAATAAATAGACTGCATTTCATTGATATTTAATCTTTAATTTAGTTGTCTTAACACTGCTATTGAAGTTAAAATAATTAGAATACAACTATAATATAGTTAAGAGTTGTTGTTATTCATAATATTTTTATATACCAACATAAATGATAGTATTTAGGCAAAGAGCTTTGCTTGGTGTTAGAACAAAATATAATTTGCACAGCGATTATTCCTACCTGGGTAAACTCGAAAAGTTAAACATTATCTAAATACAAACTCATTAATTTAATTTGCTATAGATGGTACAAATTCTGCACTTTAATGGTAGTTCGCGCTATATGTCAATCCTAATACAAAAAAACCTGTTGCTACTAGGTCTCCTTACAACAACTAGGCAACGCTCAGTCGTCAGACACAAGAGGACACAGATGTGGAGGTGTGCTTGTTACTTTACAACATGCGCTAACCGCCGCATCTTGCCTGTTCGATTTTGTTAGTGGGTAAGTGCACTTTGGAGATTTACTGCAAAATTATCAACATAGGGTAACATGTCATACTAATTATTAAACCGCATATTAGAGGAAGGATAATCCATTACCCAATGTTATGTCATAAATAATTGGACACAAAATGAAATTTTAATATACATATGTGAAAACAATTTAATAAATGACTGCAACATCAATCAACAACCTTCTTGATTCGTTTCCCTCTATCGACTTTGAAGATACCCAAGAGATGATATGAGGTAGTGTATATTCTTACGCCGCCAGAACATGGTCAACAAAAAAACAACAAAAATATATTGCCCACAACTTCAAAGCAATGAAATACAAAAGGCATACTCGTAACAACTCGTCATTTTGCTCATTCACACGTACTTGAAGATAAAATATTTTACAGATAATGTCACGGATATTTATTGCTAAATATTTCCAAAGCAGTCTGGGAATGCCCGCGAAACGCGCGAGTATTGTACTGTCAGTTTCGAAGGCTCTGGATTTACTATCGGATTGTGATCTCCGAGCGTGGTAATAACGACAAATATTCAGATTAAGAGATACACCATTATATTATTGTAGATTGAATGTAGATGATATCAAGTAGTATAACCTCCAAGATATATAAGAAATAATGTCATTACCGGCATGAATTTCACGGCCTTTATTTGTGAAAATTCATTTTACAATAAGTCATTTACTTCACAAGCAAATCGATTTTGGAATTCTTTTCCACTAAACGTTCAGCAAGCGCAATCTTTGCTGAGTTTTAAAAATTACTCTTGGCGTTAATTGAATTTTTTTCATGCCATTAAATAATACAATATATATATTTATATTTCCTATCTATATTAATACTTTATTTTATACAAAATATATAAAATCAAGTACTACTATACCTCTAATGCCGCAGCTACATTAGAGGTATAGTAGTATCACGAATGGGTCGACTCGACCGGGGAAGTACAACGGTCTCACAGAATACCAGCGTAAAATAACGGCTTAAAGCTGCTATGTTTCCTATGGTGATTATAGAGAACTGGATATCCTTTTTACTGGACACGAGGCATTCCATCTCAGTCCTCACGGGTGACAACGCATTTGCATTTTGATACGTAATCGGGGTTAGATGTAATTTTCCATGGGCCACAGCAACCACTTACCACCAAGTACTCGTTTGTCACCCTTATCCTATAAAAAATATTGAAGTATATAGAATTTTTCTTTGCAATATTTTGAAATTTATGAACATATAGTCGTATATCATGTTCTTGTTTGTTAACTATTATATATATATATATATATATATATATATATATATATATATATATATATATATATATATACATATATATATTTTTATGTACTCATAAAAGTACTATTTAATTAAAATTATTAGCTAGGTCCAATTGCTACCTGGCAAACGAAACGAAACGAAATTTAAAAACAAACTTCAGATAAACGTTATTCATAGGTTAAAATACAACACAAACAAATTAAAAAATTATAGATTTATGATTTTTTTACGAAATAACACAGACAAACGAGCACACAGTCCACCTGATGCTAAGTGGTTGCTGTGGCCCATAGACATCTACATCTATCCCCGATTACGAATCAAAATGCAGATGCGTTGTCACCCGTGGGGACTAAGATTGCCTCGTTTCCAGTAAAATGGGTCTCCGGTTCTCTACACTCACTATACGAAACACAGCTGCATTAAGCTACTATGTGACGCTAGTGTTCTGTGAGAGCGTGGTAATTCCCCGGTCGAGCCGACCCATTCGTGCTATAACTATACTACTAATATAACTGAAGCATGGCTCTGCCACGTATAAATGTTGTAATTATATGTTACAATTTATTTGATGGATTACTTTTATTCAACGATTGAAAAATCAGTCCTTAATATTGCAAGTTGCACCTATCCATCAAAATATTAAAGCACAATTTCCTGTCACGTCAGGTTTGTCAGGTAATGACATGACCACCGTGTCTCGTGAATACGATTTCGATTATTGTAGTTATTTTGGATTTAATTGCAATAAAATTTGCGTTTTTCTCTATCTTTATTTTCCAGGTTGTTACCTGTTCATTCGTTTTATTTTTCAGAAATGCTACAGTTATTAAGCCTGATGAATACCGTATATTTGCTGGTTCTTCCTTATTGACTAATGATACCTCTGCGGATCGTATTAGAAACATTGCTAATTTTACCATACATCCAGAATACACAGGTTCACCAGGCTATGTTAATAATATTGCAATCATAACGGTAAGTCTTATTTCATATTTAAATAAAACTATTCAAAATAAAATTAAATTTAAGTAATTTGTTTAAATAAAAGTAAATTTCAAAAAATTCAAATGTATGCAAAAATGTAATGTTCCAGTAACTTTCAATTAATCAAAAAGTAACCAGACCAGCGACTGAAAGTAGCGTCAAAAGTCTGAGATTTCTGGTTTGCAACGCAGAGTAATTTGCCAGTCAAGCGTGGCGATTATGACAAATCCTCCTCTAAGACAATGTCCAGCCCGTGCCCTAGAAATTTTACATTGAGGGTCTCATTAAGAAGTAGTGATAGTTACAAAATTCTCTTCTTTTTATCTTTTTTTCTTTTAATCGTTTTCTTTAAAGCAAGAGAAAGGCTATGTTCAAAAGTGGAATTGTCAAGGGGTGATGACGATAATAATATAATATATAATAGATAATTAAATATATCCATTATCCATTCCATTGCAGCTTATCCAAGTCCATTGCTGAATATAGGGCTCCTACACAAATTGTCTCACAGGGGAGATTTTGCCGTAGTTTGTGTGGAAGTGGAATTGGCAATTGCAGTTTTTTTTAATAATTTTGAGCTGTTATCAGAAATGTACTTTAGCCCACCTTTCGTATAGTTTCACTCTACCTCCTCTTATAGGTATCACCATGGGATAATATGGGATAGTTTTACACAACCCCTATACACTCTTTGATCTAGTAGTCGTAAACGCGACTGCTGATCTTGTGGTCCCGAGTTCGAATCCCTAGTCAATTTAAAATCAGATAATGAGTTCTTTTATGAAATGAAATCCTCAATAGCAGCACAGAGCCACGAAGTTCGGTCTCGTCGGATTACCGTCCCATCGAAATATGGGTGTGAGGAAATAGAGAGTGGACCTGTGCTTGCTCATACACCCGGGCACTGTAATCCTGTCATGTGCAGATGGCTAGTCTCGGTTGAGACTGGCCACTGCGACTGAAATTTGATCTGGAGAACATCAATGTTTGAAAAATATAATTTATAGTAACAAATATTTTTTAAAATAATATTTTATTTAAATTTAAAGAATAATTTTCACGCGTTTCCATACATGGTAAAGCCACGCTGCAGCTATAATATGGATGTAGCACGAATGGATCGGCTTGACCGGGAAAGGATCACGCTCTCACAGAATACTAGCGTAAAATAGCAGTTTAATACTGCTGTGTTTCATATTGTGAGTGTAGAGATCCGAAGAAACTTTTTCACTATGTGTACTCGTAGTTCAGTCCTCAAGGGTTACAACACATCTGCGTTTTGATTCTTAATCTAGGATAAATATAGATGTCTATGGGCCACAGCATCCGTTTACCATCAGGTGAACTGTGTGCTCGTTTGTCACTCTTATTCTTAAAAAAAAAAACTTTAAATTAAATCAAACCCATTAACAATTTATATAATATTTAAATTAAATCAAACCCATTAACAATTTATATAATATTTAAATTAAATCAAACCTGTCAATTTATTACATTACAACATGGTTTATGTGATATAAACACTTGTTGCAATTTCTAAACAAAGGTTAAAACTAATTTGAAATTTTGTTAATAGATTGGTATTTATTCGAAAAAACACTCGTCAACCTGCTTATAGTTTTAACTAACAGAATCATATATAATAGATAAATTAACATCCAAAGGAAGGAAAATACTTAACCTCCTTTTTTGAATTTCCTCAATCTGAAAAAAATTAATTTTTATGATGCCCCAGATTACTAAATATTTACGCAGAAAATTTCATCGAAATCGATTTAGTAGTTTTTACGTGAATCGTTAATACACAGACAGACAGACAGTCAGACAAAAAGACAGACAGACTGAAAAAATTCTAAAAACCACTAATTTGGATTCAGTACCTTTTACTTAGTCCCCTGGACTTGTTTTTCAAGATTTTAATATGTATGTATAAGTTTTATTTTCACAATTATTTTCATAGTTGACGGTCCTAAATATGTAAATTAAGAAGAAAAATCGAAATGAAAAAATTTCTACCTTAAAAGTTGGAATGGCTAACGTAATATATTTAAGCTTTTTTATTTGTCGTCTTTTATCCGTAGGGGATTTCAATCCTTATCACTCATTGATTCGTTCTTATCTAATGTGCTAAATGAAGAACTGAACTAATCGAGTGGATTGCTTTATTACGTAAAAAGATTTAAAATTATACCTACTTTATTTATTTATATCCAACGACACATTAGTCAGCAAGGATAAACGACTAAGGCTAGTTGTTTTTGAAGTTTCCGATACAATTCAGTATATTGTAGACCACGCTATATCTATATAGTTGTATTTGGTCTGTGATTTCAATATCACATATAAAAAAGCATTTTTTAGCTCGCAAAATCATTTGGTAGTTAAATTTTTTTTTCAGGAAATACAAACGGAACTGGTTTCGCTACAAGATTTTTTCAATACATATGAGCGATGGATAGTATAAACAAAATAGCATTTCCTTATTTTTTAAATCTACACATTTGTTTCGGTTAAATCAGAATAAACGAGAGCACGCAAGTTTCATATAAGCGTCAGGCTACGCACACACAAGCGCAAGATTCACGGTAGTTCTAGATATCGCGTTAATTATTAGTCTGTCCGTTACTATAGACGAAGACCATGCGTGTGTGCGTTAGTTGTAGAAAAATATTGATTAATATTAACTAAAACCTTTTAAGTACTCCCAAGAATTAGACACCTAACGTTTTTTTTTTAATATAATGAAATTATAGTAAAAAAGGGAATCTCCCGGTATGTCTTAAACACTATTATCTTGAAACTGAATCAGTTTTACTTCAAAGGTAATCTTTTCTTATAAAATAAGATAATCCACGGCAAACATTTAACTTATCATTATCAGGTTAAAATATTATTGAATGATAAATTATCTAGTGAGATATCAGTGATTTCTAATCGACTTTTCGTGTTTTAAATTTTGGTCCTTATTTGATTACACATTGATAACACTTTTTACCGTGTGATAACAGAGTAAGAAAATCCTTTACCCCAATTCATGTCGTAGGTGACGCAAGATCATAGAAAATACGAGAATAATCTAATGACTTCTAATGGATGTCGGTTATAATTATCATTACCTCTCTTCACAAGTCCATTGCTGAATATAGGCCTCCCCCAAGGAATGCCACAAAGCATGTTCCTGAGCTACCTGGATCCATCGACTTCCTGTATGTCTTACCAGGTCATCATCTCATCCAGTGGGGGTTGCCCTAAACTTCCCCTAACGGTACGAGTCTGCCACTTGAGAACCTTTTTTCCCATTGGTTGTCGATCCTTCGAGCTATACGGTTGTCATTAAAGCTTACCAAACCCTTGAGTTATGTCGGTCACTCTGGTTCTACTACGGATATCCACATTTAAAAGTTTGTCACGGAGATTAACTCTGAGCATAGCCCTTTCCATAGCTCGCTTAGTGATCTTGAGCTTACTCATACGGTCAGCAACGAAGTACTACGTCTCAGATCCATAGGTCTTCACTGGCGACTGGCACTGGTTATACTATCTCGTTTTCAGGTTTTAAGGTATACCTGACGAGAAGATGTATCGTAATTTTTCGAACGCTGCCCAGCCGAGTTGAATCCGTTGATTGACCTCTTGGTCGAAGTTGGACATACCTAGCGGACTATTGGTCCTAGGTCAATATAATCGTCAATAACTTTGAGTTTGTTTCATGGCATTAGTGTACCATGGACGTTACACATGATTTTTGTTTTGTCAATGTTTTCTTTATAACCTATCCGTTTGGAGGCACTTTAGTGGTCATTTAACATAGTGCTTAGGTCCTCCAGCGATGCTGATGTAAGGACTACATTGGCAGCAAATCGAAAGTGAATAATGGACTCGCCCTTGATGTGAATACCGTGTCATTTTCAGTCCAGTAGCTTGAAAACGTCCATTGCAGTGGTGATTTTTTTTTCATTGATGAGATGATGTGGAATAACGAAAATTACGTAAGCTATTTTCATTTGGATGTTGTTGTGTTGATTTTTAAATTTTTCTAGTGTTTTATTAGTGTTTAAGTATAGTTTTTTATTATAAAATTGGCATGAAAGTTTTTGTGTGAATATAGTTTACTTTTTTACGTAAATAATTTCGAGTAATATATAGAAATAATAGTGATGTTCACGCTGCCGATATCCGCTTGATATGTAACCGTTTTTTGTTATCGAAATATAATAAAGTATTTTTGTAGTGAGGTAAAACCTGACTTTTGTTTAGACCATGTTACCAGTTAATTCATGATAGAGAATTTTGTAGGTATAGATTTTATAATGCTAAACTTCTTCATAGAAAATGAGTCTCTAAATATAAGTTTTAATGGTTTAATTTGTTGTGGGTGGGTGCGGTCGCATGCGACCGCTCAGGATTTGACTTTGATTTTATGGGGATTGAAAAGATAAGAGGAAATGGAGGAAGAAAGTAAAAGGCTTCTGAAGGACTTAAAGTACCGGTTTTCCACCCACTTTCAGAAGCTCCACTGTAATTCCATTTTCACTCGGGGACTTGCCATTTTTAAGGTATTGGAGAGCCATTCTAATCCCGCTCAGACTGACGTCCGGACTATCATCAGACTTGCTCTCTGATCATTACTCACACTTGTGCGTGTGGCTACAACGATGATGTGTACGGCTGCGCGCATAAAACGTCTCAATTTCAATCAAAATCTCTGGTGGGAAACGATGGTGCCACATTCGGTCTTCAGCTCTGTGAGTTGACTCTTTCTGGCAGACTAATTTCTATTAAAATTTGAAAACTCTGACTCCAAAATCTCTAGTTCTGCTCAATCGCTTCCTTAATACGGGCTGTATTGAATTTGCGTAAATCCTGTTGCATGCATTTAGTTACCCGTGTGTTCAGTTGCTTGTATGCCGTCAAATCTGCTGAAGACTGCAGCTTTATTTTCCGTCTAACAACCATGAGATTTTGTGTTCTTCTGCACGTGTCTTGCAGATATTTGTTCTGACCACGTGGCCAGTTTCCACGAATTTGTCATTAATATCGTATGCAGTGGGCATTGTAGACTTCTAGGCATTGAAAACGATTTATGTAACTCAAGCTGAAAGTTTTCGGGATTTTGGATCAGAGCATGACGTGGAAGGAGCGTTGACTTCACTAGACGTGACCTCTCCAACTTAACGTTTAGGCTCAGTGTGCTTCTCATCATTCAGTAATTGCTGCCAGTTTTCACCCTCACGATTACTGATCACTGAGACGGTACTGAACAGTTGCCGTCTAGTCGTCATAATAAAGTCAATCTTATTTTTGTCAAACCGTTATGACTAGCGGGTTCGCTTTCTCTGGGGCCGCTTGTGACAGAAAAAGTTCACCATAAAGGGTATTTCTCTAATACTGTACCAAAATACAATTGTAATAACGTGTGAAGTTAGTTTGTCCCTCTCCATACATAACCGCCGATTAGCACAATGAAGAGGGATATACGGAAAGCTAAGACTGAGGATTATTACTTGGAAGGGGCTACAAACTTGACATTTATATAATTACTTGTCATCAATTTAATGACTTCCCTGTTTATTTACAGTTTACTACACCTTACAGCAATGAAGTTGTACAACCTTTGTCACTGCCAGCTAGTGATTTCGAGCCCGCTGATTTTACTCTTTGCACAATAGCTGGGTGGGGAGGTGCTAGCGCTTCAGCCTCGGTAAGTGTAGCGGCTCATTACGAGTAATGTGATTCGATCACTTTAAGATACTATAGTGTACCTACGTATACATATATTTATGTATATGTGTACAAAACCGGTGGTTTTAACTTGTATCTTCTGGCCTTTTTATACATATATAACAATTTTTAATGATATTGTAATTAATGTTATTTATTTTATGTTAAAATTTCTTTCAGGCTAGCACGTCTCTAAGATATGCAAATAAATACATTTACAATCAACATCTTTGCTCCTTATTATATAACATCGACCCTCTTTCTTTGAATATTCTGCCCTCCATGGTGTGTGCTGCATCATATGATACGATATCTTCTGGTTGTGAAGTAAGTATTTTATTTCTTTAATTTTAATTTTCTTATTTCATTGCCTTCTAAATTCACTGCTTTCAAGTTTCACCTACTGGCATGTAATCGTAACAGAATTGCCCATATCCAGTGAACAACCAAGTTGGTGAGCAAATATCATCGAACTGGTTACACTGCCCCCCATCAACCGTCTGGTATGCGTTACGATACTATAATATACTCATTCGGTATTAAACGGAAGGAAACTGTTTGAATCGTTGAATCTTTATATTATTATTTACGGTTTTTTTTATTCCAGAGAGACGTCGGAAACCCATTGGTTTGCAATAATATTTTGACGGGCGTACTCTTTGGCACACACCAATGCCAAATATCTTCTTATCCCGAACTATATACTAAAGTTTCCGCCTACTCGGCCTGGATTAATAGTGTATCAAGTGCACCGACCATTTTCTCTTCTGGTACTGTTTTGTTATTTATGATTGTGGTAAACTTTTTATAAACAACAAAACTACATACCACTTTATATCGTATTATTTACTTTTAATTATAGATGAACGATTTGTATTTGTGTAAACGGCGGTCGAATAAGAATGAATCCCGTTAAATACATGTATAAGTATACCTATAAAGTGTCGGTTTAAATAAATGTGTTTTTTATTAATAGTGCTTATGTTTTTATTTTAGAACCTCAATTTATAGGTATCTAATTCTTTAAGATAAAAATTATTGAATAGACTTTAACTAAGGTCAGCTTCGAGTTAGGTCAGTTTTGCATCAAGATTATTTGCGACTGAGAAAGAATTATCAAGTAATATAAGAATTTTCTAAACTAAATACTTTTGTAAAACCTATTCATCCAAATGTAATTTTAAAAAGTTCCAAACACGCCGAAAGTATTTTCTATATATATGATTTTAAGTATTATTTCGAATAGGAAATTTTAAAATTTGCAGAGCACATAAAATATAAATAAATAAAATGTAAATAAGTCATAGGCGATGTCTTTGAGAAATATCAGAAAATACTTCAAGAGGCTGATAGAGAATCAGAATAATAAATTATTATTACTTATTACTAACGGCTCCATGACGCAAGTGCTTAGCAATGAGTTTCGTTGCTAAAGGTCGCGGATTCAAATCCTACACTGAACAAGTAGTTGTATGGGCTACAAATAATTGTTCAGAGTCTGGATATTTGTATTCAATTTATATAAATGCAAACAGCCGTTAACGTTTTTATAAAGCTAACAAAAGTTATTTATACTTGTATATTAATTTTTCCTTAAGGAAAAGGATATTTAATAAAGAATTATTTCTAAACTGACTCCTAAATGTATTATTACCTTTATTCGTGAATTTCTTAGATCAAAAACAATAAAACAAAATGACGAGATGTTAAGAGTAATAAAATTGCCCATTATTTAAGATTATAATTTCGTCTTATTTATTTAAAAATAAGTAGAATGTTAAGTAGATAAGGCCAAATTCATGTTGTGTAATTACGCATAGTTGATTTAATAACGATATTGGATAACGTCGGACTGCCTCGTTGGTCGGTCGTTAGCGCGTCAGCTGATTATGAAGTCCCGGGATTCCATTCCGGGTCTTTATAATCAGATCAATTAAAAGATGCCTTTAAATTAACAACCATGGATATAACAAATAAATTGACGAATTGGAAAATTCGTACACTCGTCATCAAATCAATCATTGCAGTCCATTAAAATTTCCTTAACATAGGCTTGACTGTGTAGTTGCGGTGTTCACTATTCCATATCGCTCGAACAGGCGACAAAGGGAAACTAACCAGGGTAGCAGAGTCAACCTGATAGCGACGAAAAAAATTGCCCTGTCACACGTGGCAACTTTGATCAACATCACCATATAAGATTCATCATCATCATCATTACAGCTCCTCACAAGTCCACTGCTGAAAATAGGCCTCCCCCAAGTAATGCCACAAAGCACGGTCCTGAGCCACCTGCATCCATCAACTTCCTGCATGTCTTACCAGGTCGTCACTCCATCTAGTGGGGGGTCGCCCTACACTACGCTTACCAGTACGAGGCTGCCACTCGAGAACCTTTCTTCCCCATCGGTTATCGGTTCTTGGAGCTATATGGCCAGCCCATTGCCACTTCAGCTTACTAATCCGTTGGGCTATATCGGTCACTCTGGTTTTACTGCGGATATCCTCATTTCTGAGTCTATCACGCAGAGAAACTCCGAGCATAGCCCTCTCCATAGCTCGCTGAGCGACCTTGAGCGTCCTTATACGGCCAGCAGTGAAGGACCACGTCTCTGATCCGTAAGTCATCACTGGCAACACGCACTGGTTGCACACTTTATTTTTCAGAGATTGAGGTATACCTGACGAGAAGATGTGTCGTAATTACCCGAACGCTGCTCAGCCGAGTTGAATCCGTCGATTGACCTCTCTGTCGAAGTTGGACTTACCTAGTCGGACTATTTGTCGCGGGTAAACGTACCCGTCAACAACTTTGAGCGTAGTGCTCCCAACAACAACCGGCATAGGTGTGACATGGACATTGAACATGATCTTTGTTTTGTCCATGTTCATCTTAAGACCTATCCGTTGGGAGACATCATTGAGGTCATTGAACATAGTGCTAAGGTCCTCCAGCGATTCTGCCATAAGGGCTATATCGTCGGCAAATCGAAGGTGCGTGATGTACTCACCATTGATGTTAATACCGTATCCTTTCCGGTCCAGTAGCTTGAAAACGTCTTGAGCAACGACACAAATATAAGATTCAATAGGCATATATTCAGCAATTGATTTATGATCGGCTGTAACGGAACATAGGCTTTCTCCATAAAATGCCATTGTTGGGATGACACAGTTGTAACGCACTTTTGCACACCATGAACGCAAGGCGAGAGTTTAGGCACTATCGTCGATTTGGAAAGTCCATGCTCACCGTTATCATCAAATAGGTCCTCTAGGTCCTTCAAAAGAGTCATTGCCAAGGCAAAGTCAGAACACATAGGCAGAATTGGCGAGAAACTAGTTCGGCTTCCTTCTGAAACCCGTGCATTCTGGTCTCTCGCCAAGGCTGTCCAGTGCAATTTCTGTCAGCCATCTTTTCCAACTCTGCACAGGGAGGACGACTCACTGGCCCATACCGTAAAGGAGAAAACCGATCTACACTCCTCTCCCTGGACATCCACAAGTCGAGTGGGCCTGGCGGAATCCCCCCAATTGTGCTTCAGAGTTGGCACGTTGAGTCTTTGCTGAACAGAGTCTCGGATTTGGGCGACTAAATCTGGTCCAGTTTAACCCCCAGAAGACACAAGTTTGCGCGTTAACCGCTAAAAAGAACCCCTTTGTCGTATCTCCTCAGTTTCAAGGCACTCCTCTTTTGCCTCAGCTAGTATCGGAATCCTCGGCGTCGACATATCGAGTGACGTGCAGTTTCAGGCTCAAATCGTCGACAACCGAGTGCTTTCCGATCGGCTCGATTCACTGGCGCTGCGAAGAGATGTTGCATCTCTTTGCATTTTCTTTCGCATATACCATGGGGAGTACTCTGAGGAATTGTTCAGATTAATATATATATATATATATATATATATATATATATATATGTGTGTGTGTGTGTACAACAATTGCTCGTTTAAATGTATAGGATAACTGTTTATCCTCAGTTGGTTACACATTGATAATACGAGTTAATTTTACCGTGTGATAAAAGCGTAAGAAAATCCTTGACCCCAATTAATTTAGTAGGTAACGCAAGAGGCGACCATAGAAAATACCACAATAATCTTATGACTTCTAATATATAGCAGTGTTACCATTTTGTTTCATCACCATCATTACAGCCCTTCACAAGTTCACTGCTGACTATAGGCCTCCTCAAAGCACGGTCCTGAGCTATCGGCATCCATCGCTTTCCTGCATTTCTTAGCAGGTCGTCATTCCATCTAGTAGGGGGTCGCCCTACACTTCACCCACTAGTACGAAGCTGCCACTTGTGAACCTTAATGCCACATTGGTGGTCGGTCCTTCGAACTATATGGCTGGCCCATTGCCACTTCAGCTTACTAATCCGTTTAAGTCACTCAATCTTATTCTACTGCGGAATTGCTAGTTTCTAATTTTATCACACATTAAAACTCCGAGCATAGCCCTCTCCATAGCTCGCTGAGCGATCTTTAGCTTACTAATACGGCGACCAGTAAAGGGTGTCTTAGATCCTTAAGTCCTCACTGGCAACTCGCACTGGTTGTACAATCTTGTTTTCAAGTTTTGAGGTATATCCGATGAGAAGATGTGTTGTAATTTCCGGAATACTGCCCAGTCGAGTTGAATCTGTTGATTGATACCTCGTCGGACTATTTGTCCTAGGTAAACATACTCGTCAACAACTTTGAGCTTAGTGTTCCCAACAACAACTGGCCTGGGTGTGACATGGACGTTACACATGATTTTCTTTTGTCCATATTCACCTTAAAGCCTATCTATTGGGAGACACTTTTCAGAGATTTCAGAGATCATTGAGCATAGTACTTGGGTTCACCAGCGATTTTGACGTAAGGACTACATCATCGGAAAATCGTAGGTGAGTGTGAGCTCGCCATTGATGTAAATACCGTGTCCTTTCCAGTCCAGTAGTTTGAAAATGTCTTCCATTACGGCTATGAAGAATTGCGGGGATATAAAGTCACCCCATTAAACTTCTCTGCAGTAGAATAGGTTTCATACTCTAGTTTTGTACTTGGATTGCCATCGTAGCCATACTGTAAAAATACTTCAGAACTTCGACATATCGACAGTTAAATTAGCACCGCTGAAGGGATTGCAGCATCGCCCAATATTGTTCAACTTAACTGCACTTACATGACAGAGCGTGAATTAAGCTAATTGAACGTTGTAAAAAATGATATTTATTTTATCGGATCGATTTCGGATCGGATCGTCTGTCTTCATTTTCGGAAGCGTTTCAAAAATATCCTGTATATTTTTTTAATTTGTTACTTTGCTTGATTTCTAATTTGACTGAGTATACAAGTTGTACGTAATACTTAATTTATTCTGTGCTGAGGTTGACAAGAGTTTCTAACTTGATAAATAACTGTTTCACTAGTTTAGATTTATTTTTATCATCAAACAATACATACCAGTAAAGGGTGTCTTAGATACTTAAGTCTTAACTGGCAATTCGCACTGGTTGTACAATCCTGTTTTCAAGTTTTGAGGTATATCTGATGAGAAGATGTGTTGTAATTTCCGGAACGCTGCCCAGTCGAGTTGAATCTACGTTATTTAATGGAAGTTACTTAAATACAGTATAAATAATTTTTTACAATTATTTTGAATCAACTGTTTTCCTTCTAATAGGTTATTTGATCGAACTTGTCATCAAATAAAAATAAACTACGCAAAACATATTGTTTGTACTTGGTTTATATAAAAATTTATATGGCATGTATGTAAATTGTCAACTATCTATTATAGTTTGTATTTATTTTCAAGGTTTGATAAAGGCTGCGAACTCTTCAGACCACTCAATGACGTCATTATTAGTAAGAGTTTAAAAAACTATTCAAAATTAGCTACTGTTTAGAAAACAAAAATGAGTTAAAGTGATGTTTATAATAGCCTTATATATGAAGTAAAAGTATAAAACAGCACACAACACAGGGGAAGAACTTGTACATATACTTTTTAATATTGCAACATAACGGTCGAAATCGCTATTTAACAAACGGGACTTTTCAATTGTTCTAGTCCATTAGTTTTCTAGATAACGTTGGTCCACATTCTGTTCAATGAACTGTTTCAAAATTACTGAAGGTTCTTATTCTTTTAATAACTGTAGAATGATTACCTGAGTATGTTTTCATTTAATCCATGTATAGATATATCGATTTATGTAGTAACTATGTACTACTTTCTATTACGAGAAAGTCGAGTTTACAATTAGCTGTCAAAAGAGACGTAAATAGTGAGATATTGAATATATTATTATTACCCAAATCTATTCGTATATCATTATTTTTTCAAGAAGGAATTTACGTCTATGATTCCCGTATATATCCCGTGAATCCAATGATTTCCGTTTCCCAGCAGTATTTTAAGGCATAGTTATAAGTGAACTTCCATGAAAATTATAAAATATGTAAAATAGTCGATTATGTACGTTTTTTTATATAATTAGTTGACGAACGAGCACACAATCCACTTGATGATAAGTGGATCCTGTGGTATATTTACATTTATCCTCATTTAAGAAACAAAATGCCGATACGTTGAAATCCCTGAGGACTCGGTTAGAATGCCTCGTTTCCAGTGAAAAGGGTATCCTAAGGTTTACACTCAACTTACGAAACACGGCAACATTGAGCTGCTATTTTATTCTGGTATTTTGTGAGAGTGTGGTTCTACCCCGGTTGAGCTAACTCCTTCGTGTTATCACCAAAATAAAGCTGCAGCATAGTTCTACCACGTTAAACGTTATCTATACTATTACGTGAAGGGAACATGTTGTAGCCCATTTTAAGTATGTTACGTGTACGCGCCGGAGGAGTGTAAGATTTAGCATGGTTGAAGTTTATATAGAGAAGTAGCGCATAAAGCTAAAACTCGTAAGTACCCAAGATAACATTACCACTACTTTTTAGACAATAAAGGTAAAAATAGTTTAAATTTACAATTACGCATTAGGTAAAATATTTTATATTTTACCTAATGCGTAAAAATATTTTACCTAATGCGTAATTGAAAGCAAAATTCAACTTGCTTAATAAACAAACCCAAAAATTTTACGAATTTCTCCAAATAAAAACAGATTATTACATGCAATGACCTAATGATTTGGAACAGTTATATTTGATCATTAGTTACCATTCTCTGTAACTAAGATTACATATTATTATTTTAAATTATATTATTTTGATTATGAAGTAAAATATTTAAAAGTAAAAAGTAGATTCGCATTTCAGTTGAAAGTTGATAAAAAGAAATCTCGATTGGGTACTTTAAAAGTATTCCATTTCCTCTCGATCGTAATTTAACTTCGTCCTTCAATTTCCTTTGCTTATAAAATATAATGGATGAAAAATACTTAATAAGCCTACGTTTTATATATATATATATATATATATATATATATATATATATATATATATATATATATATATATATATATATATATGGCAAATGCTTGAAAACTATTAAATATATCAACAATTTGGACAGTTTTGTAAAATTATTATGGTTCTGCTAAAATTAAATAATGATAAATAGCGAAAATGAGTCCATAATATACACTGGCTCTATATTTTTCTTAAACAATGTAAATAGCATTATAGTACTAATAGTTTTTTTACCAATATTAAATAATTATAGAAAAAACGGACACATAAGCAAAGAATCAAAATTATTGTGACTACTAGATTGTTTATTAATTTTAGGTACTTAGCCTTTTATTTTAAAATAATTAGCAAGGAATAGTTTTCGTCAATTTTATCACACCATTTTGATTAATTAATGAGAAGTAATGCCAAATTTCAGCGCTAGTAGTGACTATCCCACTACCTTAAAGTGTAATACGTTTTTTTTTAATAAAATAAAAGTATTGATTATAACTACTTTTACGGATTTTATCGCGTTTATTTTACTATTATTTTTAATTCCCGATGTTTCGGGCGCTTTCCAGCACCCATTGTCACGGGGGACTGAGATGACTGACGTCCCGATGTCATTGTTAAACCCGGAGTACCTTCAGCTTTTTTTTTAATTATTGTTTATGGTCCGATCTATGCAAAATGAACTGACTATGTACTGAGGTCTTGCAGTGGTATGCTTGGGTTTAGTTTTAATTTTATTGATTATAGGATCCCAAGCAGGTGGTAGTACCCAGCCTCCTTCTCTATTGAAATTAGGATGTTTTTTTTAATTTCAATAGCCTCACGTATCATCCTTGGTAGGAATCGGTGTTCTTTCGGAATTAAAAATAATAGTAAAATAAACGCGATAAAATCCGTAAAAGTAGTTTTAATCAATGTGTAGTGTTCGCGTAAATATAAGAAATCTTTAAAGTAAAAGTAGATAAAATTTTAGTGTAGAGCACATGAGTTAATGAACAGTACAGAGATAAGTCTTCATACAACCACGCAAATCGGTAGCACTGCTACAAGCACGCGAGGCATGTGTGCATAGCTCGCTGTGCGATCTTTAGCTTACTAATACGGCGACCAGTAAAGGGTGTCTTAGATCCTTAAGTCTTCACTGGCAACTCGCACTGGTTGTACAATCTTGTTTTCAAGTTTTGAGGTATATCCGATGAGAAGATGTGTTGTAATTTCCGGAATACTGCCCAGTCGAGTTGAATCTGTTGATTGATACCTCATCGGACTATTTGTCCTAGGTAAACATACTCGTCAACAACTTTGAGCTTGGTGTTCCCAACAACAACTGGCCTGGGTGTGACATGGACGTTACACATGATTTTCTTTTGTCCATATTCACCTTAAAGCCTATCTATTGGGAGACAATTTTCAGAGATTTCAGAGATCATTGAGCATAGTGCTTAGGTTCACTGGTCGCGTAAGCGGGGCGAGACTGGAAAAAAAACCGGTTCCGCTGGCACTGCCAGTGGACAGTCATAGGGTCAGTGCAACGCCTGTTGTTTTTTTGTTACTTGCGAGTTTGAATATTTTAATGTAAAAACATACTGTCATTAATAATGGTTGTTTATCGTACTGTGTGTATAAATAATACTAGAAAAAATATAACATACTTGAACTATTCCAAGGAGTACAATATAGTATGCACTTTTATTTTACTGTATGATCCTTTTTTAATAAGAAGAGGTATGTTTTTTATTCTTATTGTAAGTTAACTAAACATTTGTAGGTATGTGGGTGGGTTGGTATGTAGTAAGTATATGTGTTAAGTTCACATATTGTAAGTAAGATTTGAACCACTTCCCAGTGTCCGATTGTGTTGAAATTTTATATACCGTAACTTCAGTGATAGTGCAATAAAATGATAGATATAACCATGTACTACAGCCAGGATTGTCTCCACACAAAGGTACTTTTGAGCTGGTAGTAGTAGTGTTCAGTAATAAACCGCAACTCGCAGATTTTATACCAAGGCACAATGATCTACAACGATCTGAGGGCCGGTGATAACCTGTAGCAACGTTGTGACGCATAACGCGCTGTTATAATCTGTGCGGACAAGAAAGGAATAAAAAGGAGGGTACGACGCGTAAGAAGATCACTATTAACCTATATCTCTTTGTGTTAACGTGGAGTGAACATATCTCTTCAAAAACTCTCAAATAAGGACTACTCTAGAGTGTACCGTGTACAATCTAATTACTAGTGTATTCTACCGTGTAGAAGAAGCCACCAGGAGCTGCCAACGTTTGCCGATCTTGGGAAGCTGGCTAGTAAGACCGTGAGTAGTTTTTATTGTTTTCTTGGTGTAATTTTGTGATTGCGGTAACTGAACGTTTCGGGGGATATTGAATCAATACAGTCCACTACCTAATCTAAACTTAATTCCCAAGCCGCCACATTTCTGGCCTTCGAGCCGCATTTATTTAAATTAGTGATTTTCATATATAAGATTTCTACCCTTAATTAGCGTCCCGTGGACGTGTCATATACTTGAATTAAGCGTTTTTTATTTTATTTTATTGTTTAACACCCATTTTAATTCGCCTTTTTCTACCTAAATTTTCATTGCTTGCGGTACGTTATAAAGTATCTAAATTCACCTTGTTGTTTTGTTCAAAATGTCGGACAAATTGCAGATAAAAAGGCAAACACTTATTTTTAAAAAGGAATACCTATTTGCTAAATTACAAAAGGTTTTCGATCTTGCGAAAACCCAAATGAATGATTCCGCACAAATCCAGAATTTCTTAGCGGATTATTCCGAATTAGAAAGTGTCCGCTCAAAGTTTGAAGAAACAGTGTTAAATATTATTGAAAAAGATATATCATTAAAACCGGAGACAAGATTGTCAACCCGTGAATTAGATACATTTGATGAACTTTATAAGGCATGTAGATTGCAATATTTACGATTAAAACCGAGCGATCAGGCACCCATCAGTGGGAAAGATAGGATTGATGTAAGGCCGTCGTTACCTAAATTGCGATTATTCGAATTCGATGGCGATATTGAGAAGTGGTCCACATTCTACGATACATTTTTATCACTTGTTCACAATCGAGATTTCGACGAAATAGACAAGTTTCACTATTTACTCTCATGTGTTAAAGGTTCGGCGTTAAACATTGTTAAAAAACTGCCTATAACATCCGCTAATTATATTCTCGTATGGCAAAGTTTATGTAATAAATATCAAGATGATCGAATACTCGTGGGTAGGTACATCGACAAAATGATAAACTTTACTCCGTTAAATAAGGATACTACCGCAAATCTTACCTTATTTATTGAAACATTCGATCACTCTTTTAAAGCCATCGAGGCGTTAAAAATAAAAAATTTGCATGACTATTTATTTTGTCATTTAGCCTTACGTGGGTTGGATGCGCATACTAGGAGACTTTTTGAACAAAATCGAGATCAAAACGCACTCCCATCGTTTTCGGAATTAATTAGTTTTGTAAATAAACAAGTTAAAGTTCTCGAACATTCATCTAATACAAGTGCGATTTCGTTACAATCAAGAAATAAGCCTACATGTAACAATTACAAAAGCAACAATAGTAACTACAATAAAAGTATATCAAAAACAGTTTTAAATACTAATGTGTCAAATTATAATAAAAATAAATTTATTTGTGCGCATTGCAATCAAAATCATATGATTTACAGGTGCGATCAATTTCGTAAATTGACCGTAGATAAAAGGATTGACCGTGTCAATACTTTAAAATTGTGTCATAATTGCCTAAAAGGATATCATGATACTTCAACTTGTAAAAGTGAGATGTCTTGTGGTGTATGTGCGTCATCACATCATTATCTATTGCATAGGGAGCCTGTGCGCGACGCGGTCTTGCCAACATCCACTAGTTTAATGAGCGCTGACTCGCAAGCGCAACAAGTACTCGTTTCGTCTCAGACTACGAGCGACTCGGAGCATTATACGATAGATACGCTTCATTACAACGACGTTCACTCGAATTACGGTGTCGTATTAGGAACGGCGCGTGTATTAGCAAATGATAGTAGCGGTCAGTATCAATACTGCCGTGCAGTTATTGACTCTGGAGCTCAGAGCTCATTTATTACAACTGAGTGCGCTCACCGTTTGGGCTTACCTCGGAAAAAATGTTCGTTTAACATTTATGGCCTTGGTGGAGAGGCAGTAAAAAATCATGGAATGATTTCATGCACATTAAAGTCCCTACACACTGACTTGCCTAATTTTAGAGTGAACATGGTCATAGTGACTAAGGTATCTGCCGATATGCCTAACGTTCGATTCCCCTCGGACGTTATTAATAAATATAAGAATTTTAATTTAGCTGATCCGATGTTTTATAAGCGCTCACGTATTGATATATTGTTGGGCAATGATATAGTTTCAGAACTTATTTATGATAAACCTTATATTATTTCATCGGTTATACCAAGCGTGATCGATACCGCTTTCGGGTTTGTTGTAAGTGGTAAACTTTATTGCAATGAAAAGGACAATTTAAGAAACTATAATTTATCAGTCTCGTTTGATGAACAAGAGTCTTTAGATCAAACGTTGCGTAAGTTTTGGGAAGTCGAAGAATTGCCCAGCAAGCCTTCGATAAATCCTTTAGAACAATTAGCAGAAGATATTTTCGTGGCTCGTTCTAGCCGCACTGAGGACGGTAGCTATTCAGTGCCGTTACCATTCATACCAGACCCGCCTCCGTTGGGCGCTTCAAGGGCTGCAGCCGAGCGACGACTCTTGTTCACAGAGTGCAAGTTGAATCGTTTAACTTTATTACGGCAAGCCTATTCAGAGTTCATGTGCGAATATGAACATCTAGGGCATATGGAGCTTTATTCGGGTGACACTCCGAGTAAATATGTGATACCACATCATAGTGTACTTAAGCCCAGTAGTTCCAGCACTCCTGTGCGAGTGGTGTTCGATGCCTCGGCAAAAACGTCCACGAATGTTTCGCTTAATGATATTCTACTAACCGGGCCTAATCTGTATCGAGATATTGGGGCTATAATATTGAATTTTAGGTTGTTTGAATATTGTTTGATTTGTGACGTATGCAAAATGTATCGTGCAATCAAACTGAATCCGTCGGATAGATGTTATCAACATATTTTATATCGTCATTCGCCTAATGATACCATCAACGTATATGAATTAAAGACAGTAACTTACGGCTTAAGTTGCTCGCCGTTCTTAGCTATCCGCACACTTTTACAATTAGCCCATGATGAGGGAGAACACTACCCGCTCGCTGCAACGGTTGTGCGCGAGGGCGTGTACATGGATGATATCCTATATTCTTGTAGTTCCTTGTCACAGATATCTCAGTTACAAGATGAACTTATAACGATGTTTGATTCCGGCGGCTTTATACTTAAGAGATGGGCGAGTAATAGCGGAAAGGTCTTAGAACGCGTTCCGTTAGAAAACCGAGAGTGTCCTGTAACATTCCTGAAAGATGGTAACGAATATTCAGTCAAGGTGCTAGGTCTGAAGTGGTTCCCTTTGACTGACTGTTTTTATTTCGCAGTAGATAAGACTGACAAAGTAACAACTAAACGTTCTGTTTTGAAATTATTAGCTTCTATTTACGACCCCGTAGGTTTTATTTCGCCGTGCATTTTCATCGCGAAAGAAATAATGCAAGATTTATGGAAGCTGGGCATAGGATGGGATGAGCAACTGCCAACTGACGTAACTAAGCGCTGGCTTAATTACGTTGATGATCTCCCGCGACTGACGGAAATTAAGATAGATAGACACATGCTGTTACCAGAACAGTCTGAATGTGAACTAGTCGCCTTTTGCGATGCAAGTTCTCGCGGTTACGCTAGTTGTGTATATGTGATCAGTCGTAATGACAGAGGTCAGACTAAAGTACGCTTGGTGATAGCAAAATCTAAAGTAGCCCCCGTCAAACCCTTAACTATCCCGAGGTTGGAATTGATGGCGTCAGTTTTGTTAAGCAGATTAATTAAATATGTCCGTGACATTTTAAATCGTGTAAAAATTAATCGTATCACTGCGTTAACCGATTCGACTATCGTATTGGCGTGGCTTCAAACAGAAGCTTACAAATTAAAGCCGTTTGTTAGTAACCGTGTTACTCAGATATGCGAAGTGTTACCTCCGCACTTTTGGCGTCACGTTAGTAGCGAGTGCAATATGGCAGACATCTGCTCGCGCGGAGCGTCTCCGTCACAGCTCTTGGAATGCAAAGAGCAGTGGCTAAATGGCCCATCTTGGTTGTATTATGACTACTCGCAGTGGCCAATTAGAACATTTATCAACCAAGATGAAAGTAATACACCTGAAATAAAATCAAATTATTCATTAGGTTCTGTCAATTTAATCACTAATGAAAATAATTTAATAGAGGAATCTAAGTTAGAGTTCTGTGACCGAATTTTTTCCCATTTCTCTTCTTATTATAAACTGCAACGTACGTTTGCTCGAATATTGAGATGGTTCCGATTTAAATCCGATCACTCTAAGCAATCCATACTGACGACTGACGAATTGAATACCGCTCAAGACGTCTTAATTAAACTAGTACAGCGTTCATACTTTGCAAATGAAATAAATAATTTGTCAATGGGCACAAAGTACATTCCGTCGTTGAGAAAATTATCTCCGTTTATTGACGATCGCGGATACCTCAGGGTGGGGGGTCGAATAAATTATTCAGTTTTACCTTATAACGCGAAACATCCCCGTTTATTACCTAAAAATAGTAGATTTACACAACTACTTATTGAATATTTACATAAAAAATATTTACACGTAGGCCCACGCACCTTACAAAACATTAATAATCAAAACTTTTGGATTTTAGCATCCCGTCGCATTATTCGGTCAGTTTTGTCCAAATGCAAAACTTGTTTTAAACACAATCCCGTGCTCTTGCAGCCTGCGATGGCACCTTTGCCAGCAGCTCGATTGATACCTAATAAAGTTTTTGAGCATGTAGGGGTAGACCTCGGTGGTCCGTTCTTTACAAAAGAAAGTTTACGACGAAACGCTGGGATTAAACGGTCATATTTAGCATTATTTATTTGTTACTCGACAAAAGCTGTACACCTCGAGGTCTTATCGTCGTTGTAATCGGAGTGTTTCCTCGCGTGTTTAGATAGATTTGTAGCGCGACGAGGTGTGTGCTCTTTTCTTTACTCGGATTGCGGTACTAATTTTATCGCGGCTAGTAAGCATTTAACCGAAATACAAAGGTTTATGTTCGAGCAAAAAGGTAATATATTAGAGGGTTGCTCAAAGCGACAAATTATATGGAAATTTAATCCCCCCAGCGCACCACATATGGGTGGGCTCTGGGAAGCCGGAATTAAATCCGCCAAGTACCTCTTAGCGCGAGCCGTCGGAGAAAAGGGTTTGACGTTCGAGGAACTCACCACAGTGTTTTGTAAAGTAGAAGCAATTCTCAACTCGCGGCCGCTCTGCCCGTTACCAGCTAGTGATAACCCGGATGAATTTAATGTACTGACAGCGGGACACTTTCTAATAGGAAAAGCGTTAACGGCGGTACCTGAGTATAATGTAGAAGACATAACGATGAATCGATTGTCACGTTGGCAATATATTCAAAAATGTTCACAAATGTTTTGGCGTAGATGGAGTCGTGAATATTTAAATACGCTACAACAGAAAGCAAAGTGGTATTCGGATAGATCTAACATTAAAATAGGTGATCTTGTAATTATAAAAACTGATAACATACCGCCGTGCAATTGGCCTTTGGGTAGAATAGAGGCTCTTCACCCCGGCCCAGATGGGATTGTTCGTTGTGTAACGCTTCGTACCCAAAAGAGTACTTTACAGAAACCAGTTAATAAACTGAGTCCTCTTCCTTACGCAAATTAGCTTACGTGTATTAATAACCTTCTCGTTGAGACCATTCTGTGTCTCAGCGTTATCTTGATAGAGATTAAGTTAGATTAAGTTATAATTTTATCTTATTTTTTGGAGAAACCATCAAGATGGTTTCGGTGGGGGGTGTGTTCAGTAATAAACCGCAACTCGCAGATTTTATACCAAGGCACAATGATCTACAACGATCTGAGGGCCGGTGATAACCTGTAGCAACGTTGTGACGCATAACGCGCTGTTATAATCTGTGCGGACAAGAAAGGAATAAAAAGGAGGGTACGACGCGTAAGAAGATCACTATTAACCTATATCTCTTTGTGTTAACGTGGAGTGAACATATCTCTTCAAAAACTCTCAAATAAGGACTACTCTAGAGTGTACCGTGTACAATCTAATTACTAGTGTATTCTACCGTGTAGAAGAAGCCACCAGGAGCTGCCAACGTTTGCCGATCTTGGGAAGCTGGCTAGTAAGACCGTGAGTAGTTTTTATTGTTTTCTTGGTGTAATTTTGTGATTGCGGTAACTGAACGTTTCAGGGGATATTGAATCAATACAGTCCACTACATAATCTAAACTTAATTCCCAAGCCGCCACAAGTAGGGTCAAGAAATTTTGTATGTTAGTTTAATTTTGATTGTTTAACACGATTTTTATGAACTGCTGCTGCAGCCAGTATTGTCTCCTTACGGGGTAACTCTTTAACGATTAGTAGCATGGATTGGAAACTTTGTATTTAAATTTAATATTGTTCGCTTAACATGATCTTCACCAAAAACTGCTGCTGCAGAGAGGATAGTCTCCTCACGAGAGAACTCCTCACTACCTGTAGTAAACTTTATGTTAGATTCAGAATTTACCACACCATTAAAAGAAACAATAAATTCATAAAAAACAAAAATTATAAAAGAAAATTATTAGAATATGATTTGTAAAGTATTCTACCAAACTGAATAATAAAACTATTTAACAAATGGTTTAATTTGTCTTAATCTATTGTAACAACCCTACCGAAATAGGTAACAATTTGGCACGTTCTTAAGAAGCTGTCTCTGTTCCGTTTATCTACTAATGTGGATATAAAGTATGACACCATCTTGCAGAAATCACAGAATGCTTGCTTAGTCTGGGCTATGCTAGCAAGTACATCTTGTTCTTTATCTACGGTACGAGTAATTACATTATTATAGCTCATAAAAGATAGCTTGATCTCTGCGACAGCTGTCAGTAAAATCACGCCTTTTAAGTCCTGAATTTTGTAGTTTTACGGACAGCACCTGTCAATTTCATACTTTATGGGTATGCCGACCTAATTATTGCATGCCCATAAAGTATGACATTGACAGGTACTGTCTCTACTACTAAGAAATTCAGGACTTCATAGGCGTGATTTTTACTGACAGCTGTCGTAGAGATCAAGCTATCTTTTATGAACCATAAGTTATTTCGTCAATCAAACTTATTGCTACAGAATGTCCTATAAAACGTCTCATATTTAACAAAAAATTGTGTTTTTTTGGGCAGGAAAAATCAAAACGCCCGTATTTTTGCAAATGAATGTATTGTTGCAAGCTATAATTAATGCAACTAGCACTATCTAGTATCAAATAGCAAAACAAAGAGAGCTTTCCAAAAAGCGGAGTGGGGGGGGGGATAACCGAAAATGTGCATAATAAATGTATTTTCGTGGCCGAAGTCATATTATTATATCATGATGATATGTATTTTAAAGAAAATTTTATGTAGATTTCGGGATTATTTGTTATTTTTTAGAAGTCTTTTATACATGGATATAAACTGAAAAAAAGTATCACTGTATCATTTCTTTGGCCAGTGTACGAGTTGGATTATTTCTACACAACCATTGTTATTCTGGGTCTGGATTTTCGTCCGTGTGCAATTTACGATTAGAGTAGTATTTTTCGAAAATAGGTTGCTACATGTTAGTTTTTATTATACCTCTTAATTAACTTTCTGCGGCGTAATTTTACAGTTTTAACCAAGTTTTGTTATCCTTTAAATGAAATACGTATTAATTTTTGTTATTTGTAACACAGTGTGTACTAGTTTCACAATTTATCAAAATCATGAAAATAAATCTGTAGTCTCATTAAGTGACAAAGATCGCATGTATTAAATATTCAAAGATTCAACTTCTCTAGAGGTTTTTAATAATAACGCCATTATTGTCGGTCAATCTAAGCCAAAACTCCAAGATTCGTTACAAGCGAGTTTAGGTCAACGTAAATGTCGTAACAGTCGATAATTCATGTAAGATCCATAAGCTTTTTTCTAGTGATATTCACCGCAATTATAAGTTAAAATAGTACATACACCGTTGAATAATTATATTTATTTATTTATTTATTAACACTTTATTGTACTAAAGGTACAAACGGCGGACTTAATGCCATATGGCATTTTCAACCAGTCAACCGGAAAGTCAGTGGGCGATGTAAGTACTGCAGTGGGCTAAGGTGAAACCTAAAATTGATAAATTTCACATACACATACACCCCCCCCCCCACACACACACACACACCCACACACACACCACACACATACATACTCGTAGCTCAAACTTAACTAAATATATATAAGGATCTAATAGATTAAATGTTATGGATTATTTATATATTTATGTGTCAGATGAACCCAAATAATGTTCCTTTACTTTTGTTTTAAAAATCCATTTGTTAGGGGATATTCTTATTGCTAGGGGAAGCGCATTCCAGAGTCTTACAGCTGTAACAGCGAAAGAGTTTGAGAGGAAACCAGTACGGTGAGAGGGAGTATGGAGCACGAGATTGTTACGAAAGCGAAGATTGCAATCATGGGAAGAACCCAGGTATTGAAACTTACATTTCAAATACTCTGGGGTCAATGGATCGTTAAGAATAGTGAACATGGTGCTAAGAATTCTAAGGATCCTGCATTGTGAGACATTTAACCATTTAAGTTGAGAGCGGCAAAAAGAGACGTGGTCATACTTTCGAAGACCGTAAATGAAACGAATACAGTTGTTAAGAAGCCGATCCAATTTATTGACCAAGCATCTAAGTAACACACATCAGCATAATCAAACATAGGAAGAATAAGCGATTGAATTAGATGTTTCTTCGTACAAGGCGGTAAGATATTTTTATATCTGTACAATTGTCTCAACGTAGTACAAACTTTACGGCTAACTTCCTTAACATGACTGCGCCAACTAAGTGAAAAATCCAAGGTTAATCCCAAGTCCCTAACATGAGAGCTGTAAGGAATTACCTCGCCATTATAAATCAGAGGATCGAACGATGTATGATTAAGTTTACCTAATTGACGTGCGCTGCCTAAGACTATAGCTTGGCATTTGCTTGGATTTACAGGGACCCCGTACCTTCTTGACCAATTAAGAATCCAGTTAAGATCGGAGTTAGTCCGTGTAGGTAGTACATGTGGTAAGAAGCACGAAAATTACAAGTAATCATGTTAATAAATATAGAGGAAAGTAAAGGAGAGAGAATTCCACCTTGCGGAACACTAGTGGTTAATTCACCCCAATAGGACACCATACCATCACCCCGAATCACCTGCTGGCGACCGCGAAGATAAGAGGAGACCCAATTCCATGCTGATAAGGAAAAGGAAAAACCGTTTGTTTGCGTCGTTACTCATGGGGGATATAGAATATATAAGGAAGTCGATGGATGCAGGTGGCTCAGGACCGTGCTTTGTGGCATACCTTAGGGGAGGCCTATATTCAGCAGCGGACAAGATGGCGATGAGAATATCATGGTCAACGGTATTAAAGGCGTTAGAAAAATCTATTAAAACTAACACCGTCAACTTTCCAAACTCCATGCCATCACGCACATCCTCTGTTATTTTGAAAGCGCCGTTGTGGTGCTATGTCCGGGTCGAAACCCTGATTGGTGTTGATTCAGTAAGTTGTTTTTGGAAGAAACACTTAATCTTTGTATCTGTTTGAGCGCTACAGCTTCTAAGACTTTTGATAAAAACGGCAAAATCGAGATAGGCCGGAAGTGGTTGAGAGCACTGGGCATAGAGATTTTTGGAAGAGGGAGAATAAAAGCCTTCTGCCAGCATGACGAAACTTCCCAGTATGCAATGAGCGGTTTATAATGGAGGTTAAAATTGGTACAATATGATCTGAAACATATGATATTATGGTTCTTCCTATGTTGGCATGACCTACTGCCTTTGACTTAAGTTTTTGTAATACTTTTAAAATATCCTTCTCAGTGACAGCAGAAAAAGAGAAAGAATCAGTATGCGGGGATGACATGGAAGTAATATCCGAAACAGTTTTCATTTTAATGTGAGATGGGAGACAAGCCGCTGAAGAAAAGTGAGCATTGAGATCATTTAATGAGAAAATATCTGAGATTACTTGTTTTTTAGTTTTACTGAGACTATGAGAGTGAATGAACTTCCATGTCTCCTATTGCGATGAATTAATTGGGAAATCATGAAAATATCGGCATTTAGCGGACCTCACCACCTGATTGCAGCGATTCCTAGCCTTTTTGAAGGCCTCCCAGTTCTGTACAGTATGGCAAGATTTATATGTGACAAAAGCTCTGTTGCGTCTGTTCATTGCCAGGCGTACGTCGCTAGTGATTCACGGTAACGACGGACGTTTGATTTTAACCTCGCGTTCTGGCGCATGTGTATTGTAAATATTCAATAATTTAGAATTAAACTCCGTAACCATATCATTAATTGAGTCGGTATTTAACTCTGGAGACCAATCAATGGCGGACACATCATTAATTAAGCTATCTCTATTTAATCGAGCATAGCTGCGTAACTTTATTGTATGAGGGATATGTTTAGGTGGTTTTAATTTATATGAGAGAAATAACAAGTCACGGTTCGTAAAACCAGGAGCTGGGAACCGACCATAACTCGCAACTTTATTAGAAAATGTAATAATTAAATCGATTCAAGAATCCGCGGTAGAAAAATTAGAGTGAGTAGCTTTAAGGGGGAGAATGGAGAGGTTGGCCTAGTTTATGATGGAACGTAACTTTAGAGAATTAGAGGAGTTTTTTAACAGGCCTGTGTTGAAATCACCCATAGTGACTTGATGTATGTACTCAGAGCAGATGTTATCAAGGATAGATTACAAAGTGGAGAAATAATTAATAGAGGGAGGAGAGTAAACGACTCTAAGAATAGCTTTGGCCCCCTTTAAATTAATTTCAAGAAACAGATACTCCATGTCATTAGCCTGTTGATCAAAAGTGGATATTACTTTGAAGGTTATATCACTGCGTAGGTAAATAGCGACTCCACCTACACGCTTTAAAATTTGGTCCTGTCGTACCTGTACAAAGTCTGGTAGACCATATGATGTAGAAACATAGGATAGGTTTTACCCAGGTCTCGGACACTAGTACAGCATGAACGAGATCGGCTGAGAAAGTAGCCAATAATTCAGTATAATGACATGACAATGAATAATTATAGTACATATAAAACAAATTTGTAGGTATATTCAACATTTCTAGGTACTAAGATCGATGGAAAAACTTTTCAATAGTTCTGGAAAAATATAGTGCCTGTCTATGCACAAAGGCCGTATAGATTCTGACATGTATTGATAGAGTGTGATTGTCTATTATAAATACCATTAAAGTAATATTATTAAAGCCAAGATGACTAAGGGGTAATATGTCCATTTATATTTATAACAGTACTAACACCCAACCAAACCATATTATTATATAATCTGTGCCAACACACTATAAGAAATATGTCTTAAACTTGTTTTATTACAAAAAAAATGCCATCAAAAACATAACTTGTAAAAAAAACCAAGTCTCGCCACTCAGTTCTTCTATCGTAAAATGTTGTGAGATCCATGTAATCCAAGGCGGTTAATTTATTCAGTCCCTACTTAAGGGTCCTTCTGTCCTAAGTTATTACGTAATTAGCTAACATAACAACATCTTATTGTGACCATATCAATATTAAAAACCTTTTATGTTTTATACAAATAGCTTGCTATGGAGCCTAAGTAGGTCAAACTGCTCACATAATGCCGGACACTTTGATATTGAACCGCGTATAGAGAATTGCGAACAACATGCTTTTGTTTCTTTTTAATAAGACCATTAATGAGAGTTTTTTAATAACCGTTAGAAACTGCAATTTGATAAATTATATTAAGTGCTTTTAAATAATTTTCTTTGCTTGATGGAATAGTGAACAGACGGTTAATATAACAATAAAAAGCAGCTAGTTTATGATGCCATGGATGACACGATGACGTGGTGATGACCGTGTCGGTATGAGTTGGCTTTCGTTAAATTTGAAAAACATGCAACGACTCTTCGTTGCATGTTTTTCAAATTTATCGAAATTCTTGTTATTGTTTAGTCAAGGAAATTAATCCGGGAGTAGTGGTGTTGGGAGTAGTAGTGCTGGGACTAGTGGTGACGGAATTAGTGCACGCAATTGAGGGAGGACGGAAGGTGGTGCTCTTCAATCCAGGTAAGACACTTCATTGTATCTAGTAAGCGGAAGGTTGCAAATTAATCAATATCTTTGTTATATAATGAATTTCCGCAAAGTATCGCCTGACTCTATCAATTATCTAATGAATTAATTAGAATTAGTTTCATCTTACTCGCTTAAAACCATAACCTTTTCTTCATTCGAACCAGAGTATTTCGTTTAACTGTCAGTTCTAAGTTTCTCCCGGCGGCGCAAAGTTTGATCCTATTCTGAATCAGGATCTATCAAAGTCAATAAACTTTTGAAGACACGGCTTAGGAAGTAACAGACATTGATCACATTTTCTTTAAAATTTATAATTTACAAGTTACACGGGCGATATAAACATAATAACATAACATAAACACTCACGCCTGTTACCCAGAGGGGTAAGCAGAGACTACAAACTTACATTAAGCACGATCCTGACATACCTCTCTCGCCTCCTCCACAACCATATACCTACGCGAGAATTCTCTATTAATTTGGCCCGTATTTAATATATCACCGATTTGGTCGACAAACTTTCGCCTAGGAGGTCCCTTTCCGACTCTTTCGTTCGCTTCTGCAACATATACTTGTCAGTCTTTCCTAATCCATTCCTTCTACATGACCAAACCACGGAAGCATTCCTTTCTTAATCCTGGTCACCGCATCATCTTACGAACAACACTCTTCCTTTGTCACACAGTTTCTCACCTTTTCACTCAGATTCAGCCCTAAGATACTCCTCAGCGACCGCATTTCTAATGCATTTATTCTACTCTCGTGCTTCTTCTGCCACACCCAACTTTCACTACCATACGTTAAAGTTGGTGCTAATACGGCATTGTGAATTGCCATACGTGCCTTTTTTGATACATTCTGACTATTCACAATAGAGTGTAGAGCCCCATTTACTTTATTTCTAATATTCACTCGTTGTTCAATATCCTTATCATATCGCCCATCCCTATTGAATACACATCCTAAATATACAAATTTATCTACTAGCTCGACCCTTTTATTCTTATTTCACATATCGTTTTATTTCCTTCTCTTTCGAAAGCCATAACTTTTTCCTTATTTGCATTCACTTTAATTCCCCTTTCTTTTAATGACCTGTTAATTAATGTAACCATCATTTGCAGCTTGGCCGCCGACGACGCAAGTATAACTTGATCATCGGCGTACAAAAGGCATTTGACGATTAATTAACTCAACCATTCTTAACCCGAATTCTTCAACTTTAAAAATTTTCAAACAACTGTCCATAAATAAGTTGCACTACCACGGGGAAGCTACACAGCCCTATCTGACACCTTTATGGATGCCGAATCAGTCCGAGTAGGCCCCGTTGATTCTAACACAACCACTCGAGTCCCTACTTTCTTATATGACTTATATGCCTGTATCAACCCAGCGCTCAACTTAAATGAGTTTAGCGTTTGCCATAACATATCCCTGCCCACTCTATCATAAGCCTTTTCCAAGTTCATAAACGCACAAAAACCTTTTTAGTTTTTCGCCAAAGACTTCTTCGCAATCATGCGCATGGAAAAAACCTGATCTGTACACCCCATTCTCTTTCTAAATTTCGCTTGCACATCCCAAATATTTCCATCAGTTTCTTTCATAACTCTTTCAATTAGTACCTTAGAATACAGTTTTCCCACAATACTAAGAAAGCTGATACCACGGTAGTTTTTACAGTACTGCTGCAACCCTTTTCCCTTATATGTTGGGAGTATCACGGCTTTGCACCAGTCTCCCGGTACCTGCTTTAGTTCGCAACATAATTAAATAATCGAACTGCAGGCCTGCCACCACTTCCTCTCCAGCCCTTAGCATTTCGAGTGAAACTCTATCATATCCGGCTGTCTTACCTACCTTCATGCTTTGCATTGCTTTCATTATTTCATATTTACTTATCCACCTATCTCTTTCATCTTCTTTCCGAATTTCTATTTCGTTTAGTTCGTACGTCTCCCCACTCATTAATACGCCTTCAAAATATTTCTTCCATCTCTTTAGACCCAACACTTCATCATTCAAACTACAGCCATTCTCGTCTCGTATCGCATTCAATCTAGGCTCTTTTGAATGTCCCCTGGTAGTTCTTACGAATTTCCAGAACATTTTAATATTTGCCTGAAAGTTATTCGATATTCTTTTATCATTTTTCTTCGTTATTTCTTGCTTTTTCCTTTAACTAATTTCTTATTTAGACGTTTAAACTCAGCCTTTTTCTTTTAATGTCATCATTCATACCGCCAGAATTACCAGCTTTTGTTGCTAGTAAATCTGGCAATGCTCTTTTCTTTGCTTCAACTTCCATACGTAACTCATCATTCCACCATAACGTATTGTCTTTCCTTCCATTTGTTCTCTTACTAACACCACATACTTCAGTAGCTGCATCAACTAAACCTTTCTTAACATTATGCCACACATTTTCCAAGTCTAACTCATTCACACACAATTCATACAGATCACTTATATTTTCTCTCGGTCTACATTTGTACTTGTCTTTCTCATCTTCATCTTGTAACCTCTCAATTCTTATACGCCGTAACGCAGTGGTAGACACAGATATCGTGCTTCTATCATCACCCCTTTTCACGTTGTGAATCTTCTTATGATGAAAGAAAGTGTTCTTCACAAAAATATTCTTTTCCACTGATACGGTGAGGAGGCTTTCACCATTCTTATTTATACTTTCATCACCAAACGTTCCCAATATCCCTTCATAGCCAACCCTTCCATTAAAATCTCCTAACATAACAATATTTTCATTTTCCATACATTTCATTAAAATCATCCTTACCATCTCCAAAAACTGCTCTCGGATATAAGTGATATAAGTGGGCTTATAGTTGGGCCCCTAAAACAAACAACTTCTTTAGGCCCACTTTTATTCGTGTTCATAGTAGTCTCGGGCACATTCATACACTTTCACACATTGACCCATTCTTTCTAAAAGGATGATACCGACTCCCTGGCATGCCCACTCGGTGTGTAGTGACATCCTTTCCCTTCCGCTTTGTCTCATTTACACATGATACATCTATTCCTCTATCATACATCATATCGCATACTTCATCCATCTTATCATTTATTGCTCCACATACATTCAGCGTAGCTAGACGGGTCTCCACAATCCACTTTTCGCCCCCCCGAGAGATAGAACGTGACGAACGTGGTGATCTTCTCATCTATTCTAAAAGCCTTTTCTGTAATAACCCTACATTTTTAATGAAGTGTCAAGTCTCTCTTAAGCCCTACTTTCTTATAATTAGTTGATCAAAGTAACGCTTACTTCGATCAAAATTATGTAAAGGGGATGCCTCCTCCGTGTGTGCATACCATGTAGTCATGAATTGACGATCCGAATCACATGAGGTTAATCTTACGGGGAAAAAACAATATTTTATTTTATTTATATATTTATTCATTGACGCCTCCTCTGTGTATACCACACTTTTTATACAATGTAGATGTGTAAAGATTTGATTGCTTCATTTTAATTATTTACTGTCGTAAATTGTCATAATTAACAATTTACTTTAAAAACAAACAATAAACATAATTTATAAATGCCGGGAATATAATTTCCCATTACGATTTATTGTTTATTTATTTTATACTGTAACAAATGCGAACGCTAATATCTTATTATCTTAATTAATAATAGCCTACTTTAAAAATGGAAAAACTGTTAGATGTATGTTTATTGTATTTCTGACATGTTCAATAACAATTTCCGAAAATTTTCATTAAAAAAACACTTCTTCTAGGACGAAAGTATTTTGTCAAAAGTTCTTTGATTTTGTCAAATCAAAAGAGTGTTTGTGTTCCCTGGTTAACAACTGTTACATAACAGTTGTTAACTAGGGAACTTAGAATTTTGATAAGTCTTTTCTTTTTTCTTTTAAGCAAGCATTTATTACAGGCTTATGACGACTAGAAGGTTATTTCTTCTGTATTCTGTATGACTTATGTTTTGTGTATTTACGAATTTTAATGGATTGATGAATTTTATGCATTTATATTTTTTCTAATAGCAAGTACATCAACTTTAGTTTATATTTTTTACTTTGGTTAAAACCTTAGAGGCTATTTTCCTCTAGGTTTAGAAATTTGATACACATTTTATTTCGTTTTTAATTTTCCTGGATGCTTTGCGTACGAGAGAATTACCTTGAGATGTTATTTATAAGGCATAAAAGAAATGTATATATTTTACAAGATCAATTCTACAAGCTATGTTCACTTGATGTGGTTATTACATGCCATTCATATGGTTTATGTATGATATAGCAATATGAATTCTCTTCCTTGAAACCCGTGTAATTTTTTGACTGAAAAAACAATATCACATCCACTATGAACTGAAAGAATTTTAATTTTATAAGCACCCCCTGTAATTGGATTACTTAAAATCTGAATATGATTTTTCGGTGTTAATTTAGATTTAAATTATTTTTTTATTCAGGAGAAACTACGTAATAAATACAAAATATTTTGTATACGTTTACTAGATGGATGAAGATGAAGAAATACCTGACGAATAGATATTAATTTGTCTTTTGAATTAGCAAATGTCCTATATCATTGTAGTGGATTGTAATTAAATAACCGACTTTATATTCATGTGAAATATTTGTGTATCACTTCAGGTACGAAAATGCTATAATTTTATAAGTTAAGATCAAGTTATTTAAATTTATTTTTAAAGTATTGATTTCTTAGCCCGTTAGCTACGTGGTGGACAACCACAACCAAAGAACTGGAAAAAGCACTGATTGAAACACAGACAGTTCCATATAGACTATCTTGGCTCGTAAAAACGAGGGGAGCTGATCCCAAATAAATAGACAAACCAAGGAAGAAGAAGGTATCGATTGTTTATTTTGAATTAACATTCGTTTCGGAGAGGGTTTTAGGGCAGAAAAGTGTTCGCCCCGCTGCCGAAATTTATTTATTTTTTGTTATTTCTCAGACATGCAGCTTTCCTCACGATGTTTTCCTTCACTGCTAAGCACGTGGTAAATCAGCACTTAAAATTTCAGTTGACAATTTCATTGGTGCCGGCGCGGATCGAACCCGGGTTGCTTGTACTGTACTGTAAAATGTACAGCGATCGCTAAATTTCTGAGCTACCACAGCTCTCATACATAGATATGTAGATATTATACATCATACATAATATTATTTTGAATTTTTATTTCAATGTAAGCAATGATACTTATTACATATATATTTTGGTAATAAATATGAACGTATGAATATTCGTATAAAATAGAATTCAGCCTCACATGAAATATGTCTTATGTCGATATCTCCGTATCAAGATATCCCCGTACTATCATTTTACTTGACAGCATCTACCGTAGGAAGGCATGAACCGTGTATGACCAAGTTTCTTTCTGATATGCTTCATTCACTGTCCTTGCACGTTTTTATATTTTTTTATGTTTAGTGCCAATTGTTCCGATTAATTTAATTAAAAATGCTCCGCACGAAGACTATTTAACTCAGTATGAATTACAGATAGTATAGGCAAATGTGGTTCGTAATTTACGAGAAGCGTCAGATCATATTCCGCCACCCACTTATTACGGACTTTAAAAGTATACAGTTATGCAAAAGCCTTTTCCATAGATACGTCATTGGGGCGATTTTGCTGTAGTTTTTACGCTTGGCAAGCCGGTCCAATATATTAATGTCTTTCTTATCAAATAAATACCCGCTTTTTCAATGTTTACCTATTAATCAAACAGGTATTTCACATCAACCGTCAAATGTATTTAAAAGCAAAATATAAAAATAATGGTTTTATTGTGCTGGACTAACAAAAAAATAAACCACTGGACGTGCTATTTACTAAAATAACATACAACATTGGATATGTTGTATGAGATTACCCCTACAAAAGTAGTGAAGTTTTGCCCTAATTACCACGATTTTTACCTGATTACCACGATTGATTTACCCGGCGCAAATGAGATGGTTATAGTGCCACCTTACAAATACACATGAAAACGTTCATCATCACCATCATCATTATAGCCCCTCAAAAGTTCGCTGCTGAACATAGAACTCCCCCAAGAAATGCCACAAAGTACAGTCCTGAGCCACCTGCATCTATCGACTTCCTGCATGTCTTACCAGGTGGCATGTCGTACCTAGTGGCGTGGGGGAAGCTACTCTTTGCCAACGGGTATGGAGCTGCCACTCAGGAACCTTTATTCCCCATCGGTTGTCTGTTCTTCGAGTTATATGGCCTGCCCATTGCCACTTCAGCTTACTAATCTGTGGGTTTCGGTTACTCTTGTTAAACATTAAAATTATTTTACTTTCCTATATACAAGATTCCTATATACTAGATAGGACTACATAAGAAGTACTAGCCTTCTGTCGGTTCTTGTCTTTACGAGAGGGGTTCAATAAATTCACTGAATAAAGGATGGCGACGGGGTTTTGGTTGCAGACATTTTTATAGTAGCAATACAACATCAACATTTTTTGTATTTGGCATTGACTTTAGATGACCATAAGTCATAGTAGCCGTTTATCATAAAATGGACTCTGCCATCTTTAGGAACATTATGAATAGGAAGATAAATATTTTTTAATACTTTCTTATTTAAAAAAATAAGCATTTAATATAATAATACAATAAACATTTTTAAATATGTCTTAAATGTATTGAAGTAACCATGCGTGATTAAATCATGATATAATATAAACGAATTAAGATAACAAAATAATGAGAATCAAAAATCGTAGCATATCATACCCGTGAATTTTATAATGGCTAAAAGGCTTGAAGCCCAATGAATGTCTTCCGGAATTCGGAGTGATGACCTGGTAAAACATGTCGGAAGTCGATGAATGCAGGTGGCTTAGCACCCTGCTTTGTGGCATACCTTGGGGGAGGCAACAAGTTCAGCGGTAGACTTGTCAAGGGCTGTTATGATGATACCTATAATTTAGAACTAAATTTGAACCTAATATTATTAAAACACTAGAGTGCCATGCTCGTAACGCTTACTGGTATGTGGCTGTCACTCGAGAACCTCTCTTCCCCAACGATTGTCGGATTTTAATTTAGATGCATCTAAGCACAACTCTTCTAAATACATACGAACAAAACATCGCATGTGCAGGATTTAAGTCCGAAATTTAGAAGGTTTTAGGAAATAAGAAATGAAAATGAGGTAATGATGGGAGAAGCCAGAAGCGAGGTGTTGACCACGGCAGGACACGAGGGTAGGAGAAGATGTAAGGATTAAGTCGAGCCAAGTGTCGTTCCCGTCAATGTTGTGATGAGTGCGTAAGGATGTGGAGACCGACTCGACAATATGAAGGAGCTTAGATGAACGGGGTGAGGTGGGAACCAAGAGGTCAGTATTTAAGTCACCCTAATGATGTGATGCGTGTATTTCGACTCTAAATGTTTCAGTCATTTCGAGACCGGAGAAGTAATCAATAAGAGGGGAACAATAAACAACAACGAAAACCAGTTTTGTTCCCTTCACACATATCTCGAGAAAAAGAAACTCTGCAGCAGCGGAATAGGAGGTGGGGAGGAGGCTAGGATTTTAAAATAAAAGTCACAGCGAAGATATATAGCTACAAAATCACCTCTTATATCCATACGAACATTGCGTATCAGAGTAAAACCAGAGAGATGATAAGTGGTTGAAAGAAGATGAGGTTGGAGCCAACTCTCAGAAATCAAAACGCTATGAATGTTAGCATCCGAGAAAACTTCAATTAGGTCGCTGTAGTGACTGGGTACGATTTGTGTATTGACGTGACACATGTTCAACAAAGATTGCGCCTGATTAAACATATACCGCACGAAATCGCCAAGCTTATCAGTTGCAGAACAAAAACTATTATTAGACGATTTAACAGATTCATTGGCAGAAAAAAGATGAATCTTCGTCAGAAGCCTTCAATATAAAAATAATACATACATATAATGTAATATAAAATACCGAGTGCTTCAAAAAAATGTATACACACTTTAAACTATTGTAGTTTTTCCGCTCTACAAGGCTAATGTTATATTTCTTCGCCAGGTGCCAGCATAATAGTCCCTCTATGTTATATTATCAGTTGGAATTTGTAATATCAACATGGGGGACGTACGTTTGAGTTTTGAAGAACGTAAGCAGGTTATTAAGTGGTACTGGAAGTTTGAGAATGTAAATGAAGTTCAAAGACAGTGGAGAAGGGAGTATGATACAGAACCACCTTCAAGATTAACAATTACACGCATACGAGACAAATTCCAAGTTCATGGAACAGTGTGTGATGTGCATAAAGGTCATTCAGGTCGGCCTCGAACAGCTACAAGTGATGAGTCATCAACGGCAGTCTTGGAACTGTTTCAACGCTCTCCTAACAAATCTTCAAGGCAAGGGGCACGTGAAAGTGATGTAAGTGCTAGCAGCGTGCTACGCATTCTGAAGAGAGGCAAGTGTCGTGTTTACATTCCAAGGCTGGTGCAACAGCTAAATGACGACGATCCAGATCGAAGGTTGCAATTTTGTGAATGGATTCAGGAGATGGTGATACGTGAACCGGGATTTATGGGTAGCATCATTTGGTCGGATGAAGCCCAATTCAAACTTAATGGAACTGTCAATAGGCACAATTGTGTTTACTGGGGTGAAGAAAATCCTCACATTACAATTGAAAAAGCTGTAAATTTGCCTGGTATAAATGTGTGGTGCGGTTTGTCTTCAAGGGGACTCATTGGACCTTTTCGATTTGAAGGCACTGTAACTGGTATTAATTACCTAACAATGCTTGCTGATTCCATATTTCCTGCCATTCGTGCATTATACGGTAATTATGATTTTTATTTTCAACAAGATGGTGCTCCGCCGCACTATCACAGGGACGTACGAGCTTACCTGGATCAAAATTTGTCGGGCTAGTGGATAGGACGCAGGGGGCCAATCGAGTTTCCAGCACGCTCTCCAGACCTTACACCACTGGATTTCTTCTTGTGGGGCACAGTAAAAGATGAGGTGTACAAACGTAAATCACGTAACCTAGACATTCTTTGGAATGAGATTCAAGCAGTGTGTAGAGAAATCTCATTGGACGTTTTGATACGATGTACAGAATCTGTGGTGACTCGTACTCAGAATTGTATTGATGCTGCAGGTCACCAATTTGAACAGTTATACAGTAAGGTCAACATTTGTTATTTATGTTTCATTTACATTGGACTTTCAGCTTTCTATTTTCCTGAAATTTAACTTTGTAGAACGGTAAATAAATTTTCTATGGAAGTTCAAAGTTTTTTCAAAGCATTTTTTTGAAGCACCCGGTATTTGCAATAATTAATAAACTATTAAATATATCGGATTAAAAAAATGTCCAACACTGCTATCTCTACACCACCCACCAGCTGGCACACACAAACACCTTGGCGGAAAGTTCACTATACAAATTGACATAGAATACTTATTCGAAACAATACTCAACATTACGTGGTAGAGCCATGCTGCAGTTATATTAGTAGTATAGTTGTAGCACGAATGGGTCGGCTCGACCGGGGAAGGACCACGCTCTCACAGAATACCAGCGTGAAGTGGTAGCTTAATGCTGCTGTATTTCGTATGGTGAGTGTAGAGAACCGGAGACCCTTTTTACTGGAAACGAGGCATTCCATCTCAGTCCTCACGGGTGACAACGCATCTGCATTTTGATCTTTAATGGAGGATGGATGTAGATATCTATGGGCCGCAGCAACCACTTACCATCAGGTGGACTGTGTGCTCGTTTGTCACCCTATTCTATAAAAAAAAACATTAAAAATAAAAGATAAAGCAAATTACAAAGAAAATTTCTGAGCAAAATTATCTTCAAGTGTCAAATTGATAAGCTTAAAAACTAATCTATGATATAATATAAAAATATTTGCAACAATATGATGTTTTACCAAAATGCATCTTAATGAGTTTAACATGAAAACTTTGTTAGATAGTGGGTTAAATTACATATTACGTCAAAAAGATAATCATACATATTACTTTAAAAAGTTAATAGTAACAATGACAAACATTGTTCAAGTGATATGTTAAGCAAATATTTTTTAACAATACTAGGTCAATGATAAATGATATGCATATAAAAAATTAAAACAAAGTTAATTGCGGCTGACAGTAATTGCAGATTCGTTAATTTTTTTCCGTATTATACAATTTTATTTTAATTAAATTCACATGATCACAATATTTACAATTAATATTTATTACACACAATAAAAAAAAATAAACTATTATAGGAAAACTAAAACTAAAAATATCAGATAAAGATTAATAATACTACTACATGAATTATCAAGTGTAATTTTATTCTTTAGCAAAATCTGTAAGAGTATACATTGTGCGAGAAGACGTTAGTATTAAATTAAAGAACTTTGAAATTAAACACATACATATAAAAGTTTTATTAGATCATTTTTCATTGAGATTTGTAGTAAATTTCTAAGCTGTCACAAGTGCAGAGAAAAGTTACGTTATATATTAAGTTTACATTACAAATCTTAATAGAGATAATTTTTTGGTTTCTGTTACAATATAATCTAATATATAAAAAAATATTGTTTGTTTGTTATTGCTTGCACTTGTGCGAAGGTTGTAGGTTCAGTATAATTAACTTACAGTATGTGGCGCGCATAGAAAAATTTATTTGAAACTTGTATAATATATCATTCAACTTCAATGAATGTATTATCATTCCTTATTAAATAAGATAACGAATTTAAAACGATACTTTCACAATTATTTCTTCTGTCGCTGCAACGCTCAGGGTACCAGCTAGTACATTATAAATTTGAATTATATTATATTGACTAGTTGTGCCCGTGACTTCGTTTGCATAGTCTTTGTTAGTAATGTATTACTTCGTGAGCATAGTGTCTTTAAAAGAATATTAATATAAACATACTAAATCTACGGTTGAATAAATTTAATGTGGCGAAGGCAATATTTTTATACAATCGTCTTTCTTTACTGAATTCTGTCCGATATCGGTATATGAAATTTCTTATGCGATTTTTTAAGAGAAAAATATAAGACTTGTGTTTAAAAATGTGGTCTTTGTCAGTTTGAAGATTTCCTTTAGCAAATAAGTAATATTAAAGTTACAGTGTATATACGTCCCACATCTGGACACAGGAGGCCTGTGTCCAGGCTCATTTCTGAGAGGGTTTATAATAGAGGGCTTAGAATAACAATATTATTCATTAATAAAGTACAACGTCGTAACAGTTCCCTTATAACTAAAATTGTGTGTAATTTTTATTACGTTCGGAAAGTAATAAAAATTACGCACATTTTTTTAGTTTTAGATTGAATGTTAAAAATTTCAATGTAATTTAATATGCATACGAAATATAAAAGTATAATTTAAAACAGGAGTTCGGTTCAGTCAGTTTCTTATAGTCAGGAACATGACGATTTAAAAGAAATTTTAAAACCATTATAAAAACATGTAATTAGCAATGTGAGCTTATAATCTTAATTCAAAACAAGAGTTTGGTTCAGTTAGTTTCTTATAGATAGGAACATGACGATTGAAAAGAAATTCTAAAACCATAATAAAGAGATGTAATTATTAGTCAGGGCTAATAATCTTCCAGTCACCAGATGTCGCTAGTTGGAACTGAGGTAAAGGTTTTTTATTATACAATGTCATTTAAGTGAGAAGTTAGTTTTAGAGAAAAGTTTATTAGTTATTAGAGTATTATATTAATACGCAAAATAATGCCTCATGTGGTTTGCTCTTACATTTTAGACTCACATTTTTAACTCTTTATAATTTTTTCACTTTTAGGAATATCCGTTCTTTACTTTATTAATTTCTGATCTAGGCGTAGGGAGTAAATCCCACACTTGATGATATATGATATAAATTTGCTATGATATATATCATTTGATATGATATTATAAATAATAAAGTAAACGACTGCTTGATATGAATGCTTGAAGTGCACTGCTCGCCGAGTACTGGCGCGTAAAGTGCTGTGTTGTTAAGACCGCTAGGTTGGCATGAATTATGTACGTTTCATGGTACATCTTGCACCTCTCGAGAAAAGACAGCGAGGGGTGATGATAGGTTAATGCTAAGTATAAGTAACTAAAATACTTGATGATAACAATTAAGGTTGGTAGAATTTTTAACAATAAATTTATTGTTTTTCGACACAACGTAAACGGAAGAAGTGTAAGCCTTCTCCGGTGCATCACAAAACCCATGAAATAGAAACGAGTCCCAGTGTCTCCAATCAGCCGTGGAATGACAAAATTATTTACGTTTTTCAAGTCTTCCCGAAGATGTAGCCACTCGTTCCAAATGTCTGTAGGTAGTGCGTGATCCCATGATAAATTTGTGAGCTGCGTTTTTTAAATTGATGATATTCCAGTTTGCTTTGAAAGGAAAAGGTGTCAGATGACGGATCCCACTAGTTCCACTTTGCCTAGTGTTTTGCGTGATTCCGAATCTTTAAACTCGAGTGGTGTATTGAATTTGTGGGATAGTAAATAATTTATAAGTTAGGGTTCGTTACTAGACCATTTTCGTATATTTATTCCAAATCCTTGCAATATTTCAATTAATTGGTGTATAAGTTGCTTTAATAGAACTAATGAGATACCACCATTTATTAAATCGTCCATATAAAATTGATTTTTTAATCTGAATGCTGCGAGACTGTAGTGGTCGGCATTGTCCTCTGCTATTCTTCTTAGCGTCTTCATAGCTAAAAAGGGTGCTGCTTTGGTACCATATGTGACGGTGGTCAAAAGGTATTCTTCTAGAGTCTGGGTAGGTGAGTCTCTCCAGATAATTGATTGGAGGAGCTGATCTGAACTTCTGATAAGTATTTGGCGGAACATTTTTTCTATGTCTGCAGTAACCACGTATTTATGCTTTCTCCACAGAATGATAAGGGTTAGGAGGTCTCCTTGTATGTTAAGGCCACACTCCATCAAGTCACTGAAGCTAGAATCGGTTGGTGTAGGTGAGTAGGTGAGGGTGCATTAAACATGGTTCGTAGCGATGTAGTGGTCGAATCTAATTTTAGGACTCCATGATGTGGTAGGTAACACTCGGCAGTCGTCGATTCGTGGGTGACGTTCGCTTTTGGCATGTGACCTAAATCTCGGTATTCTTGCATAAACTGCTTGTATTTTTCGAGTAAATGTGGATTTTTTGACATTTTTCGCTCTTGATGAAGGAATTGTGCTACTGCTTTAGGCTTGGATGTACCTAGATGCTTTTCAGAATTAGGTTTCATAGGTAAGATGACCTCGTACCTACCGTTGTCCAAACGTCGCGTAGTAGCTAGTAGTTTGATAAAGATCTTCGTAGTATTACTCTTCGGCCGTCAAGACTGAAATAGATAACTCCTTGATATCTTCTAATTCCCAAAACTTGATTAGATCTTCCGTGTTGTTTATGACAACGTGACAGTGAAACGTCTTAACATTGCCTGATAGGATCCATTCCATCTTGGTTTGGTGTGTGAGTGGAGCCTGCGCAGGATCCTTAATTAGACTGCTCATGATGATATCTGAATAGACGCTGGCATCTAATAGTAAATCTATAGGTTTTGATACGTTATATTCTGGATCGGTGAGACTGATATGTTGAAGGTGAGGCCATACTTGCTTGTTAAAGAATGAGTTGGGTAAATTATTGATAACTCGTGAAATAAATAGTGCTTGAGTAGAAAACTAATAATCATTATAAATCGACATACAATCTAAAGATACCATACTCTTGTTTCGTTTTGTAGCGGCCCTAATACCTGATACTGATGCATGATACTTAGTGCCGCGTGGTTTTAGTTATTGGGCTGCGTTCTCCGATATGAGGGAGATCTGAGAGCCCTGGTCTAAGAGTGCCCTCAGTATGACGTAGGTGCTATCGTCCGCTTTAACCTTCAACGATAAAGTTGTGATTAGTATTTCTTCATCCTCATTGGCAACATGGTTTACATTATGTAGGTTATTATTTGCAGAAGACGCTGCTGACTTATTACACGTGGATGCCACGGGGGGCATGTGCAGTGTCGAAATGGCGAGGTGGACGTTAGTCGAATGACCGACAATTGCGCCATGAATTAAAGTATTATGTTCACCGATGCACTCTTTGCTCAGGAGCATATTTAGAGGTGTTATGTTGCGGCGACGGTATGTTTTTGAAAGCTGATTGTTCTTTCTCTCTCTTGCTTAAGGGCTCGAGGGCGATAAATCTACTCTCCGGGAAATTCATAAGCTCATCCAAAGATGGTAGCACGATAGGTGATTTGCGTGACTCCTTGTAATTGCTATACGTATCGGCGTCAAAATTTTTCGAGATTAATTGTACTAGTAGGGGGTCCCAAGTCGATGTATCTACACCCAAGTTGTGAATGGCGTGGATACACTTCATAGTAGTATCGTGGAGGCGTTTCAACTCGTACGATGGCTGCTTGTGTATAGATGGTTGATTCAAAAATACTTTAATTTGGTTTGTAAAGATTACATGAGAGTTGTTGTATCGATGTGCCAATATTTCCCAAGCAGTATAATAATTATCAGAGGAAATATAAAGGTGCTGAAAGAGACGCTCAGATTAAAAATGCATTATATTACTTCCAGTCTCTATTGTTCAACGTAAATTCGATTAAGTGAAATTTAAAGTTCTTATATGAAAAAAATTGCACTTGGCGATCGAACCAAAAAAATTAACCGTCACGAATGTTTATCTTAATCTTTGTAGCCTTCTTTTATTATTTTACTATGTACTCATAACTTTTTAACATTATTTGTTTAGACTATAAAATATGGTGCATTTTTATTTTGTTATTAGTTTGTTTGTGTGTCGTGCCGTTTAATATAAAATTATGTTAGTGTTGTACATTTCTCATGTAAGTGAATTTTAATTCCTTTGAGAAATAAATATTATCTTAAACCGCAAACGACTGCATGATATGAATGCTTGAAGTGCACTGCTCGCCGAGTACTGGCGCGTAAAGTGTTGTGTTGTTAAGACTGCTAAGTTGGCGTGAAATATGTACGTTCACCGTACACAAGGTAATATAAAATATAGCTAATATATCAGAAAAAAAAAAACATTAGTCTTTACATTTTTCTAACAAATTAACTTCCCTGCTAGGAAATCTGTCAAATATTTTACATCACTCCAAAGTAGCGTCGATTGAAAATTCACATTATTTTGTATTTAAAGAAAGATAGCGCTACTATTACCAGTTCTTAATAATAAAGGACAAAAATTTCGAAGCGATTGATACAGGATAATAAAACTTTTGAAACAGGAGGACATTGACAAGTTTTCAATAATCAAGAGCATAGGAATTATACGTACTAGACTAATAACAAAAAGATTGCCGTGGTAGCTTAAGAAATAAGCATTCGCACATAGTACGCGGAAAACCTAAGGGTCAGCTCACACAGAGACGCGAGATGTTTCGCGGCATCGCGAGGCGCATCGTGCAGTCGCTGGCAATGCAAAGTCTAAATAGTAAAGACGACTTCAGATTTCGCTTCATCTCGGTGTGAACTGACCCTAAGTTCAATCCTCGCCAAAAATCAATAAAATCATTAGTAACGTTTAAAATTTGATTCAGCACATTATTTAAAAAATTGTATAAACACATAATTAGTATAATTAAAATTCATAATTTAATATTTTTTTATAAATAATTCATATAAATAAATTCGTCAGCACGCATTTGGGTAGTGCTATGAACACTTTCATTTTCTTAAAAGAAAAAACCCTCTCAGAAATATGTAGGTGCCTGTAAGTTCCTCTTCAATTGACGTAGAACATGATAGTTTTTGCCCATGTAATACATAGGCACCATTTAAAATAAAATCAACTTAAATCTTCGATTTGCATACTAGCTCTACATCACCACGTCTTTAAATTTAAGTACTACCACAGAATAAATAATAGTACTGCGTAGTACTACACATTAAAGTTCACACTGGTATATGCGCTATTCCGCCTGTGATAATAAATATCAGCAGCAATTATGAAGGCCCTTCTTCGGGAAATAAAAATACAGCCCATCTTTTTGCAATATATTTTCACAACACCATCTATTGATGACACTGCTTAATTATTGTACTTTTCGTCTAACTATGGTATGGAGTATGGTATGGATGGTTTAACGTAAACATTTGTGAGAAAACCTAACTATCCCTTTTTTACTGTATTATATGTATAAGTACATTATTATAGAACATTATTTTACATAATTTGTTCACTATTTCTGAGATTAGATGAAGATGCACTTGATGACATAACACCACCTTTGAACAAATGAATTTGTTCAAAGGTGGTGTTATGTACCTATACTTTGTATAACCGATGAACCGATTTTAATAAAACAAGGACTGATAAAAAATACTAATAATCTCGTATACAATTTATTATTTTAAATTGGCTTCTAGAAATAAGGTTATGTTTATTCTTTTAAATCTAACAAATAGATAATACAGTTATCGCTGCGCTTCAAGGTTATGCATAAATGTGTTGCCAATACGAGTATATAAGAAATTTATTGGTATTTATTCCTTTTCTTCTTTTCATGTTAATAAAGATTCAATTTGAAACCACAGAATTGTTAACGAGCTGGCGACTATGAATACATTTTTGGTTCGAAATCAGTTATTTCAAATTCCCTGTTCGTTTACTATTAAAAATATTAATGTTTCGAATTCAGTATATTTCATACAGCCAGAGATTTGTTTTAAACATTAGAACAGGTATTAAAATATTTTATGTTTTAATTGCGCTTACGTCAGCCGACATATTCCAAGGGCTCTGTAAGCTAAAAATTCTGAATTGGTGGCAACCTCATGCCGGCAAGCGGAGTGTAGACAGTCCCCTATTAAATGAATTGAGGACCTGGTAAAACATGCAGGAATTCGATCAATGTAGGTAACCCAGAAGAAATTCTAATGTACAAGTTGATTAGTAGCAGCAGCTTCCCGATAACAATTCAAAACAACAAAAAACAGCGGTGAACAGACCGCCCGTCAAGCGTGTCAGTTATGACAAAATCCCTCCTATTAGGCAATCTATGGGACGGAGGGAGGGGGTGGGGGTTATATGCCACGGTGGACTTTCATAGGATGTACATGGATGATGAAACACCATTATTATGTAAGCGTTACGGCTTACAACTGCAAACGAATTTTGAAAATTTTCTATATAAACATATAAAAATTTAATGCAGAAGGCACTCTACAGTAATTTTTTTATCGTTTTTAAATAAAAAAATCAACATAAATTGTAAATTTTTGTATGAAAAACCGTTGTGGATAATATACCATTACAATAATTTCTCAAGTTATTGTAATGGGTCCGTATTTGCAAATTGGAAATTATAACATATCTCCTCGTTTCAAGGTCTTTAGCGTCGAATAGTACAGTTTTTAAGAGGATGTCCGTGTATGTACATGTACGTATGTATGTGTGTACGTATGTATGTATGTATGTTTGGATACAATTTTCGCCTCGTGTATCTCGGGAACAAAGAGTGATATTGACGTGGGTCAGTTTCATTTAACGCATAATTATGTAACTTAGACCTCATTAAATTTTGAGCAAAATCGATCAAGTCGTTTTATGTGCCGAATGAAAAATTATATAAAATATTGAAACATAAGATATTTTTTTATTCTTTCCACTGGGAAGTTAGTCGTGTGGACATTTCGGGTCGCACCTAGACCGCTTTTATCAATTTAACGTCGTCGGAATACACCGAAATGCTTTTGATTTACGAAAAATGCCATCAAAAGGCGGCTTTGGCGTTACGAACATATCTAGGGAGGTATAATACCACAAGTGTATGTCCTACAGACTGACGGATTTTTATACGGGCAGTTAAAAGATTACACGACAACCAATGTTTGATCTCGCGTCGGGTTGAAATTCCTCCACGAATAGCCGTGGCTCAGCAAGTCTCAAATACAGAGCAGCTCGCCAATTCCGTATCCACCACAAGACTGTTCACAAAATATTAAGAAAAATAAGCAACGGTCGTTCAAATACGTAAAGGTACAGGCTTTACTAGGTACATATAAGCCAGTCAGGGAAGCTTACTGTCAGTGGCTTCTGAGCAGAGTAGCTAATGACTCAGATACGTTATCTCCACTTAGGACTCAGATAGAATGACTCACAGTCTGTAATTACACTCGTACTGCACGGAAACACAGCAGTGCAAGCGCTGCTATTGGGACACAGAAATAGTAAGTAGTAATCGTCTTGCCCCGAAATTCCAAAAAACGAGTACCACCACCTAATAGCATGTTGCGGGCGATGCTAAGTTAATAATAAGCGTGATAGAATCCTTGAAGTTTAATTCACTAAATATTAAGTATGGGCGTAAATATAAGAAATAATGTTAGACCATATTATAACAGCATATTATATCATTTGACCTTGAAATATTGGTAGTACAGAGACAAAACACATACCAGGAACTCTAACCTACATTACCAGTGTCTATGAGTTGATATATCACCAAATCATCAAATATATATATATATATATATATATATATATATATATATATATATATATATATATATATATATATATATATATATATTTGATGATTTGATCATTGAGCACTGTTTAGGTCCTCCAGCGATTTTTCCATAATGACTATATCGTCGGCAAATCAAAGGTGAGTGATATACTCGCCATTGTCATTAATACCGTATCCTTTCTAGTCCAGTAGCTCGAAAAGATCTTTCAATGCAGTAGCGAAGAATTTCGGGGATATAACGTCACCCTGACTTACACCTCTCTGCAGTTGGATAGGTTTCGAAATCTGGTTCTGTACTCGGATAGCCCTACTGTACAAACACTTGTACTCTTCGTACTTTTTGCCGAAAGGTATGTATGTGGTATATGGTGCTAAAGCCGTTTCCGAAACCGGCTCGTTTGGGAGGCTGGAAGTCGTCGAGCCTGCGTGCAAGACGATTAATAATAACTCTCGAAAACAGCACTTAGATGCGGCTCCGAAGAGAAAACGGTCTATTGTTCTTCAAGAGAGCGTTGTCGCCTTTCTAGATGAACAAAACAACCGTACTTCTGCTCCACATCTGCGGAGTAGTACCACCATGCAGGGTGGAATTGAATAGCTTCTGAATAACTTTAAGTACGGATTAACCACCCGCTTTCAGGAATTCCGCTGTGATTCCATCCATGCATGAAACCTTGCCATTTTTAAGTTGCTGGGGTGCCATTCTAATGTCGCTCAGACTGACGTCCGGGATAACATCGGAATAGTGTCAAATACTATTTGCTCTTGGATCGTTACTCACAATTGCATGTGGCTCTAACGATGATGTGTACAGCTGCCCATAGAAACTCTCAATCTCACTCAAAATCTCAGGTGTGCCGGAAACGATGCTGCCACCCTCAGTCTTCAGCTTCAGCAGTTGGCTCTTTCTGGCAGACAGATCTCTAGCAAAGACTTCAAAGCCCTGGTTCCATTCAATTTCTTCTTCAATACGAGCTGTACTGAAGTTGCGTAAGTCCCAACGCATGCATTTGGAGATCGATCTGTTCAGTTGCATGTAAACTGTCAAAATCTGCTGACGACTGCACCCTAATCTTCCGTCTAACAGCCATGAGATTAAGAGTTTGATCGGAGAGTTTTGTGTTCTTCTGCGGTGGGCCTTGCAAAACTTCATATGTCATTCATATCGTCCACTGTATTGCAATCTCCTAGGCACGGAAAACGGTTTTGTAATTTGAGCTAAAAGCTTTCGGGTCTTTGCATTAAAGCACGAGGGGGACGGAGGGTTGACTAGACGAGGCCTCTCAAACTTAAATTTTAGGTTCAGTGTGCCTCTAGTCATTCGATAATCGTTGCCAGTTTTCACCCTTACGATCATTGAGACAACACTGAACAGGTGCCATCTAGTCGTCATAATAAAGTCAATCTCATTTTTTGTCGAACCGTCGGGCTTGACCAGGTCCACTTTCAGTAGGGCCGCTTCTGAAAGAAAGAGTTCATCATAAGGAGTCCATCTTTCTCCATGAAGTCGGCAAGCTGCTGGCCCCTTAGGTTCCGTTGCGCTATCCCAAATTTCCCTACCTTCAACTCGATGTTCTTTCATGTGCCTATTTTTGCGTTGAAGTCTACCATTAATAACGTATAGTGGGTTTTGGAGAAATGCATGGCTCTAGAAATATCCTCATACATTTCCTCAACCTCTTCATCGGGATGTGCCGACGTTGGTGCGTAAGCTTGTATGACCTTTAGCGAATACCGTTTGGTAATTCCGAGTATAAGGTACACAACTCTCGTCGACACACTCCCGATATTTATAACGTTGTTAACGAGAGACTTGTGGACGATAAATCCAACAACACCTTGGGACAGATGGTCGCCCTATGAGCCCTTTCTATGCCCTCCCGGTGCCAGAACAAGCTGCTGGATTCATAAATCACCGTGTTCTCACCCTCTCTTTGGACCTGGGATAATCCTATAATATTCCAGTGCAACTTGTCTATCTCTTATTTCAGCTCCAGGATCTTCTCTTCAGTCCTAAGTGTGCGTGCGTTGTATGTTGCCAGATCGAGTCGCTTTAGGTGCCAACCGAACCTCCATCAGAGATTCTTAGCACCTCCGGCCCCGCCGTTACCATGGTCGGTCGTTGCTTATGGGGTATATTGCCATAGTTGCCACGCTTGGCAAGCGGGTTGACCACCGCAGTCTTTTGTTATATAGTTGCTGATGTCAGGAAGATGTTGCTGCCCATCGCCTGCCTGTTTCCATCTGTCGCGTTTTAAGACACCCACGGGAACAAATGTGGTAGTGGATATTCTCAACCGCCACTACACGGCCACTAGACACCTACATTTATCCACGTCCTATATAAAGAATCGAAATGTAAATGCATTTTCATCTCTCTGTACTAAAATGGAATGTCTCGTTTCCTCGGTTACTTCAGTTGTCACGATACGTGGCACGGCGGGATTAAGCTGCTATTTTATGCTGATGTTCCGTAGGAGCGTGATCCTTCTTCAATAGAGCCGATCCATTCGAGCTGCAACCATATATTTCTCATCTAATTCTTGCGGACCACTAACTGCAATTAAGCACCCCACAATACAGATTGGGGGTCATTGTAGAAGCGTGCTCGTCGCGACCCCTGCCAGCCCTTTTCAGGGCTGCAATTCTACACAGCTGCGCACCCATGCGAACGAGGGTTAGGGCGTCCCCCCAAGGCGACGCACACCAGCTCGTCCCCGTTGGTGTGGAATGCAGCGCGCAAAGCGGCGATGGGGACCGCCACCCGTCACGCACAGCCCGACACGGCGGAAGGTGGAGGACGGAGTGCAGAGTTGGCACGTGGAATGTTAGAGGAGGCATGAGAGATAAGACGAATGAGTTGATCGAAATAATGAAAGAAAGAGAATTAGATGTCGTGTGTATGTCGGAGACCAAACGGAAAGGCAGTGGTATTGAAGAGCTCCCTGGAGGGACGTTAGCTATATGGTCCGGAGTCCCGGAAAGCGAGAACGCCTGCCAAGGAGTGGGAGTGCTGTTGTCGTCCCGGTTGGTCGATCTTATGACTGAATACAAGGTTGTGAACTCAAGACTTCTCTGGGTTCGCTTCAAAATGGGACTGACGAAGTTATTCCTTTTGGCTGTTTATGCGCCGGTAGCTTCGTCGTCCAGGGCTGAGCTGGAGGAGTTTTGGGAGAATGTAAGAGAAGTTCTAGATTTGGTTAAGGGAAACGAAAGAACTGTTGTATGTGGTGATTTGAATGGATGGGTAGGCATCGCTCGACCAGGATACGAGTCGGTGCTTGGAAAGTTTGGAGATAAAAGGGTTAATGATGCTGGCAAGCTTATACTGGCTGTATGCAAGGAAAAGGGTCTTCTTGTGACAAACACTATGTTTAATCACAGGAAGATCCATATGTACACGATGGCCGACTGCAAAAACAGGTGATGGATACACGAGTGTTCAGGGGTGCTGACCTGGGAACGGATCATTATCTAGTAATTACTAGATTTAGGGGTTTGTTCGCGGGTTGGCGCCACCGGACGGCAGTAACAGAACCACAGTCGTTCTGTCGCATCCGAAGCTGGAAGCTTCAGGAAGCGGATACTAGGGACAAATATCACACGAGGGTAGCCGAAAAGCTTGACACCATCGATGGCAGGAAAGAATGTGTGGAGAGAACATGGCAGAACCTTAGGGATGAAATGGTAAGTGCAGCGGAAGAAGTATGTGGTACGACAAAAAGAGGTAGTAGTAAAAGAAGAGATGCATGGTGGAATGACGAAGTGAAAGAAGCTGTAAAAAAGAAGAAAAAAGCATGGTTAGACTACTTAGCCTCTAGTAACGATGAGCATATGAGAGAGAAGATGAAAGAAAGATATAAGCTGCAGAAAGTTCATGCGAAAACATTGATTGAGGAAGTACGTGAAAGGTGTAGAATAGAGGCGGACGAGAGGTTGTCGCACAGCTTTAGGGAAAACTCCAAACTCTTCTGGAAAGAGGTTGGAAGGTCCCGGAGTGGTGCGACAGCTTTAAGAATGAACAAAGTGCTTTCGAGAACCAATGACGTCCTCTCAGAAAAATCGGACGTCATGCAGCGATGGAGTGAATTTTATAGAGAATTGTATGCGTGTCATGATCTTAGTGAAGGATCCGGGGGTGACGCCGTGACTGGCACGCCAGACACGGACCTCGATGACACTGAGGTCATCAGCATGAAAGAGATTGAACGTGCGATTCGAAGTTTGAAATGTGGTAAGGCTGCGGGACTAGACAGAGTTACTGCTGAAATGGTCAAGTACGGTGGGTCTCGCGTCTGGGACAGCTTTCATCTGCTGTGCAATTTGTGCTGGCGGACGGGAGATGTCCCGGATGATTGGCGATCCGCGGTCATTGTGCCTTTATATAAAGGTAAAGGTTCACATTTTGACTGCGGGAGCTATCGGGCGATCAGCTTGACCAGTTTAGCAAGTAAAGTTTATTCGAAGGTTTTGACACGCAGGATGCAAGAGAAATCGGAAAGATTCTTATGGGAGGCACAATGCGGATTTAGACCTGGAAGAGGATGCACGGATCAAATGTTTTCTCTCCGCATGATCACGGAGAAGCTTCTGAGTGTTAACCAGAGGATTTTCTGTGCTTTTGTGGATCTGGAGAAAGCATTTGATAAGGTTATAAGGAAGAAAATGTGGGAACTGTTACCGGGATATGGTGTGGATGGTCGATTGTTAAGGGCTGTGCAGTCACTTTACTATGACTGTAAAGCCTGTGTGCGGGTAGGGCATGACCTGTCACCCATGTTTAGCGTCCAAGCGGGCGTAAAACAGGGTTGTGTCATGTCTTCCTGGCTGTTCATACTGTATCTCGACAGCTGTTTACAGAAGCTGAAAGATAGCTGTTTGGGTGTGAAATTGGGTGACATAAAAGTTAATTGTCTGCTGTATGCTGATGATGCAGTGCTTATTGCACCATCAGAAGCAGAACTGCAGGCATTAGTCACGTGTATGAAAGAGGAATGTGAAATTAAAGGTCTCCGTTTGAATGCTAATAAAACTAAGGTTCTGGTATTTGAAAAGGACGAAGAGAGAACGAAATGTGAAATATGGGTAAATCAGGAATGTCTAGAACAGGTAAATGAAATTGTATACTTGGGGAGTGCTTTCAGCCGGGATGGAAGATGTGATTTAGATGTGGATAGGCATGTCGCTGCCGGAAACAAAGTCAATGGTGCCCTGAATGCATTAATAAAAAGGCAAGGCGTGGTGAAGAGTGCACGCCTTGCAATACATAACGCAGTGTTGGTACCGACTTTGTTATATGGCAGCGAAACCTGGGTATGCCAGAAGAAGCATAAAAGCAAGTTGAATGCAGTGGAGATGCGATCTCTTCGTAAAATGTGTGGCGTTACCATAGCCGACCGAAAGCGAAACAAAGAGATTCGCAATATGGCAGGATTGAAAGATGACCTTATCACAAAAATTGATAGGGGCGTACTCCAATGGTTTGGACACGTTGAACGAATGAGTGAAGACCGAATGGTGAAGAAAATATATAGAGCGAAAGTAAATATTAAAAGGTGTCGAGGTAGACTGAGACTAACTTTCGAAGACCATGTGAGCAAATTGCTCGAAGAGGGGAGGGTCAAGAGTACTCGGATACCTAGACGTGCATGTATGAAGAAGTTAATGAACCTGAAAGAAGCGAAAGAGGTATGTAAGGATCGTGACACTTGGCGATCTGTTCTCTCTGGCTACCCCGTTAGGGATTGTGCGTGACGATAAGTAAGTAAGTAAGTAAGTAAGTACAATACAGATTAGGCGTCAAGGAATGAGGAAAGTTGCTTGAGAGAAATTCGAGGCTTTATATAAATTTCACTTAACGTGGTCGCCTACGGAACATCGTAATTATTATTCATTTTCATTCGAATCCATTAAATCATAGGAGTTTGTCTAAATTTATATATTTGAACTCTTACTTTAACTGAGTTCATGTCAGTTGAAAGTACTTTCAATATCTTAAATTAGTTTGATCCCCGCCGGCACTAATGAAATTGTTAATTGCAATTTTAAGTGCTGATTTACCACGTTCCCGCTGGTGAAGGAAAATATCGTGAGGAAACCTGAATGTCTCAGAAATAGGAAAAAATATATCTAAGACATTTGTTCGCCAACACGCATTTGGGCAGTGCAGCGAACAATTCTTTGCCCTAAAACCCTCTCAGATATGATCAGGAGGCTTCTTTCCAGGAGTGGGACATATATAGGATAAAACTATATGCTTACTTAACTTAGCAAGCAAGACATAAATTCATAATTTAAAAAGAAAACAAATAGCAATAGGATGCACAGTTAACCACAAAAGTATCAGAAAAAGTAACGTATAAAATGATCTTGTTTTTTCTATTGAACCAAAAAAAAATTCAAGAGATTTCTAAGTAATCAAGACTTTAAAGATGTTACTTTCCAGAATATAATAACAAAAAATTTCATAAAAATGTTTGAATAACTTGTAAATTAGTTGTGAGGAAGATGCTTTAATTGAACTATTCATTAAAGAGTATTATAAATTAAACCTAAGGTAGGTCTCAGACTAGTTGATTACTGTTCCTGCTTTAATATTTTCACATTATATATAATATTACAATAAAGAACGAACCAACGAACTTACAAAAAAAGTGACGGTAAGGAATGGAAAAGGTGGCAGTCCATGTAAACTTGCACCCAACTTCAAACAAAGAAAACTAGAGATGCGTTGTCACCACTGAGTACTAATATGAAATGCCTGACAGCCTAGCTCTGTTTTGCCAGCAACGCAAAGTCAGGAATTTGCATTTAAAAAAACCAAAATTAGCAACTTTTAGGTGCCAATTAGATGTCATGTTTAAAAGGCGCACTAAAATTTCCATCGCAATGAACCGTTAAAATTTGCGTTACTGGCAAAACGTATCGCTAGCAACGCAGTGACGATAATAGATATACTATAAATGTTGATAGCAATGAATTAAGTGCTAATTTAGTGCTGAAAGATTATTGAGCTTGGATGTAGATGACAGTTATATTCTGGGAATCATCGGATCCAGGACCACCATTGCGTTACAATAAGATATACCGGCATTTTTTTGTTCTTTATTAGTTTTAAATTGTAGATAAGATATGTCGAATCTGTATTAAAACCGAATCAGAACGCCTTGACCCCAAGTTGTCTTGTCTGCCCTACCCCAAGAGTGCTTTTTTAAAGCTGTAGGCGAGAAGGGAGAGCAGCCCACCTATGCTCACCTCTGCAGCTTCGGCTTATTGGTCACATTTGGCAACCAGCCTCAAGAAATACGGCTCGCAGAGATGCCTGCGATTTGCTACACAAGGGCCAAGGGAGTGCACTTCACGCAGTACCGAAACCGTTTCTGAAGTAACTGTGTCAATATTCCTTACACGGGAAAAGTGAGTTTTATTTTTGAAAGCCCTTAATTAACACTTAATTATCAAATTAATTCTATAACTGATTTGTATTCCATTCTAATTTTCAGAAGGTATATCTCTTATCATCATCGCGTTGCTAGCGATACGTTTTGCTAGCAACGTAAATTTCAACAGTTCGTTGCGGTGAAAATTTTAGAGCACCTAATTTTTAAACTTGGCACCTAACTAGCATCTAACTAGCCCCTAAAATACCCCTAATCTTGGTTTTTTTCTAAATGCAAATTCCTGACTTTGGGTTGCTGGTGAGACAAAAATTCACAGCCATGTTTATACGAGTTATCTATTCTTTCAAACCGGAACACATCCAGTTATTTAAATTAATAACCAGTGATAGTTTTTAATGAATAAGCGTTATGTGACTTAATTTAGTTGACGATTCTACGTGGGAAATGAAATATTTTTACTGTTGAAAGCTCTTAAAGGCAAATTTTAGAAATAATTTTTCAAATAAACAATAATACATTTCACGTATTTTCACATTTTTGGATCGGAATTTAAATTTTACATTTGGTTTTATTCCCAGGTCGGGCCTATATAATATAGTTAAAAAGACATACGAGACGCTTGTCACCATATTCGCAAGAAGATACTTCAATCCACCGACTTTATATAAAGAAAGCTAGAAATTGCTGTCATTTCTAAAAAGTAAGGTGGAATATCGCACAATCTTCAACCAATTTTGGTTATCCATAACCTTCAAATGGAAGTACTGTATAGTGGTATAAACAGATAAGAGGCTTATGTAAGCAGAAGTGAGTGACGATTGAGCTTGAGTACATAAACGACAGTAAGTAAGTAAACCTGCAATAAAGACAAAAATATTGTTGTTATAATGGCGAACACAACAATAATGTTAAAGAGCTACTAAGGGAGTAAAACGATTATTCCTCGCGGCTTATTTCTCCTTGGTTTACTATACAAAACAAGTAAGTTTGGTTAATTTTAACAAGGACTCAAAGTTCACGTGAGAAAGATGATGACTTCTGCTCAATGCGTTAGATGACGAGGTAATAATATTATTACCATCTCAGGGCGTTTCCTTATCAAGTACTGAAAATCTACAAATCTACTTTATGTTACAGAGCTTAAGTGCTACTTGATTCAAAACAAATATTTTCAACCATGGACTCATCACTTTTATTCATTGGATATGATTCACCTGAACTATGGCCGTTTTGGTGAATGTGATCATTAATTCATTAAAGTCCTCCAAAAGTCCACTTTTGAATATAAACTTTTCTCTAGCTAAATATAAACATTCAAATCTTTCCAAGATAAGAATACAAATGTGACAACAAATAAGCTTAGTGTTGGTAACTGGAGTAGTTTAGGTTCCAGATTCAGCGATAAATAAAAAGTGTTAGTGCACTTAATATATTAGTTTGTGAAAGAGTCAAATGATACACAAGTAGTTTCGTAATAAAGTGTCACTTCTCGATGGATTAATGTTGCCAGCATAAAGGCCGGCAAGAACCATTCGACTTCTGCCGTTACTAACAACGTTACAATGCCTCCCCCATATATCCTCCCCATCGTGGGACATTGCCATAGTTATCACGCAGTTGGCAACCGCAGTTTATTATTATTTTATTATGTTATCAGGGGGATAATGCTTACGGGGTGATATGCGTTAAGTGATTTTCTTACGTCGCCGCTACACGCCAAGTCATAGATTTTAAGAGATCTTTCCGTTGAAATACTTTTAATATGCGAAGTCAGCAAGGACAATTAAAAGTCCAAAAGTATAAGTAACTTACCACAGATTTTTACAATACAATACCCAAAATAAGTATGAATATGTTTATACTATGTAAAAAAAGATATTTCTCCGATGTAATGAACACATGTTCTTTCCTTCTTAGTTAGTTAATAAACCACAAATACAGTTCATTTGAAATAGTGAAAATAATCACTAATTTTTTGCTTACTCGTACGTGTTCACCCATCAATAAACCGTAGGTTATCGGAAAAACCCTCGCTTTAAAATTTTATAATGTATGAATAAATCGAGTTCGATCCCCGCTGATGCTATTAACGATTTAAAAAACGTCAAGGTTCAATATTCCAAGCGTAATCTTTGTAATGTATGTTCGATTTGTTTAAACGGCTGAACTGATTTAAATATTACTTTTTTTGTAAAAGTATATATAATATATACTATCGTATCGTTCCAAATATCTTCTTATAAGGCTATTTATGGGGAGGTATGAGTTTAACAGTCGACTTTGATAGGCTGTAATGTATTTAATGAAGGCTGTAACTTAAGAAATGATCTCGTAGAAAAGACCATGCGTCAAAATGGGCTCAGTGTCCAAAAGAGTTATGGCATATGCTACTATAAAGAATTTTGTTCGTGCATAAATTGTTACTATCGGCACCATATTCAATTCCATTGCAGAAAAAGGATATGCACGTAAATGTTTTTAATTCAGTGTGACAATAAATTCATATATAAAAATAATGATAGCGCGCTTGTCTGATTTACAATACCCTCTATCCCTCTCACACCTCTTGGATGCCTCTTAGGACGCCCGTCTGCTCTCACTCTCTCAGTCAGTCGACTCGTGCGTCTCACGTTGTTAACTGAGTGTTTTCGTGTATCCTCTCTTGTTCTGTGATTTAACGACCCTAGCTTATTGTTTTGAACTCTGTTTTATGCTTACGTATATGGTGCACTTGGTGATTTGTTTGTTATTTTAAAACCTTGATCGGGACTCTTTATGGGCACCAACTTACCTACCTATTTCTGCAATGGCTGCTGAAGGAAGGCATTGTGTGTTGTGCCCTGGTTAGACTACTTAGCATCACGCTAAGTTAGAGGGAAAATATGATATAGAAAAGGAAAAAGTGGCCGTAGATGTAGAAATCCGATTTGATTTTAAGTCCAACTTTAACGTGTGTGGAGACGCTGGCCTAGCTATAGGCTATAAAAATCCCGTGGAAATGAAGTGTGAAAGTCCTTGCGAACGAAGTCGCGGGCAAAAACTTTTCAAAAATAAGCCTTGTATTTTATTTAATGAATCTTATTTTTAAATATTTTTTACTTTTTTAGGTTGCCCATAATAACATCCAAGCCACATTCTATCGGAGTTGACAAGTAGTGGAAAATGCAGTTCGACAACAAGAACCAGAAATGCCACTACGACAGGATATCCTATCGGAAGGCCCACAACAATCCCAGGGCCCACAAGAACCGGAAATGCCACCAGAAGCAGACGGTCTACACCCAGTCGTTCTTCCCAATTATGTGAGAACGCCTAATGTTGCTTACTGGGATCATAAGACTTAAAGCTTCAGCAACATAAGGATATGAGTTACATCTTCCCGCGAGAAAAGCAGATTTGAATCTCAATTGACAACAACTCAACAAATCACGACTAATAACATTATGTCGGTTAGTTGTAGAAACCGTAAATGGGAAGTTGAAAAATAGGTTTATAATAATAAGACAAAACGATTTATAATAGATTTTTGCCGCATTTATTTGTAGACTTTAAAATTTAGTCTGCAGCTGCTCCCGGGTAGCTACACCCAATCTTTTGTTCAACTATGTACAACTAAGGAATCTTAATAGAAAAAGAGCCGCATTTATTATTATGGAAGCAAACCAGTTGGAAGATTTTCTCTTTTAACAATAAATGAGATTTTTATGATATCCCTTGGGTAATATTAAATCAAACTTGCTATCATGACTTAGAATGTTTGCTGCAATATGAATTGTAGCAAACATTTACGCAATGGTTTATATACGATAGAAATATATCGTAAAATGAATTAAATGATTTAGCAGCATGCAACATCCAACACCAAAATGTGTGGCTGTGTAGAGGAAGAATACAATAAAGATATGTTCGAGCGAGTACATATTACGTATATATTTTGATCAACTGAAATGAAATAGTCTCAGAAGCCATCGCTCAATACTACTGCTCGTGTCCAAAGATTACACGACAACCAATATATGATCCCGCGTTAGGTTGAAATTCCTCCATGAATAGCCGCAGCTCAGGAGGAACAAACATTAAATTATTTCGCGCGTAATCCAGCATAAAGTCTCCATAGAGCAGCTCGCCAATTCTGTATGCACAAGAAGACTGTTCACAAAATATTAAGAAAAAACAAGCATCGGTCGTTCAAATACGTAAACGTTTTATTAGATAGGGATAAGCTGATCAGGGAAGCCTACTGTCGATGGTTACAGAGCAGAGTTGCTAATGACTCTAACTCTTTAGCAAACATAATGTGAACTGACGAGAGAACATTCACGCGCAACGGAATATGGAATCGGCAGTACTTACGGTACTGGAGTCAAGAAAATCCGAAACTGTGTCAAGAGTCTGTGCGCCAATACAGATTTGCCGTTAATGTTTGGGCTGTTAATGTTATTCTTGCGTCATCGGCGGCCGAGTTGCAAATGATGGTTACATTAATGAACTGATCACTAAAAGAAAGGGGTATGAAAGTGAACGCAAGTAAGACGAAAGTTATGGTTTTTGAAAGAGAAGAAAGTAAAACGATATGTGAAATAAGAATAGAAGGGAAGTTGATCGAGCAAGTAGATAATAATAATAATAATATTCCACAGCTATCACACAACGCCATCTAGTCCCAAGCTAAGCAGAGCTTGTGTTATGGGTACTAGACAACTGATAAACATACTTATATATTTCTGAATACATAAATATTATAGATGAGTTTGTATATTTGGGTAGCGTATTTAGCAGGGATGGGAGATGTGATATAGATATAGAACAACGACTGAATGCATGCAATAGAGTAAATGGGGCCCACACTTTATTATGAAGAGTCAAAATGTGTCGAAAAAGGCACGTATGGCAATTCACAATGCTGTGTTGGTCCCTACTTTAATGTATGGTAGTGAAAGTTGGATGTGGCAGAAGAAGCACGGGAGTAGAATGAACGCAGTAGAAATGCGGTTGTTAAGGAATATGTTAGGGCTGAATCTGAATAACAGGATGAAAAATTGTGTGATAAGTAATGTTGTGACCAGGATTAAGAAAGGAATGCTTCGGTGGTGTGGTCATGTGGAAAGAATAAATGAGGAAAAATGACAAAGAAAATTTATGTTTCAGAAGTGAATGGTAGAGTCGGAAAGGGACGACCTAGGCGAAAATTTATCGACCAAATTGGCGATTTATTGAAAACGGACCAAATTAGGAGCACACTTAACCGACGAGCATGTATGCGCAGGTATATGGATGTGAAGGAGGCGAGAGAGGGTGTCAGGATCGTGCCAAATTAAAGTCTGTAGTCTCTGCCTATCCCTCTGGGTGACAGGCGTGAGTTCTTATGTTATGTTATGTTATGTTTGGGCTGGAAACTAGAATACATTGAGATCAAATAATTGGTCCCGTGTTTATCGAAGGCAACCCTAATGGGCCCAAGATTTTGGAACTGCTTGACGGCCCAGTGGCGGATTACGTTGATGGATTATCGTTAGGGGAAAATTGCCTGTTATGGCAGCTGTATGGCATGTTATATCAGCTTGACGGAGCACCTGCTCATTCAGTGGTAGATGCCAGGCAGCTCCTCACTAAAATGTTCGGAGAGAAGTGGATTGGCCGGTACGGACCTTCTCGATGGCCAGTGGTATCCAGTAGTCACTGGATCTAAGAACGTTATTATTTTTCTTATGGGGTAAAATGAGGTATGCTCTAGTGAAGTAACTATTGTCGAGGATATAAAAACAACAATTATTCGAGCTTTCGACAAAATAAAAAGTTTTGCCGCCATTGGTGACCTACTTCGAAAGGTCTGAAATAATATCATGCGATGATGTCAATTATGCATTCGGGTATACGGCGGACATTTTGAAAATCTAAAAATTTGGTTTGATTTATTTATTTAACTACAGTGATTACAATATAAGAGTGATTATTTGGATAAAAACAATAATATAAAGTTTGTAATTTGTTGAAAACTTCACATTAGCATTGCCTTACGCTTGCCTAATTGCCTATGTATGGGCAAGTCTAGGTATTAGGTACCTTTGTCAAAAAAACCACGACGTCGCCGCTTTTACAGGTCAGTAAAATAATATTGTCTAGGATGATTTATTTCGTGTAATTTTTTAAGCTATTTATTTTGTTTGAAAGATGTACTTTTTGTATTATAGATTATTTTATTATTTCAACAGACGTATATTAACTTGCATTAACTGATGTGCTATAAAACGATAATCTAATCGCCACACAACTACCGTGGTATGTTATTTTTATGGATTAATATTAAGTGGATAAAGTAAAATATTTATCAAATAAGGGTTTGATTTTTTAATTGTAACCACTATGTATAATGAAGTAGGAGAGCGTACAAGTTCCTTCAGAGGTTAGGTTCCCTCAGAGGTTAAGTTCCCTCAGAGGTAGCGCGGCGGATACGCTTGGTCGCGTGGGGGTGCCGTGACAGCTGAGGGGCTAATTTTTCCCTTTATTCCTGAGCTAGATTATATATTAAAAAAGCTCGTGTTTTTTGATTTTGGCTACGTTACATGTTGTGTTCAGTGGAAAAGATACAAGTAAATCCTGTGTGCATAGTATTGTTATAACCCTGACACTGGTGGTTTCTGGGGTGAGTCGGTAGCGCAACCGACAACAGAACTATGTAAATAAAGCCCTTATTAGGTATCTGGGGTGACCTACTAGAGACTGATATAAATTCTGTTTGTACATGCGAGTATATGCGAGGCATTCGGTGGCGTGGGAACAGATCTGTGTTAAACCTATGTGACTTGAAACGTTGGTGTGTAGCATTGATTACTGTTCATGATGACTTGTTTGGCTAATTGGTATATAATCTGACGCTTTTATGAAATATTTGAATTTATATCAACTCTTCATACGCGATATAAATAAATATGCCTCTTAGAATGTGTGTATCTTCTCAGAGATCGACGATGGTTACGCCGAATAGCTGTTGGACGCGGTGAGTGTTGCTGACCCATCCACGAGTTCCTGCTGAGGGCTTCGAGCACGCAACCCCGTTAGGAACGGACGTGTTAGAAGAAGGTCTGAATCAAGAGTGGCGGCGCCCTGGTAGGCTATATAGGCGGCTGGTTACACTCGCCCCTTTTTGCCATCGGTTATTATGGAGTGCGGAAGCCTTGCTCGAACACCTAGCGTCATTATACCAAATCTTTGATTTTTGATAGCTTGTTATATAAGTTAATAATTATTTTTTTGGTCGAAGGCCAATAAAATCTTTAAAAAAAAATCAATTTGTGTTTCCATTTGTAACATTACACTATCACTCTTTTCGGGAATACAATAGGTCTTTGAAATTGTCTATGAAATTGCCGTTTTGCAGTACTGGCCATTTCAAATCAAAATAATTTTTGTTTGGCTAAGAATTCTAATTTCAAATTTTTTTTCAATAACACAAAATTGTTTTCTGTTTTTTGTTTAAAATTAGTCATTTATTGATTAGCGTTGTTTTTATCGCATTTGTATCTTTTTCGTCGACGCGGATACGTTAAAAATTTCGGTAATTATAGAATATGAGTACACAAACGGCACGCAATATCAGCGAAGTTTATGGGGCGAATGCTACAAATAACACACCATCTTTTATTGATTTGCCCGCTACCGTTCTGGAAATTATGACCTGAAAAATGAACTCCGTGGTCGTCCGAAAACTTTAATTAACGATGATAAATTAAAGGTGGTTTTAACACCCAAGGGGCAGTACAAAACGCCTTTGAAGAATTTGTTGCCTACCGTCCAGCTAATTTAATCAAGAAGGGCATCAATAAATTACCTGCTAAAGATACATCGATTAAATTAAAGGTGGTTTTATATAGAAACTGATGATATGAAATGAAGTGATTGATTTTTATTCAATATAGATTATTGTGTAATAATTTTTGCAAGTCATTTTTTACTTACCACTCTATGATACTCAACCTAAGGCTGAAATTTGGATAACTTTTCTGCGGGAAAACGGAAAAAAATTTAACACCCAAGAGGCAGTACAAAATGCTTTGAAGAATTTGTTGCCTACCGTCCAGCTAATTTATTCAAGAAGGGCATCAATAAATTACCTGCTAAAGATACTATACTATACAAGATCAATTGTGTGGGTTATTACTTAGATTAAAAAAATAAAAAAGGTTAAAAACCTGTCAACTTATTTCATAATAAAACGGCAATTACGTAGGTAAAGACCTAAAATAAAATAGTCTGTGGTTATAATTAATACAGCAAACATGACAGCTAAATTGGAACTATAAATAGCCACAAGTAATTAATGCCGAATGAAATATTTTAACCTACTTGATGGATAACGATTAAGGTATGTCTATTAATTTCTGCTTACTTATATGACATATACTAGTCACATACTCTTGATGAAATTCCAACATCATAAGGAAGCGAATATCGAGAAGAAGAGAAAATTATAATAATAATAATAATAATAATAATAATGCTGAAAATAGACTGATGTCATATATTGTCACAGCTAGGTCCTAAGCTATCTAGATTTATAGCAAACTTTAACAGAAGATGAAGGCTCCCAAGTGACAAACTCTTTCTACTTGACTGCGTTCAACCCAAAGCAGTTCGAATCATCGACTACTGAGTTCTCTCTGGTCGGCTCGTTTCACTGGCACTTCCAAAAAATATTGCACCCCTTTACGATTTCTATCGCATTTACCATGATGAGTGATCTTAGAAATTTCACCAGTGCACATCACGACAAAACTCACGTCACCATCGACACATCCACATCATCTTAATGCTTGGCGGTCCAAAGCTGTGCAATTTACTGACAGTTTTATTTCTTACACGACTTATTTGTGGAATTATTTACTACCGGTAATTTCTCTGGATCGGTTCGAATTAAGGACCCTTTAAAAACGAGTTATCTCCTTTTTAAAAGGCTGGCAACGCACATATACAATTCCTTTGATGTTGCAGTTGTTCATGGGCGGCGGTTAACACTTACCATCATCACACACACATACTAATTTGCTCACTCTTCTAAAAAAATAGAAACGGGGAGACTCTTTATACTGGAAACGAGGCATTCTATCTCAATCTTTAGGGGTGAAAACGATAGATGGAGATGCTTATGACCAATATCTTCTTATCTCGTGAATATCTATTTTGCTTGAGTGCATATTTCATATGTCATAATAGCAAATATGTATTTATAACGTATACTTTCAATGTTTTTTTATAATTAAAATTTATATTATCAGAATGAATGAATAATGAACTATTACGGGAGAATTAAAAGTATATGGATTGTGAGTTTGACTTATGTTTTTACACGCAACATTATAATTTTACTTACTTTTGCAAGCAAGTCGTCTTTACAATGTGTTTGCATTGTTACCCGAAATGATGACCAAAGTTGCGTGTAAAGATTGTTAGTCACTTAATTTATTTTATCGCCCGACAGGGGTATGTCATGCGGTTCCTTTTTATACATGTGGAAATTTTCATAGTTCTCCAACGCCAGATTTCTAAAGGTGGAACGATCGCAGAATATTTGTTTTAGTACATATATGCAACAAAAATGATAAATAATTTATTTCATTTGAATTATTTATTCTTTTTTAATTTAATGTATTGTGAAAACAAATCGTGGATGACACGTTAGAAAACATTTACACACTTTCAACCTACATGGAAAAGAGCGAAATTGAAGAATATTTTTCTATAAAAGTAAAATACACAAAAGAAAGCTTAAACCTGCGAAAATTTACGCAAGAAAGATACAAATATCAACACAGATTTCATTAAAATGTTACTGGAATGGAAATAAATAAGAAGAATTAATACTATCGAAGTGATGAAGTATTTTACAGTAAGGCTACGACTGCTATCTGAGTACAGAAATCGAGTATAAAACCTATCCAAATGCAGAAAGCTGTAAGACAAGGTGACGTTGTATCCCCGAAAATTTACACCACTGCAGTAGAAGACATTATGTTTTCAAGCTACTGGACAGGAAAGTATACGGTATTAACCGATACGAATTGCCAAGGATGTAGTTCTTATGGCAAAACCACCGGAAGAACTCACACCTGTCATCCAGAGGGGTAGACAGAGACTACGGACGTCCATTTGACACGATCCTGGTACACCTCTCTCGACTCATCTACGTCCATATACTTCCGTGTACATGCTCGTCGGTTAAGGCTTCTCTCTCTCTTAATTTGGCCTATTTTCAATTAATAGCGCTATATTGATGATAAAATTTCGCCTAGGGCGTCCCTGCCAGACGCAATATAAATTGGCTTTGTTACTCTTTCCTCGTTCATTATTTCTACATGGTCAAACCACCGCAGCATTCTTTTCCTAATCTTGGTCAAAACATCATCTTGCAAATCACAATTTTTGCTTATCACACAATTTCTCACCTTGTCATTCATTTTTTTACGTGCAAGAGCTATGCTACAGCTAAATTAGCAAGAAAGTTGTAGCACTTATAGATTGAATCGACCGGCGAAGGACCACTCTATCACAAAATACCAGCATAAAATAGCAGCTTTACCCTGCTGTATTTTGTATGGTGAATGTAGAGAACCGGAGACCCTTTTATTAGAAAAGAGGCATTCCATCCTACTCCTCACGGGTTACAACGCATCTTCATTTTTATTCGTAATCAAGGACAGATGTAGACGTCTATGGGCTATAGTAACCACCATCAGTAACTACCATCAGTTAGACTGTATGCTCGTTTGTCACCCTTATCCCATAAACATATTCAGCCCTAACATATTCCTTAACGATCGCATACACCTACAACATTTATTCTACTCTCGTGTTTCTTCTAATACATCCAACTTCCACTACCATACATTAAAGTAGGGACTAACACAGCATTGTGAATTGTTTTTGTCACATTCTGTCTTTCCGTAATAGAGTGTAGAGCTCCATTAACTATATCTTGCGTTCCTCCTCGTTTTTTATCCTCATCATATCTACCATTCCAGTTAAATACAGATCCCAAAATCACAAACTTCTATTCTTATTTCACCCATCGTTTTCCTTTCTGTTCTTTCCAAAACCATCACTTTCGTCTTACTTACGTCCACTTTTATACCCTTTTCTTTTAATAACCTGTTCATTAATGTAACCATCATTTGCAACTCGGCCACTGATGGGGAAAATATGACTTGATCATCGGTATACAAAAGGCGTTTGACGGTTAAGTCACCCATTCTTAGCCCACATTCTTTAACTTTCAAAGTTGCCAAACAATTGTGTATAACAATGCTGAACAGCCACGGGAATTGATTAAAACTACTTTTACGGATTTTATCGCGTTTATTTTACTATTGTTATTAATTCCCAACGTTTCGATTCTGCGCGGAGAATCGCAAGCTCTGGTCTGTTGCGTAAGTTTTTCAACGCGTTAAATTCATTTTTCTGAATATTTAATTTCGGCGCTGAACTTCGACGTAACATAGACGAAATGTCTTGACGTATGGCCTCTAAATCTTCATTGCCAATGTTATTTTTATACAGACGGTCCTCAATACTACAGATAATGTCCTCATACGGTATTTTTTGCGGTGTTATTGCGAAATTCATACCTTTTTCTAAAACTTTTATTGTGGCGTCGTCCAGTGTTTGTTTTGATAAGTTGTAGACAGCACGTTGTTTATGATTCGTATCTGTGGTCAACGATTTCGTATGTTGTACATTTGATTTAGTTATTAATTTATGGTATTTATCAATATGTTTATTTTTGCATTCATTGTATTTAGTTGTTTCGCGTTTATCAAAAGTTTCCATGCAATTTTTATAATCAAATGCCGATAAAACTGTCTTTAATTCAGACAGTTTGTTTATGAAGTGTTGATGAAGTTTATTTATGAAGGAAGTCTGCAGTTTGCGATCATATCCTAGACGGCCCCAACCATTACATCAGATTTGATAGACCACAAATCCTCGCGAAAGAACACCGATTTCTACCAAGGATGGTACGTGAGGCTATTGAAATTAAAAAATATCCTAATTTCAATAGAGAAGGAGGCTGGGTACTACCACCTGCTTGGGATCCTATAATCAATAAAATTAAAACTAAACCCAAGCATACCACTGCAAGACCTCAGGACATAGTCAGTTCATTTTGCATAGATCGGACCATAAACAATAATTAAAGAAGCTGGAGGTACTCCGGGTATAACAATGACATCGAGACATCAGTCATCTCAGTCCCCCGTGACCATGGGTGCTGGAAATCGCCCGAAACATTGATAAAATCCGTAAAAGTAGTTTTAATCAATGTGTAGTGTTCGCGTAAATGTAAGAAATCATTAGCCACGGGAATATTACACAGTTCGACAAGGCCCCGTTGATCCTGACACAAGCACCAGAGTCTCTATAAGGAGACCTTCATGTTTGTACCAACCCAAGGGTCGACCCAAACGAGTTCAGTGTTATCACTATAAACAATGACCTCAATAGTACCTCCTAGTGGATAGGTTTTAAGATGAACATGGACAAAACAAAAGTCATGTGTAAGGTCTATGTCACATCTATATGTTGATAGGTGTTGGGAGCACTACGCACCAAATTGTCGACGGGTATGTTAGGAAAAATATGACGACTAGGTAAGTCCAATTTCGACCGAGAGTTCAATTGACGGATTTAACTAGGCTGAGAGCATTTGGGAGATTACGACACATCTTCTTAGGTACATCCCAAAATGAGATCGTCCAGCCCGTGCGCATTGCCAGTGATGACTTATGGATCTTAGATGTAAGGGTCACGTCTCAGATCCATAATATTGCTGATCGTATAAGAAAGTTCAATATCGCTTAATCGCGCTGTGGAGAAGGCTATGCTCGGAATTGCTGTGCATGATAGAAATGGTAACCAACATAGTCCAAAAGATTAGTAAGCTGAAGTGGCAATAGACCAACCATATAGCTGATAGAATCCATAACTGATGGGGAAGAACGGTATTCGAGGGGCAACTTCGTGCTGTAAATGTCTTAAAAGCCAACTGTGGGATATGCTAGGTTGGTCTCTTGGCTTCCAATAAATGGTGGGTTGATCATATTTTTCTGCCAGGAGTAAAATATTTTTTTTATTTATTTACCATATCACAAAGCATTACAAGAAAAAAAAACTATGCTAAAAAGTCGCATACAAAAAACCACTAAGGTTTGTGCTGACGCGACCTGAGTCGACATTATATTAAAGTATAATTAATAATTAATTACGTTTGTAAGAAAAGAAAAAGAGAAAGTTTAATAGGATCTGAGCAAACGCATAAACGCTGTTTTGAGTAGTACCGTTATAAGTTATCCAAAAAGTGCTATTAAAGTTTTTTTTAATGTTAAAATTAGACCGACAACGTGGAAAAGCGTCAAAGATGGGTTACGCCTGATATTGCAATCATCAGTCAATCCGGCTGCCATGTTTGTATGCCAATATCTCCCTACAACAGCAGAGAGTCTTATAAAAAAAAGAACTTTAAAGAATAAAAAGAAACGTATTCTTCTTTTCCTTTTTATCATCGATCGCGTCAGTGAAATTAAACGCGGTAAAATTCATAAAAACGATAAAATTAATTTGGAATTAAATTAATTCGCTCTTCACAGTTAAAGAAAAATAATGTATTATTACCATTTTAAATTAATTTTAAACTAAAATGCTAATTTCACTTAATGCTTGAACAATAGAAGAGAAAATTGATTAAATTCGGTGAATATAAGCGAAAATAAGAGTTAATTCATAATTAAAGAGGATCGTGGGCGCTTCTGAATCTATGGCCCTTCATTCCGAAGGACCACTATCCAAAACCCTTAACGCTGGCTGGCAAAGTAGCAATCCAGCGAGTCTTCCAGTTTCTAACTTGTCGACCTAAGTCACACTACGTTGGGTTTGAGACAACGCAGTCGACGCACCCTTTGATAATACCTACTTGGGAAACACACACGCCTCTTCTTAAAAGGTGGTTGATGCCTGAGCTTACGGGTCCACGCCAGGTCCAGTCTAGACATCAAATACGTGGACTGTATATTTACTTCACTTTCCCTAACTTTAGGGTCAACACTGGGTATGGAACAACGATTTTCTTAAAAATTCTTGAGAAACTTGATAACTGGGAAACTTATTGAATCTTGATGTAGAACCGGAGATTTTTCGAACTTAACTGTAGTAGAGATCTCGAACAAATTGCGAATGAGTCGCCATGGGGTATGCTAGAAAAGTTATACCGTAAAGTGGGCTATGTGCAAAAAGCCTACTATTTGGCGCGCATTTTTCGTTATCACGTTTCTCTTTTTATTGAAATGACTTTATTTTCAACAAAGACACATACAAAAATTATGCTTATCCAAAAAGAACACATAGTACTACATACTAAAAACAACGAAACGTAAACATTTTACATGAAGTTTATAAAATACAAATCATTATTACGTAATGTACATCTTATTATACGTGTCGTAAACCTTAAAATCTTAAATATTAATCTTTATTACAACTAATAGTAACAAATATTGATTTATTTATTTATTTATTTCACAATTTATGTACACACAAGTTAGGGAGAGGACACATCATAATAAAAAGTTTGTACAAAGGCTCTACTTATCTCACAATGAAATTTCTTCCAGTAGGCCAGTTTCAAACACATATGATTACTAAATGATTATTAGGTGTGCACTTTGTTATTTTACAACACATATGGCTATAAGTTAAATATATACGTCAGCTCAAATACTTACATACACACATACATACATACACATACATATATATTTACATATATATATACATATATATACATATACACACACATATATGCATACAAATACATGAATATATTCATATTTAAACAAACATTAATACATACATAAATACTAAATATAATATAAAGTCATAATTAAATATATAAACATATATATACACACACACAAATACATATATGTACATGCATATATTTGTAACAGTATAGTACATATCAGAGATTTGAGACTTACACAGAAGACAGCGATAAATAATGTTCTTTCACTCGTTTTTTGAATAATGTCACTGTTTTGATTTCTCGAATGTCAGTAGGAAGCGAATTCCAGAGTCTTACTGCTTGCACGGAGAATGAACGGGAATATGAATGAGTATTAAAGGATGGGAATTTTAAGAGAGTTTTAAGGTGAGATCTACAAACTGTATCTGGGGATTTAAGAAAGGTAAATCGATTTCGGAGGTATGTAGGGAAATTTGGGCTGTGTAGGATGTTAAAAAGGAGACAAAGGATACGAGTGTTCCTGCGAAATCGGATCGGGAGCCACTTGAGTTGCTTTCTATATTCAGAGACGTGGTCAAACTTCTTAAGTCCGAAGATATACCGAATGCAAAGGTTTTGTAATCGCTCAAGTTTGTTTAATTACTCCTCTGTGGCATCCAAAAAACAGACATCAGCGTAATCTAAGATTTTTTTTTTATAGAAGAGGGGGCAAACGAGCATGCTGCTCACCTGATGTTAAGTGACTACCGCCGCCCATGATCAACCGCAACACCAGGAGAATTGCGGGTGCATTGCCGGCCCTTTAAAAAGGAGTAAGCTCTTTTCTTGAAGGTCCCCAGGTCGTATCGGTCCGGAAAAATCGCCGGTGGTAAACTATTCCACAGAGAGGTTGTACGTGGAAGAAAACTCCTTGTGAAACGTACAGTGGTGGACCGCCAAGCATCCAGATGGTGTGGATGGTATCGGGACGTTTGCCGTGTAGTGCGTTCACGAAATTTGGCGGCTGGGATTAATCCGAACAATTCCTCAGAGCACTCCCCGTGATAGATGTGATAAAATACGCAAAGAGATGCAACATCTCTTCGCAGCGCCAGTGAATCGAGCCGATCGGAAAGCACTCGGTCGTCGACGATTCGAGCCGCTCTGCGCTGGATGCGGTCAAGTGGAAGGAGCTGGTACTGGGGAGCCCCAGCCCAGAGATGGGAACAGTATTCCATGTGCGGCCGAACCTGCGCCTTGTAAAGCTGCAGGCGGTGTGCCGGCATGAAATACTGTCCCGCTCTGCTGAGCACGCCAAGCTTTTTAGAGGCCAATTTGGCCTTCCCTTCCAAGTGACCACGAAACTGCACGTCACTCGATATGTCGACGCCGAGGATTCCGATACTGGCTGAGGCAACAAGGGGAGTGCCTTGAAACTGAGGGGATACGACAAAGGGGTTCTTTTTAGCGGTTAACGCGTAAACTTGTGTCTTCTGGGGGTTAAACTGGACTAGATTTAGTCGTCCCCAATCCGAGACTCTGTTCAGCAAAGACTCGACTTCAGACACAAGTTTGTCCCAGCACTCGGAGACGTTTTCCCGAGAAATATTGGCTCGGCCGGTGTAAAGAGCATCACCAGTGCTGTCATCTGCGTAGCAATAAATGTTACGGGTATGCAACATATCATTGATATGCAGAAGAAACAGCGTTGGCGATAGCACGCAGCCCTGTGGAACACCACCATTAATAGGCTTGCAATCGGAGCTTGCACCGTCTACAACGACCTTGATGCTCCGATCTGCAAGAAAGCTGGTGATCCAATCGCACAGTTTCTCGGGAAGCCCATAGGAAGGGAGCTTCGAAAGAAGCGCTTTGTGCCAAACCCGATCGAAGGCCTTCGCAAAGTCCAAACTAACGGCCAATGCCTCCCCCTTGAACTCTACTGCCTCCGCCCATCTGTGAGTGAGGTAGACCAGAAGATCACCAGCTGACCGACCACGGCGAAAACCGTATTGGCGGTCACTAATCAGCTGGTGATCCTCAAGGTACCTCATGAGCTGGCAGTTTACAATGGACTCCATTGTTTTGGAGAACAAGGAGGTGATGGCGATTGGCCGGTAGTTGGATGGGTCTGAGCGGTCGCCTTTTTTAGGGATCGGGTGGACGAAAGCCGTCTTCCATGATTTTGGGACTACGCCTAGGGAGTAGGAGTACCGGAAAAGACGCGTTAAAACCGGTGCCAACTCTGGAGCACACGTCCTCAGCACAATTGGGGGGATTCCGTCAGGCCCACTCGACTTGTGGATGTCCAGGGAGAGGAGTGCTTTGCGAACCGAGCGCTGTGTGAACTGCACTTCCGGCATGGAGCACTCACACCGCGGGATGGTCGGCGGCGTACTCCCCCCGTCGTCGAGAGTCGAGTTAGACGCAAAGAAAGAAAGAGCCTAGAAGATCGGCTTTCTCCTTTGCAGTATGGGCCAGTGAGTCGTCCTCCCTGTGCAGAGATGGAAGAGATGGCTGACAGAAATTCCCCTGGACAGCCTTGGCGAGAGACCAGAATGCACGGGTTCCAGAAGGAAGGCGAACTAGTTTCTCGCCAATTCTGCCTATGTGCTCTGACTTTGCCTTGGCAATGACTCTTTTGAAGGACCTGGAGGCGGAATTATACTTCTTTTTTAGAGCGCTGGTGTTTACATCCCGGGACGCTGACGCATCAACCCAGGCTTGGTAGCACTCCTGCTTATAGCATGATGCTATTTCACAGGAGCGACCAAACCATGGCTGAGATTTGCCTCCAATGGGCACCACAGAGGAAGGAATAAAAAGTTCCATACCCTGAAGTACCACATCAGTAACAGAATCCGCAACAACGTTGGGATCATCCGGCGAGAAGCAAACCCGCCCCCAAGGGTAGGATGCAAAGAAAGACCGCATCCCATCCCAATCGGCTGACCTATAGTGCCAAACACGGCGGCAGCCTGCAGAATGCAACCGCGATTTCAGCGTGAGTGGCACAACACTCCGGACCAGACAATGGTCCGAGGAGCCTAAAGGGGCGTCGACGGAAATCTGATATCCGTCCGGGTGAGAGGTCAGCAGAAGGTCCAACAGGGAAGGTGCATGATCCTCCACATCTGGAATCCGCGTAGGCGAAGTAACCAGTTGTGTCAGACCATATGCCAAGGCAAAATCATGAACAGATCTCCCCGCATGATCGGTTAAACGTGAACCAAGCCATTCGGCGTGATGGGCGTTAAAGTCGCCGAGGATCACGATCTCTGCGGAGGGGATCTGCTGTAGCAACGAATCTGCAGCCATTTGGACGTGGTCGAAGAGTCGGTCTGTTTCGGCATTACCGCTATGGGACCTATAGAGGCACCCGTAGACGCGCGGATGGTCGTCGCTGTCTACGCGTAGCCAAAGGATGGACAGGTCCGAACCTTCAAGTCTGCCGAGGCGTCGAGAACAGATGTCCTCTCTGACGTAAACGCAAACTCCAGCCCGAGGCACAAAGGAGTGTTCCAGTTTGTACCCCGGGTAGGAGAGATACGAGACATCAGCCGGAGAGGACACCTGCGTCTCGGTCAGAAAGAGCAGAGCCGGCCTCGCCGTCTCGAGATGGTAGTGGACGGCGTTTAGGTTAGAGTGAAGTCCCCTGATATTGCAGAAATTCACGGACAGCGTGGCAGGGGTCACCTTGGTCTTGTTGCTCCGTTTGCCCCGAGCAGTTGTAGTCTTGAGCGGAATTTTGCCCCCCCCCCAGAATACGCGGGGCAGCCTGAGCACCCACGCTCAGAAGTGGAGAAACATGGTCGTGGATGCTCAGCGAGGGATTCTCCAGGGGTGCTGGTACCCTCCTGGGGTAGTCTATCATTATTTAATTCCGCTACCATGTTAATGGGGGGGGGGGGGTTTGGGCCTCCGGCCACCTGCACTCACCAGACAAAACGCGGAAGCAGAGCTTCCACTTCACGCCGGTATTCTGTGAGGTCGTGGTACCACCCCGGTTTGAGCCGGCCCATACGTGCAACAGCAAAGCTGCCGCGTGGCTCTACCACTGTTAAAAGATAAAAGTTAAAAGAAAGATAGGCAAAATAAGGGTTTGAACAAGAGAGATTTTCGTTGATAAGGGTAAAAAACTTTGAAGACGTTTTAATGAGTGGAAAGCATAATAAACTTTTCTACCTAAGTCCGTTATGTGAGGACCCCATGACAACCTATTGTCAATAATTAAGCCCAAGTTCTTCACAGATTCAGTATAAGTAATTGATGTGCCATTGATAATCACATCTGGCAGGGTGCATTTATCAATTAAGCTACTAGTATATCTGCTACTTACTATTATTGCTTGAGACTTACTTGGATTAATAGTTATACCATATGATCTGGACCAACGACTAATTCTCTTCAAGTCATCATTCAGTGCTTCTATCGCCAATTTAGCTTCAGATGCCACAAAGTGACGGTAAAGCTGCAAATCGTCTGCATAAAGATGGAAGTTGGAGGATATTATTTTTGTTATAGAATTGATGAAAACGGTGAAGAGCAAAGGAGACAAGACGCCACCCTGGGGTACACCCGTGATAAGATTACACCAGTTGGAATAAGTGTCATTGGAACGGATACATCGTGAGCGACCCCGAAGGTAGGAATCAAACCAGAGAATGGCCGAAGGTGAAACATTAATAGACTGGAGAATTTTTAAAAGGATACAATTTACACAGGCGTTATCAAACAAGTAGACAGTTAAGACAGAAAACAAGGATTTAATCGCATTTTTTAAACAAAGTTTTAAGCAATTTTATCTACAAAATATGATAAGAGGCTCTCGCCCTCTCGCTCTAGCAATAGCTATCCTTGTCTTTCCTTTAGCATACATGTTTACTACTCTAATATTGTATTATCTCTTTCTTTCTTTGAAGACAGTGAAAGTTTTTTAGAACTAATAATAGCAAACAATATTTCGAATTATTTAAATTATTTTTACCTTTAATCATTTAATATTTCGGTTCGTGTTGCGCAACCGATTGTTACGTAACACATGACTTTAAGTTAAAACAAATGTGCATGCACCCATCACTACATTCACATGACATTCATATATTCACACACTGTCTTAAGATTCAGGGATTAAGCTGAGAACAAATTATCGGACACGGCTGACGGACGCGGCTGACAGCCGCGACTTATTGAGATCTAGCCAGTACATTTAATACTACACTGTGCAAACTATCGGCCATAAGACGCGGACATGACCTTGCGTCGCTCTTGAAGCTGAGAACAAATTATCGGACGCGTCCGTCAGCCGCGGCTGACAGTCGCGGCTTAGCGGTGTGCACGGTAGCTGAGACGGCGTCCTCGAACGCCTCGTTTCGGAACGCCTCGGACGTCCGAACAGAATCTGGCCGGCTGGATGTTTAGAGCGTCCGCGGACAGTGTGAACGAGGCACGGGACGCGTCCGCGGACGTTCGAGTGTCACAAGCGAACCAACTGCGCTCGCGACATGATGTGTAATGAAAAAAAAATTAATTGAATGTGTTCATGGCCACGAGTGCCTATATTTATAAGTACATATTAGTACATTCATAAGTACACTTTTTAACGTTTATCATCTTTTTGTAAGTCTGGATACAATGTATGAAATTCATCATACTCGAGTCGTTTTACATTAATATCATGGACAAGGAGTGTTTGGGTCCCCTATTTTTTGGAAGACGACATAAAGGAGCTGCCGCTAACTTTATAAATTCGTCCTCGCTATCACTGTTTGTCATGTTTCTCGATTGACAAAACCTTTCTGGAATGACCGACCGAAGCGAGGTGTCCGAGGACGCCGTCTCAGCTACCGTGCACACCTCTAAGCCGCGTCTGTCAGCCGCGGCTGACGGACGCGTCCGATAATTTGTTCTCAGCTTTATGCTTTCGATGCTGACAATTATCATTGTAATAGTTTTTCTTGGTGTAAATGATCATGTATTGATACTTGTTTTAAATCCTAACATTGTGCACAGTTATAAAAATTAAGTTATTTCGTCTCATTGTCGAGTTATTTTGGAAACATATTAATTTTTTTACCACAGAGTAAGGGGCAGCGATGAAAAAAAAATTTTGGACTTTCTATCTCAATACTTATTGCAAAATCTACTAGAGTTTGTTAGCTCAGTTTTATTCATTTGTATTTCTTCTTAATACTTATGTAATTTTCTTTACTTATTATGGCGGTATAACAATAATATACAGAATTAAATAGGAGTGAATAGCGTGACTTTGTCAAATCAAGAGAAGTACAACCTCTCAGCTTCCCGTTCGAAGTGTGCAATATGTAAAGTATGGAAGAATTGTAGAAATTGATTGCCAGCTCTCTACGGTCATGTCTGTAGCGGAGCGAGGTTTAGTCGTGCATATAAAACACGCTATCTTGTTGAAACCTCTGTCCTGGGAAGAGCCAGCAAGAAACTCAGCGTCATTTTTTGTCAATGGTCACAAAATATTTAAAAAAATTATTTTAGAAACGGCTTGGAAGCGACAACTTCATTCTCAAGGGTATCCCAATCAACCATGTATTCATTATATTTTATATCATTATATCATAATAACCCTTTTTATACAGTCTTTGTCTAATTAAATATTTAAACTTGGTAATAGAGAGACCGTGTATGTTTTCTGGGACTTGACAAGAACGAACCACTGACTCTGTGGAGTCGAGGAACTGGTATCACTAGCCTGTGTTTGTTCCTAGTTTTTATCAGTGTATATAGCACCTTTAAACTAAAACTACCTTTGTTTTTGTGAGCGTACATTAAATTTTCATAGATACACTGAAATGCCAAAGTTAATATATTTATTTATTAAAAATTTTCTCTAAAAGATCCTCTCGATTTAGGGTTGTAAATAGCTCTTATGGCCCTCTTCTGAAAAACAAATATTGTTTTTAAATAAGCCGCACTCACCATTACAAAATACCCACCCATAGCAAAATCCCATATAACATTATGCTATGGAAATAACCGAAATAAACTAATTTATCTATCTCGACACTAGTGCGACCTCTAATCGTTTTTACAGCATAAGCTGCAGAGCTTAGTTTGCTGCGTAGCTTAGATATATTGGGACCCCACTGAAGCTTAGCGACGAGAATAATTCCAAGAACAACATTACTCAGTTCTTTCCCATTTAAAACACAATGGTATTCGGATTATTAACATTTGTTGTTGTAAATTTACTATATTTGGTTTTGTTGACGTTTAAATGTAGGTTATTAACGTTAAACTAATGCACAATCTTCGATATTGCATTGTTTACTTCGTCACATTTAAATAATTAACTTTCAAGTTTGAAAATCATGGAAGGAACAAGGGAAGGTAAGTCATTAATATACAATAAAAATAGGAATGGGTTAAGAATTGAGTCCTGAGGGACACCCATCTGTGCGGGCCATCAATATAAAGGCTACACTTATTACACAATAAAATATTTTTTCCGTTGTTTCAAGTTTACAACTTTTATATCTTTATTCCGATTTCGACTTTGTTTGTTTAATTTAGATATTTGTTTGAGTACTATCACAATCCTAAAAAAGCGTTTCGATTTTCTTTATCTCACTTTTAATTCAATTAAATTTGTAACAGAAACCTCTTTATAATTTTTTAAATCAGTTAAATATTTTTTAACAAGTTAGACTACCTTTAATCAGACGCTATTTTAGCTTTTAACTCTGGGTCTGTCATCTTTGTGAACAAAAAGAACGCGAAATAAACAAAAATAGATAAAACTTTGATAAATACCTCGTTTGAAATTAAAGTAAAGAAACAGCTGTGAGTCAAACCAGACGATTCTTGATAAAAAAGGGCTCGAAGTCGGCGCGGGCGCAATCATCCACATCCAATATCGCCGTAAATTTGCAGGTAAGCACTACGTCTTCAGTCTTCACGTATCAACAGCTATCACTATCGCCAATGTTAGCACTCGCTCAAGATTCCAGATAAAGTTGCAGGATAATATGAAAATCCCAGGATAAGGGCCAAACTAATTTTTATTATTGTATCAATGTATGTATAGCAAATAAGCAATTACTAATTAAAAGCGGTATACTGTCGCTTGGACTTCTAGCCATCTGACTACGATCGTAGGTCGAGAGCGCTTCACGTCGTGCATGGAACCGGTTGCAGTAGCTGGCGGTTACAGTGTGATTTTAAGTTGTAATTGGTGTTCTGTAACTAAAGAGTCAGTTTTGGTAATTCATTCGGCAGTTTGTAACTGTCCCGAACCCCAAGCTCGTAACAGTAGCTATCAGAAGTGGGATCAAATTATGCCGATTTTACCCAAGGACGACACGGAGGGTATTCGTACCCAAGTCAACACCAGCAGGAGACGGGCCACAGACGATTGTCTCGAACCCCAAGCGCGTAACAATAATATTTGACGAGGCCTAATCCAACAATATCTGTTAGTGACGTGAATTAATTGCGAAATTCTAATTTGATAAGGGTATATCTGCGAACATCAGATGTTCTGTGTTTCCTCATGTTATTTAATTTTAATTAACCTGTTTTCAACTTTAACTAAATCTAAATTTGGCTAATGTGTTGTGTTCTTCAATTTTTTCATTACAAATTATTTTATTAGTTCATATCACACAATACTATAATACACAATAGCTGTCAACCTTATCCCCTCAAGCGCCATAAAAATCCCATGCAGTCGCATGCGCCCGGCAGATTCCGAGCGGTCGTATGCGACCGCACCCACCCACAGCACTTAAAACCATTAAAACTTATATTTATAGACTGCTTTTCTATGAAGAAATTAAGCATTACAAAATCTATACAAAATTCTTTATCCTGTAGTCTAAACAAAAGTCAGTTCTACTTTTTTTGCGCCCGAAGCAATTGGAAAGCGCTACCCTTTATGTAGGGAGGCGGAAAATACATTACGCATACCACGATAGCAGGTCTATCGTGGTTATGAGGGACTCACTTCCTACCAGGGAACCTAAGTGATACCCTCTAAAAACCGCCTTTAGGGACTGGCAACTGGCTGTATAAGCTTTATTATGCCGTATCGGAGCGACCCCCCCTCGGGTGAAGGGAGGGCGCTACCAGTTTTACTTCATTACAAAAAGATTTTATTGTATTTTGATAACAAAAAAAAAAAAACTTACCAAGCGAATGTCGGCAGCGTAAAAATCACAATTATTTCAATATATATTACTCGAAATTATTTACGTAAAAAGCTCACACAAAAACTTTCATTACAATTTTATAATAAAACATTACTTTAAACACTAATATATACAAATAACAAAAATAAGAAATTATTATATATACTATGTATGTTTCGTATACTATGTATGACTGCCTCGTTGGTCCAGTGGTTAGTGCGACTGCTGATCATGAGGTTCAGGCTTCGAATCCCGGGTCGGACCAAAAATCAATTGTTGAGTTTTTCTGTCAATAAATTCTCAGTAGCTGCCCGGAGTTAGGAAGTTGGCGGTGTCTCACCCCCATGCCTCGGAAAGCACGTAAAGCCGTTGGTCCTGCGTCTGATCTCTCTCCGGTCGTGTCGGTTTACCGTCCCATCGGATTATGAGAGTGAGGGAATAGAGAGTGCACCTGTGCTTGCGCATACACTTGGGCACTATAATCCTGTCCTGCGCCGATGGCTAGTCTCCGCTGAGGCTGGCCGCCGTGACCGAAATTCGACCTGGATGACATCATTATTAGTATTATGTTTTGTATATATTAAAATAAATGTTAAAAACTTTCGCCACTTATTTAAGTATTTTCTAATATTAAAAAAATTAAACATGATATATTTTCTAGATTAGAGAACTAAAGGCAAAATAAACTTTTCTTTAGCCCTGTGAGAAATTTCGGTATTTTCACCAAATAATTCTTAATATTTATAAACAAGCATACAATTCTTTTAGATCAGATAAAGACATAACACATTAAATGAAGTTATGTGTCACTAAATTATATTAAATCCACATGTTATGTTGGAAAAGGTACGAGCAACACCTAATTTAAAAAAAATTATGAACTTGTGTAGTAAGTACATGCATTCAATTAATTTCGGTGCACATAATATTTCGTTATATACACACGAATTTTATGGACACCGTACTGATAAGATAGTAGAATGACGCTACAATGATGATAACGATTACAAAGAACTATGATTATACCTAATTTCAACTTAATTTGTTTAAAATATTACTATCGTATATGGGTATTACAATTAAATATACAATTAAAATGAATGAACTTTTAAATGATAATTTTGAATTTTACATATTGTTAATATTACTTTTACATTGATTTAAAAGAATCGCAGACAAATCATTAATTTATTTGAAAATTCATAATAACGAGTCTAATTTTATAGGTAGGTTGATACGTGTATTAAATAAGGGATTATAGTGTTTCGAAACGAAACAGAAATTAATTAAAACTTATAATAATAGCAAATTGATTAACAAATTGATACGTATTGGTAAGTCTAATTTTAATAATCTATGATTTTATAGTCTAAAATTGTACCTACAAATTCTATAAAAAAATTGTGACATAAGAAAAAGAAAAAATGTATTTAAAGTGGTTATTGTAAATGTGCCCAAATTTGAAAAAAGAATCTTGAAAATTCCTATAATTCTATGCGAAAATGTAATTATCATATTTGATAATTATTTTTTGTTTATGTGTGGTTGAGTCAACCGATCCTAATAGTTATTACATGTGCAACTTATGTCCCAATATAGAAATACAAAATAACTACCTATCTCACTTTTAGATTATTATACATTTGTCATACTTTTGGATTTTGTCGGGGATGGTTGGGTTGGTTGAGGAATGGGGATGCTTTGGGGGATCCCCAAAGCATCCCCATTCCTCAACCAACGGTTATGGTCTCGTTTAGTCTATTATTGGGCCTTATATCCATAATATTTGTATGTACTTTCTTTTCTTTCATCTTAATATTTTTGATCTTAGCTAGCTTTAGTAATTAAACGCTGGGAATCGGAGTATTAATTTACTTCATTCATATTTTATTTCGTGATATTTATCACGTGGGTACTTTATACATTCATATTGGCCCGTTTACTTGGGTATTATATCACGGAAACATGCCAGGCTTGGGGACTATATGCTTTACCAGTGATAGACGTTCCCAAGTCTATTTTGCCCGGGCGTCGGGGGCCACGACGTAGCCCCCGACGCCCGGGGCGTCTCCCGCGGCGGCCGGGGAGGAAAGCTGCTGCTCTCTCCTTCTCCCGCTCCGCCACCTCCTTGGCTAGCATCACTGCTTCGCAGAAGGTGGTGACGGCATCCCATTCCGTCTCGCTCCGGACCATGGTTTCGACCAGGGTCGGACGCGAGAGGTCGCCGCCGCCTATCGTAGCTACGAGGACACGGCGGTGCTCCTTCCAAGCAGGTCTCACCTCCACGGTGTGTTCCACCGTGTCCTCCGGTCCATCCTCGCAGTGGGAGCACCCGGGCGTTTCCTCCCGCCCGATTCAGTGCAGGAACCTCCCGAACACACCGTGTCCGGTGAGGACCTGCGTCAGGCGGAAGGTGAGGATGCCGTGGCGTCTCTCAAGCCACTCCTCAAAGAGGGGTCTTATCGCCGCTATAGTGGCGTGCCCAGCACGGGGTTGCGACAGTCACTCTCTCCATGTCGCCATGAGATCGTGCCGGAAGTCTGTCCGCTGCGCGACAATTTGCCGCGGCAGCGGGGTTTCCCCCCCGGCATAGTGCCTCAATTTCGCACTGCCTAAGAGCCTGGTTTTTAATATAAAGTTTATTAGCAGCTCATTACCTTTATTATTAAGCATGTTATTGAGCATACTACTATACAATAAAATTATGTCTATCTATTGGTTAGTAACAATTTCCTGGTTATTCGTAATCAGAATTAATGATGGGAAGGTTCTACTTGCAATAAAAGAGTAATTTTCTTATAGGTGGAATGTATGTCTCTATACACTTATTTATGTGCTGTAAGTTCTTAATTTTTATCTTAGAATTTTCAATTTTAACCTTACCTTGAGACGAAATATACTTAAAAATATTGTACAATTTTGTTGCTGCAATAATTTTATTTTTAGCGTTTTCTGAGCTTTCTCTACGATGAGAGCTGATTTTAACTAAATATTCCCTAATTTCTTCTAAATCATTTTGTAATTTTGCAATTCTAACAAGGACCTAACGTTAAAACACTAGCGGATATAACAAAAATATTATTTTACTTTATCGGTAAAACGACAGAATATGACTCACTTGCTTAACCTATATAATTTCTAAGGGATTTAGGCGACGAGGTGTGTGCATCGGTGCGGTTTGAGGACGGGGCCTAACCACACCCATGATGGTCTGTCTCTCCACTCTCCAGAGGCAAACCTCCCGATCCATCCACACCATCTGGATGCTTGGCGGTCCACAACTGCACGTTCCACTAGGAGTTTTCTTCCGATTTCCACCTCTCTGTGGAATATTTTACCACCGGTGATTTTTCCAGACCGATACGACCTGGGGACCTTCAAGAAAAGAGCTTTCTCCTTGCTAAAGAAATGACAACGCACCATTTCTCTTGGTGTTGCGGTTGTTCATGAGCTGCGGTAGTCACTTAATATCAGGTGAATCGTATGCTCGTTTGCCCCCCTCTTCTATAAAAAAGAAGATATTACGGACCTCAAACTGCTATCAGTTTCATTAAGAAGAAGTAAAATTAAAAATAGTGAACGTAAAAATACACTGTTAACGGACTGTTAACCCTTATTATAACCTATGTCTTAGTTCATAAGTATCACTTAAAGTTATTTAATTTTTGTATCCGAAGTTCCCCCGTAAACTAGGAATTCGAACCAGCGGAGGAAGGTGTTACTGGCGATACAGAATATTCTGATGGCAGACAACAGGAAATACTGAGTGCACAAATGGAAACTGCCGAGCTCCTGTATGGGCTCTCGTGCACTTTGTTTTAAGAATATAATTTTAAATTTGTCCTAAGCGAGTTCTTCTAGTGATTAAATAAATTTTCATTAATAAATTAGCATTTATTAAACGTCCTCCGGCCCTTGCATAACTTGACTACGTACTAATTTTAGTTTATTTATATTCTTATATCACATAGAGAAAGCCGCTGCAAAATTTTCTCATATTATACAATTCCAATAGGAGTGGAGCGTGTAAAGATTCCTTAAATCCTGAAAAAAAAAAACATTCACAAAACTCTCTTAACGGAGACCTTGATACAACCACTTGAATATTTTATTTCTCATATTTTTCTATGTGGATAACCTGAAGCTAAACTGGGTCATATTTTTCCTGTAACTTGATAAGCTTTGCGTATTGCTTTCTCATTGAACATTTGATATTAATACCTGTTATTATATGTAAGCCACTCAGAAAACTTAGCGAAACAAAAAAGATTTTTGATAAAAGGTTTTATTATTTAAGTTGAATTTAAATATATTTAAGAAGTGGAAAGTTTCTTGCGTCTTAACCAATTTTCTAATCACTTTTTCAATCTGCCTCAGACTATTGCAGCCACAGAACACGATTACTCCACCTCATCTACTACTAGCGCATCTTCTGGCGATGAAAACTGAGTCCATTAAAATGTTTTTTTATTTTTTATTTTAAGAAATAAAAATAAGTCACATGGTAAAAAGAATATGACCTAACAGATGTACTGTCCAGGAAGTTTTCCGTTCAGAGCGCAAAGTATGTAGGCACGTTGTCATGGTGAAGCGAAGCGCCTTGTTCTGTCGTTTGTAGCTAAGAGCAATGAACAAAATTTATGAGAAGCTTTTGGTAGTATACTATTAATCATAAATGTTCGTTCGTTTTTATATGCGATTTGACTGCCCACTGTCTACTGGCTGTAAGCGTGACTGATGATCATTTGGTCCCGGATTAAAATTCTGAGTCGGGCCAAAATCAGTTATTGAGTTTTTCTATCAACAAAATCCATTTGAAAAACAGAACACTATGACTCTCTAATTGAAAGTCTATTTCTTATTTCGCATTATTACTTTAAATTATTTTTTCGCTGAAATTTTGGCTTGGCCTCTCGTGTGTTTACAAAAATAATTATAACAGTCACGCTACAGGAGATTTACATTTCACATTTCCTTATAGGATTTAAAAAAAATGGAAACTGAAATGGGAATATACGAGTACTATTGACTTTAACATATTTTATTAATTGATCTGACTATATTCAGAACCTGCCTTTATGTATATTGTGTATTTTGTAATTCAGATATTTTGCTATTTCCTTAGTTAATTTCTTCATAGCAAAAAGGCACTGAACCAATTTCGATAAAAACTTAATCAGGTTCTAGTAAATAATTTTGGACCGAATGAAATCAGTCCGCCGTAAATATCAATATTTGTCTTCAAGACATACGAGGTGAAAGCTAACTTCGAATGTACACACTGTAACACTTAACTCAACACTCTGTCGGATATTGTAAAATTAGAAGAAAATTAATATTTTACTTAAGGGAGGTGTGCAGGATAATGATACGTCGTTTAACGACTGCATTAGAAAATCCTTCACATGATTTCGTGTTGTGGGTATTCATAAAAGGTGACAATAACAAATGTCTAAATCGGCTCACCGAACGTCAAAACGTAAAGTACACATAGTCACGACATGGAACAGTCAAAGGTGCGAGACGTCAATTGCGATCGCTAATCTACCCGTCATACGTGGCAATTATTGCTAACTGACAACCTGTTGATACCAAAAAATTAGCATCGTATTTGCAAGTAGCCATAATATCACAACATCATCAACGTTCCGCCTAAGCTTTTAACATTAGATCACATAAATAAGCATGTTATAAAATACACAGGAACTGACTTCAACGTTTAATTGTTATTGCTAGCTTACTTATCTCTTTGGCTATGTCGGTTACTCTGGTGCTACTGCGGCTATTTTCGTTTCTAAGTCTATCACGCAGAAAAACCGTGTGTTAAGTGAAACTGGTCCCATGTCAATATTACTCTTTGTTCTCGAGATACACGAGGCAACATTGAATTCGAACATACATACATACGTACATGTGCACACACGGACATTCTATTGAAAACCATACTATTCGACTCAAAGACCTTGAAACGTGGAGATATGTTATAATTTCCAATTTGCAAAATCGGACCCATTACAATAACTTCCCCCTGGGAAGTTGATAAATTAAGACTAAAAAGTAAATAGTTTTTGCTTTAAAGCACGGTGCAGGTAAAAGCTTACAGTTTAGCGTATCAAGGTTACGCCGTGAAGAAGTTGTTATAAATTAATTGGAAGTAATTTCAGTAATAGAAAAGAGATGAAAAATATTTTTTAGACTTGAGTTACGAAAGGAGTTTACGCTGTTATGGATTATGTAACAAATTACTGGCCATTAAAATACATAAAAAATTCAAAGAATTAATAATACGCAGGTGTCCTAGAAACGACCGCTCTTTCCTCAAAATTATCGTTGGCCGAAACGTAATTAAGTGTGTAAAGGAAATTAAGGTACTTCTTCCAGTTAAAGGGAGTCTTATAGAATATCGGAATCTTATACATTTTAATAGCATCAATTTTTAACAATTTATGAATGCAGCCTTCATTTTTCTTTTTTTTCTGTTTGGTTCAATTTTTTTTTCAATGTTATTAAGTTCTTACTTTGGTTCGATTTTATTGTTTTACTAATGTTACGATATTATATAAATATCTTTATTACACTAGTTAAAACATATACTCACAAATGTAAAAAAAGAATAGAAAATCGTACTATTTACGAAGCTAAATGTTTAAAAATAGTTTAAAAATATTAAAAAAAATTCTTAATAATAAATAATTTATTACTAAATATTCTAATCTAATTTTTTTAGTTTAGTTATAATCTGTTATTTTGCGTAAACTTTTACTGTCATTAATCAGAATGTCAAATAAAAATTCTGTGTCGAAATTGTAATTTCAGTTAATTTTCACAGTTTTTTAATGTAGCAGACTTCTAAATTCTAAATGAAATAATCATGAATAAATTTATCTTTACTTTCTACGAACAACGAAATTTTCAATTTTGATTCATCATAATCATTGCGTCCCATCACAAGTCCACTGCTAAGCATACATCTCTCTCAAGTTAGGCATAAAGACAATTCGGAAACCTACATATCCGGTTCTCCAGCTCGTACCTATGCGTAGAAGTCGTAATCGTCATCATTACAGCATATCAAATATCTACATGGGCATACCCCATAAATTTTCAAATAGGCTGGATTTCTACTACGACTATATGAGGTGGTGGATTCTCTTTCACTGCCACAACAAGGTGACCATTTTTCTACTCCCGTCCATGAGTATGGTTTGTCCCACTTTTTCACTGTGAATAGATCTTCATTTGGAATAAAATTAATTTTAAGAATTTTATCGCGATTAGTTATTACTTTTTTTGATACTTTATCCACCCATAGTCACGGAGAGGGGGCGGGGGACGGAGGTGTTTGACGTTCTGATGCCATAGTTAACGAAGGCTATAAGTCTTGCAATAGTAAGCTTGGGTTTGAATTTAATTTTATTAATTATGGAACTCTACTGAAAGTAGGATGTTTTTTAAAAACTTCCATAGCCTTGGAAATCATCCTTGGTAGAAATCGCGGTTCTTTGGCAAGATGTTATGTTCTATCAGATTTGATATAATGGTTGGGACGATACTGAACAGACGTCCCGGAGCGTCGGTTCTTAACATGAGCGATATGTTCTTTTATGCGGGTTTTCATGAATCTTGCATCCAAAGATGCGTAAAAAACTCAGGTAAAAAGGTAAAAAAGCTATAAAATTCGTAATTTTAATTTCAGTTCATGTTTAGCATTCGCCTAAATGTAAGAAATCATTATAGAACTTCATTTCTTAAAAATTTCAGTCTACTCAAACCAAAAAATAATATCAGCATTTATTTTATTACGCCAATCAGTATCAAATGGGACCAATGATATGTATCAAATATCGCAAATAAACAACATACCGTAAATTAAAGGACGAAAATGAAATTCATCATTGTTTTGTCGAAACTGAATTAACTGTAATGATGAAAAAATGTAATGACGATGATGAATGATGATGTTGATGAATGAATATGTTGACGGCACGGTGGCGCAGTGGCTTAGCAATGAGTGGCTGCGCTGTGGGCTGCGGGTTCGAATCCCGCACGGAACAAGTATTTGTATAGCCTACAAATAATTTTCCGAGTCTGGATGTATGTCCTTGTGCAATTTATGTTTGTAAACTGCCGCCACGATACAGGAGAAAATCCTAGTGTGTGGAGGTAACGTTTTTTTTTTAAACAAAGAAAGTGTAAAATTACACTTTATATTCTTTCATCAATTCGAAATTTAAATTTCACGATAATTGACTTTTCTTATAAAAAATAGTAGGTGTTTATAAACATAAGACATTAGTGCAAGTTAATGTATTCACGTGTATCTGTAACATATTATATCTATGCCAAATATCATCTACGTCTTATAGTCCTTGAGAATTCGAAAAAATTCTTTGAACTGACATAGAGACAAAGAAACAAAGGTGACTCTGAGTGATCGAAATTTGCTAAATTTGGCACGGAACAACATTTATTATTGTTGCTAAATTGAAGCCTACGCGAGCGAAGTCTCGGGTAAAAAGCTAGTCTCATATATATTCATAAATCTTATTTAATGAAACATCGCACGTTTTTAACATATGAAATGTTAGGAAAATATTATTACTGAGACCTCTCGAAAGAAAATACTCCCGAACTGTATTTTATTCTACCAAAATCACAGAATACATATTTATGCCAAAACTCTTGAAATTATGAAGTTGCACTATATGTTCCTGATTACTTGTACTTTTATGAAATCCGAAAACCGTTTGGAAAATGCAATTAGTAACAGCTAACTTAAACCTATAAAAAGTACAGAATATAATAAATTTTGTCGAGGTAATCCAGATCAATCATCATCACTATCAGTAATTATTAAGACTGACACTACTCAATGACTGTCTTATTGTATTGTGGTCTAATGTGAGTGGGTAGATGAGTCTATAAAAAATAATATAACGAGCTATAAACTACGAAAACAGAGCGATAAGCATTTTTTCTGTTGATAAGTGTTTATAATTACGTCAATCACGTGGAAAAACAATGAACCCGCTATATTAATTATTTATTTAATGCACAAAATAGTATATATGGTGGGCTAAATACCACAGGGCATTCTCCCATTTCTCTCCCAGTCAACCATTGGGCTAAACAGAGATAGACATATAAGAGACGGTGTAGCAATAACCAAAAAAAAGTATGAAAAAGGGTGAAATTATACACCTATATAAAAATATACATACATGTACATAATTGTGGGCTCTGAATACGGACACCAATCCTAGTCATTATTTGTGAAATAAAAAATTTACTTTTTCGATATTTACGCCGTTACGGCCTATTAAAATCCACTGCTGAAAATACCCAGTCCTTTTATATAGAATAAGGGTGACAAACGAACTCACAGTCCACTTCTAAAGGCCCATAGACATCTACATTTATCCTCGATCAAAAATCAAAATCCAGATACATTGTCAACTCTGAGGCATAAGACGAAAGAAATACTTCGTTTCCAGTAAAACTGGTCTCCGGTTCTCTACATTCACCGTACGAAACACAGCAGCACGAAGATGCTATTTTATGCGGTATTCTGTGAGGGCGTGGTTCTTCCCCGGTTGAGCCGACCCATTCATGCTACAACCATAATATAGCTACAGCGTGTGATAGCTTTCCCAATAGATTGCCTAATATCCCCGTGTTGCCATAGTTGCCACGTTAGGCAAGTGGGTTACAACCGCAGTTCTTTTTTATTTTTATTCGCTATTAGGAAGACGCTGCTGTTCATCTCCTCATTTTCCCCTCTGTAGCCTTTTACCACACCCACAGGACTATATGGGGTAGTGGATATTCTTACAACGCCACTAGTTGATGAATATCTGCTTACGACTTAATAGAATATATTAGATTTGAATCATTTTCATTCAATACTAGCAATCCACTCCGGCTTAGTATGGGTGATTTCTAGATTTTCACAAGAGTGCCACCTACCCGTTCAAAAATCAAATTTGAAACATCTAACACATAATATAACCTTTCGGTGAGGTTTCAATATGTATATAACGTGGGTAGGTACTGTAATTGTTTTTGATCTCCTAATACCAATTTTGACTATGCCTTTGATGATTTCTTAAATTTACGCGAACACTACACATTGAATAAAACTAAATTTACGGGTTATATCGCGTTTATTTAACTGATTTTACTTATTTTTAATTCTCGACGTTTCGGGTGCTTTACAGCAACCGTGGTCACGGGGGGGACTGAGATGTTTGACGTCCCAATGTCATAGTTAGCCCGGCTACCTTCAGTTTTTGAATTTTAATTTTTGGTCCGATTTACGCAAAACGAACTTACACTATCTTGAAGTCTTGCAGTGGTATGCTTGGGTTTGGGTTTAATTTTGTTAATTATAGATAAAAAGGTCAAAACAGACCCCACAACTAACACGCTTAAAGCAACTAGCGATTTAATAAAGAAATACTCCGAATAATTAAATCTCGACGTGAATTCGCTAATACCATCATGTACCAAACCACCAAGGTTGTATGGGTTACCGAAGATACACAAACCAAATGCTCCACTAGGTCCTATAGTGAGCCAGATCGATTCACCAACTTATAAGCTGACACAACACTTGTTAAAAATACTGTCACCACTGAGAGGACATACCAGAGCACACACAAAGGATTCATACAATTTTGTTAGTGAGATAAAAGATCTACGTCTCGATGACAATGTAACTATGGTCAGTTTTAATGTTCAGTCACTATTCACATGCCTACCTATTGAAGACTGCATCTCAATTGTAACTAGGTAGCTAGAAGATAACAACAAGCCTACTGAATATGCAGTATTATCAAACATTGCCTCACATCTGGCTATCTATTGTGGAAGGAAGAGTTCTACAAGCAAGTAGATGGTGTGGCGATGGGCTAACCTGTATCTCCCATAGTCGCCGACATATTTATGGAGGACTTCGGGAGAAAGCCCTTCTTACTGCTCCTGTAAATCCGAGATTCTACAAGCAGTACGTAAACGACACCTTCACAATTTTACCATCTGACAAAATAACTGCATTTTTAAACCACCTTAACTCTATAAACTCTAAAATACAATTCACAATGGAGTTAGAGGCAAATAATTCTTTAGCTTTCCTAGATGTTTTAGTCATTCGAAATCCTGATAACACTATTGGTCACACTGTGTATAGAAAAAAGACCCATACCAACCGATATTTAAATGGTGAATCTCACCATCATCCTTCACAATTAGCTACCCTGGGTAAATCTTTGTTTCAGAGAGCACGAGGGATCTGTGACAAAAAACATCTGGCCGCCGTGTTGCAGTATGTCAAGCAAGTGTTGCAAGACAACAAGCTTCGGATCCCGCGCCTACGTCACAGTGACCGAGTGAAGCCGGCCACAGTCGAGCGTGTGCCTGCTGTACTACCGTATGTCAGAGGAGTCACAGACAAGGTTGGCTACATCTTGAAGCGAGCTTCCGTCAAAACATACTACAAGCCGCCGAAGAAGATTAGTCAATTTTTACCATCCGTGAAGTGTAATATCCCTCTACAAGATGCAGGAGTGTACAAGTTAGATTGTGAATGTGGTCTCTCTTACATAGGTCAAACAAAAAGATCCATAAAAACCCGCGTGAAGGAACATATAGCTGACGTGAAGCACCGACGCTCCGGGAAGTCTGCAGTCTGTGAACATGTTGAAGATCGTCCCCACCATTACATCAGATTTGATAAACTACAAATGCTCGCAAAAGAACACTGATTCCTACCAAGGATGATACGCGAGGCTATTGAAATTAAAAAAAAAAACATCCTAATTTCAATAGAGAAGATGATTGGGTGCTGCCATCTGCTTGGGATCCCATAATTAACAAAATTAAACCCAAACCCAAGCATACCACTGCAAGACTTCAAGATACTGTAAGTTCGTTTTGCGTAAATCGGACCAAAAATTAATATTCGAAAACTGAAGGTAGCCGGACTAACAATGACATTGGGACGTCAAACATCTCAGTCCCCCCCCCCCCCCCCGTGACCATGGTTGCTGTAAAGCACCCGAAACGTCGGGAATTAAAAATAAGTAAAATCGGTTAAATAAACGTGATGTAATCCGTAAATTTAGTTGTATTCAATATGCCTTTGATCTTATTATAAGGTGTTTATATTTTTTTAACTTCCGTAATACAAAATGGTAATACAACTATTACCATCATCATCATCGTATCATGACGCTTTTATTCTTATAAATTTTGAAATAGAAAGTAAATTGAATTGTACAGCAATTTCTCATTCGTGTTTTCATTTAATTTCTAAATAATCATCCATCATTCTTTTCTTTTTCGTTTTTAATTTCTAAAGCATCTTTTTATGAAAACCCAACACGCTCATCAAATTTTAGCTTTCTAGCTCTAGTAAAATTTGGATAAGCATCAAGTTTCGAAATATATAGTGTTGTATTTCTTGTACAAATATATTATTTTTTATTGAATTTAAAAGAAAACAATTCCATACAAAGGAAAGGACCAGACGACATTCAATAAATGTCCGTGTTCATCGCGGTCATCACAATATTTACAGACAGATAACAGTTTCAGAATACCTAATTCAAGATATGCATTTTTTTCTGTTTGCTTTGTGTTAGTGATGTAAAAGGAAGTATGCTGAAGATTAAATTGAACAAAATTTCATAAAACTGCAATTGTAGTGGAGTCATTAAGCAGAAAATCCACAAAAATCCTACGAAATTAAGTGAAAGTGAATCATTTTAAAGTATTTCAATTACTTACGCAAACATAGGTAGTGTGTTTACTATTGAATAATTTTTGGCAGTAACTGTCCAATCTAAAATCGATGGGTATATAGGTAAGGCTTGATTTAATAGATCTTCTCTAACAATAACGAAGGCAGCCCCTGAAGTACCGATATTGTTTTGAGCTCCAACATAGATTACACCGAACTGGAAAATATGGCACAATATAATAAACCTAATTCTTAAAAAACAGTTAATGATTGCTTTTATACATTAAATAAAAGCTGTTTTATTTTATTTCAAATATTGCTGGCCCAAAAATTTTATATATTATAGAGAAGTAGTTCACCCGTGCAACGTATTATGTGTTTTGCTTTGATTAAAATAATCATTTTTACTTAAGTCATTTTATGATATTGCATTATATTCCTCAGAACAAGGAATTTCTTTTCTTTTTTTTTCGTTCTTTATTAGAAGTTGGTTCAATGTAATCCTTGAACTGCGAACTGATGTAACTACTTACCATGAGGTAAACTGTGAATTACCTCTTCTAAGTTGCTGGACATGAACCTCTCTCGTTGTAATAAAGATTTTCATTCATGCTTGACAAGCGGAATGACGATCACAGTACTAGACGTCTCGTAACTTTGGCGCTGCCATCGCCGGTCTGGGTATTACTTATTTGACGTAAAGTTTTTAGTGGAGGTGCAACAATATCCAATACCATACCATAGCACGCTGTAGGTTTCGTTAGAGGAGACAGAGGGAAAAATATCAAGAGATCGGCAGCTGCATCTTCCTTTTAACGACTAAAAATATAAAACTACGGTTGCTCACCCGCTTGCCAAGCGTGGCAACTATGGCAAATATCTTCTCTATAAGGCAACAACGGGGGAGAGCTATGTTCAGCAATGAAATTTAATAGGCTGTTACAGTAACGGTAAACGTAAACGTCTATGGAAATCTAACGTCTTACAACATGTACGGGAATAAATGGGGTGAATGTGACAGATTCTCTTGCATTGGCTTAAGGCAGGAGAATTTGTTTAACATTTTAATATTATAAAGGAATAGACTCAGTATACGTTTGAGAGTTTGGTAAACTACTCTGTTAAGTTAGATAAGCATGGACAAAAATGATGTACTGTTTAGGATTAAGGTTTTAATGATAATACTCGCTAGCTACAGATAAAGATTGTTGAATAAAATAAAGGGACAGTATGCGCGACTTGTCATCTCCGCGGTTGGTAAGAGAACTAGATCTTTTCTCACTCAAAAAGGTGTGTGAAATAAGTGATCATTTAAGTTTTTAACTTCATTTTTAATAGTACTTTATGTAATATTTATTTATTTTTATTATAATATAAATATAATTTCTCACTATCTTATGGGGGTCATTGTAGAAGCGTGCTCGTCACGACCCCTGCCAGCCCTTTTCAGGGCTGCAATTCTACACAGCTACGTACCCATGCAAACGAGAGTTAGGGCGTCCCCCCAAAGCGACGCACACCAGCTCGTCCCCGTTGGTGTGGAATGCAGCGCGCAAAGCGGCGATGGGGACCGCCACCCGTGACGCACAGCCCGACACGGCGGAAGGTGGAGGACGGAGTGCAGAGTTGGCACGTGGAATGTTAGAGGGGGCATGAGAGATAAGACGAATGAGTTGATCGAAATAATGAAAGAAAGAGAAATAGATGTCGCGGGTATGTCGGAGACCAAGCGGAAAGGCAGTGGTACTGAAGAGCTCCCTGGCGGGACGTTAGCTATACGGTCCGGAGTCCCGGAAAGCGAGAACGCCTGCCAGAGAGTGGGGGTGCTGTTGTCGTCCCGGTTGGTCGATCTTATGACTGAATATAAGGTTGTGAACTCAAGACTTCTCTGGATTCGCTTGAAACTGGGACTGACGAAGTTATTCCTTTTGGCTGTTTATGCGCCGGTAGCTTCGTCGCCCAGGGCTGAGCTGAAGGAGTTTTGGGAGAATGTAAGAGAAGTTCTAGATTTGGTTAAGGGAAACAAAAGAACTGTTGTATGTGGTGATTTTTTTTTTTTTATAGAAGAGGGGGCAAACGAGCATGCGGCTCACCTGATGCTAAGTGACTACCGCCGCCCATGATCAACCGCAACACCAGGAGAATTGCGGGTGCGTTGCCGGCCCTTTAGAAAGGAGTAAGCTCTTTTCTTGAAGGTCCCCAGGTCGTATCGGTCCGAAAAAATCGCCGGTGGTAAACTATTCCACAGAGAGGTTGTACGTGAAAGAAAACTCCTTGTGAAACGTACAGTGGATTTGAATGGATGGGTAGGTTTCGCTTGACCAGGATACGAGTCGGTGCTTGGAAAGTTTGGCGATAATAGGGTTAATGATGCTGGCAAGCTCATACTGGCTGCATGCAAGGGAAAGGGTCTTCTTGTGATAAACACTATGTTTAATCACAGGAAAATCCATATGTATACTTGAGAAAGAAAGAATGAGAGAAAAATGATTGATGTGTTCCTGGTGGATGACCGACTGCGAAAACAGGTGATTGATACACGAGTGTTCAGGGGTGCTGACCTGGGAACGGATCACTATCTAGTAATTACTAGATTTAGGGGTTTGTTCACGGCTGGGCGCTACCGGACGGCAGTAACAGAACCACAGTAGGTCTGTCGCATCCGAAGCTGGAAGCTTCAGGAAGCGGATACTAGGGACAAATATCACACGAGGGTAGCCGAAAAGCTTGACACCATCGATGGCAGGAAAGAATGTGTGGAGAGAACATGGCACAACCTTAGGGATGGAATGGTGAGTGCAGCGAAAGAAGTATGTGGAACGACAAAAAGAGATAGTAGTAAAAGAAGAGATGCATGGTGGAATGATGAAGTGAGAGAAGCTGTAAAAAAGAAGAAAAAAGCATGGTTAGACTACTTGGCCTCCAGTAACGATAAGCATATGAGAGAGAAGATGAAAGAAAGATATAAGCTGCAGAAAGTTCATGCGAAAACATTGATTGAGGAAGTACGTGAAAGGTGTAGAATAGAAGCGGACGAGAGGTTGTCGCACAACTTTAAGGAAAACTCCAAACTCTTCTGGAAAGAGGTTGGAAAGTCCCGGAGTGGTGCGACAGCCTTAAGAGTGAACAAAGTGCTTTCGAGAACCAATGACGTCCTCTCAGAAAAATCGGACGTCATGCAACGATGGAGTGAATTTTATAGAGAAATGTATACGTGTCATGATCTTAGTGAAGGATCCGGGGGTGACGCCGTGACTGGCACGCCAGACACGGACCTCGATGACACTGAGGTCATCAGCTTGAAAGAGATTGAACGTGCGATTCGAAGTTTGAAATGTGGTAAGGCTGCGGGACTAGACAGAGTTACTGCTGAAATGGTCAAGTACGGTGGGCCTCGCGTCTGGGACAGCTTTCGTCTCCTGTGCAATTTGTGCTGGCGGACGGGAGATGTCCCGGATGATTGGCGATCCGCGGTCATTGTGCCTTTATATAAAGGTAAAGGTTCACATTTTGACTGCGTATGCTATGGGGCGATCAGCTTGACCAGTGTAGCAAGTAAAGTTTACTCGAAGGTTTTGACACGTAGGATGCAAGAGAAATCCGAAAGATTCTTATGGGAGGCACAATGCGGATTTAGACCTGGAAGAGGATGCACGGATCAAATGTTTTCTCTCCGCATGATCACGGAAAAGCTTCTGAGTGTTAACCAGAGGATTTTCTGTGCTTATGTGGATCTGTAGAAAGTATTTGATAAGGTTATAAGGAATAAAATGTGGGAACTGTTGCCGGGATATGGTGTGAATGGTCGATTGTTAAGGGCTGTGCAGTCACTTTACTGTGACTGTAAATCCTGTGTGCGGGTAGGGCATGACCTGTCACCCACGTTTAGTGTCCAAGCGGGCTTAAAACAGGGTTGTGTCATGTCTTCCTGGCTGTTCATAATGTATCTCGACAGCTGTTTACAGAAGCTGAAAAATATCTGTTTAGGTGTGAAATCGGTTGACATTAAAGTTAATTGTCTGCTGTATGCTGATGATGCAGTGCTTATTGCACCATCAGAAGCAGAACTGCAGGCATTAGTCACGTGTATGAAAGAGGAATGTGAAATTAAAGGTCTCCGTTTGAATGCTAATAAAACTAAGGTTCTGGTATTTGAAAAGGACGAAGAGTGAACGAAATGTGAAATATGGGTAAATCAGGAATGTCTAGAACAGGTAAATGAAATTGTATACTTGGGGAGTGCTTTCAGCCGGGATGGAAGATGTGATTTAGATGTGGATAGGCGTGTCGCTGCTGGAAATAAAGTCAATGGTGCCCTGAATGCATAAGTCAAAAGGCAAGGCGTGGTGAAGAGTGCACGCCATGCAATACATAACGCAGTGTTGGTACCGACTTTGTTATATGGCAGCGAAACCTGGGTATGCCAGAAGAAGCATAAAAGCAAGTTGAATGCAGTGGAGATGCGATCTCTTCGTAAAATGTGTGGCGTTACCATAGCCGACCCAAAGCGAAACGAAGAGATTCGCAATATGGCAGGATTGAAAGATGACCTTATCACAAAAATTGATAGGGGCGTACTCCAATGGTTTGGGCACGTTGAGCGAATGAGTGAAGACCGAATTGTGAAGAAAATATATAGAGCGAGTAAATAATAAAAGGTGTCGAGGTGGACCGAGACTAACTTTCGAAGACCATGTGAGCGTGAGCAAATTGCTCGAAGAGGGGAAGGTCAAGAGTACTCGGATACCTAGACGTGCATGTATGAAGAAGTTAATGAACCTGCAAGAAGCGAAAGAGGTATGTAAGGATTGTGACACTTGACGATCTGTTCTCTCTGGCTACCCCGTTAGGGATTGTGCGTGAAGATAAGTAAGTAAGTAAGTAAGTATTTCTCATTATAATATAAATAAGCTTCTAATAATACACACGTCTTTGTATCATCAATTTTTATTTACTCGTAACACTAACCAAGTTGTTTTGTGAACCAAGTTGTTTTCTTTAACGGTATGAAATTACCTTGCTCCAATAATTTAGAATCACAAACTGATTCCTTAAACCTCAGACAGAATGTGACAGAAGTGAACTGTCAATGATGTATATTTAAGGGTATATTTTTTATAACCAGTCCACGATACTTTAATTGTTCAGTTTGAAAGTGTGAGAAAATACTCATATTCCAACAATCAATACACTTACAAAATACATAAATATATACATAGTAACGGTAACTTATATTTGTGCAATTAGTTATATGGTTTACGTTAGAAATATTTAATTTTTTTAGACATAAAATTAGATGACATATCTGCAACCAAAGGCACGCCTTTTGTATCTGGTATGAAGTCAAATTCAACGCCTGAATAAGAAAGTGTAAAATATTTTTTCTTTTCTTTAACTGACCCAACACTTACTTGCATTGTTACAAAAAAGGCATCCTACTACCCCGAAAACTCTTTTGATCTGGTATAATTTAAGATTACACGTCCTTTGAACTTGTCCTATGGTGTACACAATATAACGATGGGAGTAATAAAATTATAAAAAGAATATTACATGGTACAATCCGTGCTGGTACTCATAAAATTGTTAATTTTAATTTAACTGTTGGTTTACCACGTGCTCAATATATACGATAAGTCCCAAACCAGTATGTCCGAGAAAATTATATAATACCGATAACATGTGAAGTCAGCATTAGAGCTACGAGTAGAGTCTTCAATGCTCCAAAACATATCAGAAAACAGAAGGTTATGCACGACCATTGGACATGGCTTCATTTTAAATTCGCTTAAATTTGTAAGTAATTTACATGGTTTTGCCATTCTGAAGCTGTATTAGTAGTATAGTAGCAGCACAAATGGATCGACCAGGGAAGGACCACGCTCTCACAGAATATCAATGTAAAATAGCAGCTTAACACTTCTGTGTTACATATGGTGAGTGTAGAAAACCGGAATTCCTTTTCACTAGAAAAGAGGCATCCCATCTTGGTCCTCACAGATGACAACGCATTTACATTTTGATTCATATTCGGGGGTAGACGCAAATGTCTACGGGCCGCAGCAACCACTTACCATCAGCTGGACTGTGTGCTCGTTTATAATTCTTCTCCTATAAAAAAATCTGAATGTATTTAGAAGTGATTGATACCCTAACATTGCGCTTGCCAATACAAGTTTAACACGTATTAAATTTGCCAGGACCCCCATAGATCTCTTTAGCTCACTGATTTGTTGCTCCACTTTTGTTTTAAGATTCTGATGTCCAATCCGAACGAGATATATCGGGATTTCTCAAACGCGACCCAGACGTTTGGGATACTTCAGCTGGGACTTGTTTTAACATCATTTAAATGAGTAAGAAATTATATCATTAGAATGAATAAGAAATTACATTATTACAATGAGTAAGAAATTACAAACCTTGAATAACAAGCCTACAGGAAAGGCTAAGAGCGGTAATATGAGATATATTAATCGAGATTTCTTTTGTGTATTTTATCATGTGGTGGCGGTGTAAGGGAATCCATCCATTCATACCATTTCGTCCTATAATTATCGTAACATGCAACTGTGGGATATACACGAAAGGTCTTAAAGGTCTGTCAACGAAAATATTTAGACCGACAACATGGAGCGGCGTCAAAAGTGCGCTACGCCTGAGGCTGCGAAAGTCGTCCAAGCGTCAATATTCTGGCAAAATCTCCCTTCAACGGCAAAGCTTATAAGATGATGATATAGGTGACTAATGCTGCTGTGTTTTTCATACTAACCAGAGAACCTTTTTACTGTATAGGAAGCATTCTGTCGTAGTCCTTAGGGTCTATAATGCATCCGCATTTTGATTCTAAATAGAAGACAAACGTCGATGCCTATAGGCCACACCATCCACTAATTTTGTGCTTTTTTATAATTTAAAATTTTAATGGGTTGATGATACAGAGGAAAAATAAATTATAAAGTATTCTCCCTTTCCTTTTCGTCATCGATCGCATTTTACGTTCCCGACATTTCGGAATTTAAGATAAGTGAAATCAAACGCGATATAATCAATTTTGTTCAAGAAAAATTAAAAAAGATCTAAACTTGTCATTTAGAAGTAAATTAATGTTTGTTTATAATTATTGTAATATCATTTTATGGTAAGCCGCTGATTTCTTTTAATGCTTCAACTATAAAATGACGTCTTAATTATATTTAGCTACTATAAAGAAAAATAAGAGCGAATTAATAGGGTATGGTTTTACGAGGAAGAAAACTCCTAGTAAAACGCTCAGTGGTGGACCACCAAGCATCCAGTCTGGATGGAATCATGAATTTTGACGCGATGAGATCGTGAAATTTGGCGGCTGGACTTAATCCGAACAATTCCTCCATCGCCATAATCACATACGGACAGAATGCAAATCCTGTGATGTTTTTTAGAGTTTGAATGAGTCATTAATTGCAATTTTCCTTTTCCTTTTAACGTATGGAAAAGGCCAGGTGGTGTATATCATCAACATTATTGATGGACGAGGTTGTCGTGACCTAAAGTGTTCCAGAAGGTTTAGATGGGTAGTGACATTACCACTAGGAAAGTATCGGTTTTGTTTGGTTTTGGAGTCTGTTTTCTGTGATATTAACGCTAGCCAGTTAGCTTTTATAGCTTCATTGGTCTCAGGGCCTTTCATTCCACGAGATTGATAGATATCTGATAATATTCTCGATTTAAATCTGATAATAATGATGATAACTTGCCTTGAGTTTCTGGTACGGTAATCTAATGAGCGGACCCCGGCTCTGACGGCTTAACTCGTGCGGGTCGAATGGACAAAGAATGCATATCAACTGGCATATACTTTTTTATTATTTATTTTTATTTAAAAAAGCTTTTATCCTACAAGGATATGTCAGTCTTATCGTAACCTACCATGTTCTTGTTACACAAATCCTATGTAGATATTTAGAAAGGGGGAATCAATCTGGTAAGAATACGGAAATTAATGATTTTACTATCGCCGTGTGCGGTTTCGCCAGTATACTCAAAAACCAATCCGTTTCGAACAAATTAATATTAAATTTTTGTGCCAGAGTCTCCCTTTCCCTTTGATATTTGACACATTTTATTACTCCATATGTTGGACAACTTCTATAATGTGACAAATATCGCAATTGGGCGAATCTACTTTTTTCATCATAAATACAAATTTTTGTTGGGGTAGTGCTCCTATCGTAAAATATAAGTAGCAATTATATGGTTTCTATTCATTTCAATATTATTACACCACGATATTCAAAGAGGCTGACTTTGAATTGTTTAATACCACATTTATTTTTTCCTGCTCTATTCATCGAAATACTTTCAAATTTATCATAACAGAGGTGCCATATACTTGTTATTCGTTAATCATGTATAGGCGGTTTAACTACGTTCACTACCTTCGTAGGTGTTGTATGTGACGACAGAGGGAAATAAACCAGGAACAGTGGGCAGTAGTGTATTTTAATAACAGCTAGAAAATAAATAACTTCGGTTGCAAACCAAACTGCCAAGTTCGGCAACTATGTCTTTGGGGGGGCCTATGATCAGCAGTGTGATTTGACAGAGTGTACCTAATGAATAAATTAATAAAAAAATCATGGTAAGGTCTTTTTCTAGCAGTAAACTTAAAAGGCCACAGAATACACAATACAATAGGATACATACACACACACACACACACACACACACACATACAAGCAATTACGTCGTGTTATTAATTATCACTACTACAAATCCGATTCGCTGTGCTGACAGATTGATTTGACATAAATATTTCTTTATTTTTGTTTCTAATATTCACAAAATATAAATAGTTTTGACTTACTAGTTGCAGAATATATCTCCTTTATTTTTATATTCCATTTCCCGCAATTCTTTTGTCACGTAATTATTGCACAATTTGCCATTTTTTAAATAATTTGCATGCAGCGACGCTTAACACGAAAATTGGAAACGCTTGATTATGTTGACATTGATAGGTGCGAATTGACATGTTAGTGGCTACACGGGCTCCACCCACTCCTCCGTTCTATTTTATATGTATTATAGTATTCTATGTAAAAGGCTGTTGATATGATGTGCAGTGCAACCTACACATAATTTTATATTGTTTTCCAAATAGTCTATAATTAAAGATATAGAACGAGTAACATGTTTCTTTATTTGACCACCTTCTACATTACAGATGTGTCTCGTAAACAGAATTTTATTTATTTTTGTTATTTAGTTATTGCAGATACGTTGCGACCGACCCCTGATGACTAAATCTACGGGTACAGCAGCATAACGCTTCTATAACGCTTATGGGCCTATGGGAGAATGGTCTGTCCCCGGTCAAACCAATCTATTTATCTGTGTTTGCTGCTACCATAATGCTGCAGCGTGGCAACTATAAATAGTAGACTTATAGTTTGCAGTTTGAATTCTACGGTAAAAATATGTCGCCTTTATACATTATTACAATAATTTCCGACATTGGCAAAATCTCTATGCCGATGACTCAAAGCTTTGCCTCAGGAAATTTTCGAGCATTTCTAGTAGTAGTTCCGAGGCAAAAATAAACATATTGGTTCAATTCACTATGCCGAAAAATATGGTTTTTACTCAATTTAGGGTGAATTTCTCAATCATCAGATAAAACTTATCCGTCGAATAAATTATAGCCTGACTGAATATAAAAATTAAGTTGTGAAAAAATTAATATTCAAATAACTGTAATTTTAATTTGTTTATATTGCATTTTAATCGACTTTAAGGTAGCAGGAGGCTGGTGCTCTGAATTAATCGAAATATTTCTTAGGTATACCGTTACCGTTACAGATTATTAAAAATTCACTGCTGAACACAGGCCTCCCCGATCGATTATCTTAAATATTTGTCTGTCAACCGCAGCTTTTTTTTTAAATTCAGTTGTTATTAGGATTTCTGGTTTGTTTCTCTATGTCGCTCCTTACACCACCACTAGACGGTGTAAGTAAGTTACATAGTAATTTTAAATAACTTTTAACGATTATACGCATTTTTTGTATAAAAGGGTTACCTCAGGTATCGTTCCATATAAATTTGGTTAAAATCTGATGATAGAATCTACGAGGAAATCATCTCACTTTTCCATTTGAAAAAGCATCTGTACGACATAAGGGCACATAATTCTTTAATAGGTCAAACGATTTCAGCATTAAATAAAACTAATTAACTATGTTGTCATCATCATCATCATCATTACAGCCCTTCACAAGTCCACTGCTGAACATAGGCCTCCCCCAAGTAATGCCACAAAGCACGGTCCTGAGCCACCTGCATCCATCGACTTAGGTCGTCACTCCATCTAGTGGGGGGTCGCCCTACACTACGCCTACCGGTACGAGGCTGCCACTAAAGAACCTTTCTTCGCCATCGGTTATCGGTTCTTCAAGCTATATGGCCGGCCCATTGCCACTTCAGCTTACTAATCCGTTGGGCTATGTCAGTCACTCTGGTTTTACTGCGGATATCCTCATTTCTGAGTCTATCACGCATTCTGAGTCTATCACGCAGAGAAACTCCGAGCATAGCCCTCTCCATAGCTCGCTGAGCGACCTTGAGCGTCCTCATACGGCCTATGATGTTGTAATATGCTACAATATAAAAAACATAGTGCAGACCACTCCCGGTGGTAAATGCGATATAAAATCCAAAGCGATGCAACATCTCTTCGCAGCTTCAGTGAATCGAGCCGAACAGAAAGAACTCGGTCGTCGACGATTCGAACCGCTCTGCGCTGGATGTGGTCAAGTGGAAGGAGCTGGTACTGGGGTTCCCCGGATCAGAGATGAGAATAGTATTCCATATGAGGCCGAACATGCGCTTTGTAAAGTTACAAGTGACATGAAATACTGTCCCGCTCTGCTGAGCACGCCAAGCTTTTTAGAGGCCAATTTGGCGTTCCCTTCCAAGTGACCACGAAACTGCACACCATTCCATATGTTGACGCAGAGGATTCCAATGTTAGTTGAGGCAGCAAGAAACTGCCTTGAAAATAAGGAGATACGATAAAGGGGTTCCTTTTAGTAGTAAACGTTTAAATTTGTATCTTCTGGGGATGGAGCTGGACTAGATTTAGACATTCAGACAAGCATTCTTGTGGAACACCAGCATTACCAAGCTTATAATCAGAGCATGCACGTTTTTATTGTGATTATTACAATATTAAAAAAGTCAATATCACAAATCCTCGCAAAGGAACACCGATTCGTTTCAATTTCAATAGCACGAGGGATCTGTGACGGCAAACACCTAGCCGCAAAGCTTCTGCACGTCAAGCAAATATTGCAAGACAACAAGTTCCGGGTTCCACTCCTACGTCACAATGGCAGAATAAAGCCGGCAACAATCAAGTGTGAGTCTGCTATACTACCATATGTCAGAGGTGTCACAGACAAGATTGGCTACATATTGAAGCGAGCTTCTATTAGAACAATCTACAAGCCGCTGAAGAAGAACAGTAAGTTCTGAAGTGTATAAGCTTGATTGCAAATGTGTTTTTCATGTATAGTGTAAACAAAGAGATCAGTTAGAACTCGCGTAAAAGAAAATATAGCTGAAGTGAAGTATCAACGTTCCTGGAAGTCTGCAATTTGTGATCACATCCTAGACGGCCCCCACCATTACATCAGATTTGATAGTCACGAAATAATATCCATTCCTACCAAGGATGATACGTGAGGCTATTGAAATTAAAAAAAACATCCTAAATTTAATAGTAAAGAAGGCTGTGGGTATTACCACCTGCTTGGTATCCTGTAATAAATAAAACTAAAACTACACCCAAGCATACCACTGCGAGACTTCAAGACACAGTAAGTTCATTCTGCTTAGATCGGACCACAAACAATAATAAAAAGCTGAAAGTACTCCGGGTTAATATTGACATTGGGACGTCATTGGCCTCAGGCACCCGTGGCCATGGGTGCTGGAAAGCACACGAAACGCCGGGAATAAACAATCAAATAAGTTAAATGCGATAAAATCCATAAAAGTAGTCAATGTGTAGTGTTCGCGTAAATATGAGAAATCATTATTGAATTCGCAAATTAATAAAATTAATGAAATTCTGTTGCAAATTACAAAAACTGATAACTTACTTTTTTATTGCATAGGGTGACAAACCAGCATGGAGGTAAAAATACAATAACGGAATTAATATCAATATTTGTAAAATAGTTTTAAGGTAAATATAATGGTAGCGTGAATGAATAGAAACAATAATGCTACGTCGCTTCAACGGAATTAAATGAAATCCACCGCTTCACAGCAGTGCATTGTGAGACTGACAGTCCGTGGACTCACAATACCGGAAATAGGATGTGATTCTGACGCTAGGCGCTGACAACACAATACTGCTGTTGCATAGAAACAACTGCTGCTTACAGACAACTCATAGTTATCGAAAAGATTTTCCAATAAATGCTTTCATTTTTAGCCGATTTCAAAAAAGGAGCAGTTTCTCATTCGACGGTTTTACTATAAAAAGAAATTAAAATAACTTCACATTTCGATGTCGAGGATCAATAATTCTTCTACACTCACACACACACACACACACACACACACACACACACACACACACACACACACACACACACACACACACACA